>CAWUFW010014466.1:0-412293 GCA_963921515.1 Calotriton arnoldi | reverse complement strand
GTAAAACATATTTAAAATTACAGAACCACACAGTCACTGGATGTCCGCAGTGATGTCATTTCGAATGTCATCAGTGATGTCATCAGTGGAAGGAAAGTGTCTGACCATGCCATGAATGATGTAATATGTGGTAGCATCATGAGCGGTGCATTCTTGGTATGGAAGTTATAATTGGCTGAACTAGCTATAGCGTTGGAATTTCTATGGTTTTGTCACGAGTGAAATGTCAGCAGTGATGTCATTTCAGATGTCATCAGTGATGTCATCAGTGATGTCACTGACCATGCCATGAATGATGTAATATGTGACATCATGAGCAGTGCATTATGGGGCGCGAGTTATAGTTAGCTGAACTAACTATAACAGTGGAATTTCTATGGTTTTGTACGAGTGAAATGTCCAGCTAACTATAACGCCCCTGAAACCTATGGTTTTTTCAGTGAATTTCAAAGTATTTTTAAATGCTAATTTCTAACTACAACGTCTGTAAAACCTATGGTTTTTTCAGTGAATATATATATATATACATATATATATATATACATATACATATATATATATATATATGCTACACAGGGTTGCTTCATACAGAATATATATGGCGGCTGAGCACGTTTGGAAATAAAGAAAACTACTTGCACGCAAAAAGTGGTGACCGTTATTTTTCTGATTCCGGTGGCAGGGAATCGTGGAGAAATGGTAATGTGGATATATATATATATATAAATACATGTGTTGTAACTCGTAACTCATCCAAGCAGTACACAGCACAATCCAATTATCTTTTCAAACCGCTTCCTTTATTTCAGTATTCACAAACAAAAGTGCATCGTGCAGCCCAGCATAGCCTACGCGTTTCGGCCGTAGCCTTATATATAAAAAAAAGACAGGCTGCCGCAGCTTACCATTCGAGAATGTGGTCTCTTGAGAGAGTGCAAGCACATAGATGCCAATGGGGCTTTTCATCCTGCAGCCCATGGTGAAGCAATGGGTTGCAAATAGTCTTACCCCTTAACAGTATCTGATCTGCATGAGACTACAGAGATTTGCAGCAGGGCATGAGACTACAGAGATTTGCAGCAGGGCAGTTGAATACCGGGGGTGAATTAGCGGCAGGGAGGGCACTAGTTGTGCAGAAACCCAAAGAGAAGGGAGGTAAACTAAAAGAACTGGGTGACTCAGTGTATGGCTTTAATAAAAGCTACTCACCGTGGCCAGGGCTCACGATGCATGGCAGAAGGCCATGATAAGCCCAAGACCAGGCCCAGTTGGCTCTTAGGACATGAAGACTGATAATATTCAGATAGAAGTTAGAACTGAGAGCATGGGTACTGGTTAATGGGCATTGCTCAAGACCTTGCCCTATGCTCAGAAGGCGCTGAAGGTAGGAGTAAGGGCAAACTGCTGGCAGCTGTTCATTTATAATATTACATAAACCAAAAAGAAACAGCAGTATTGGTTTTTGGTAACAGATAATATGGCTGTCGACCACTAAAAGGAACTAACTAATATGATCATGGTAACGATGATAACATAATAACTATTTACATAAAGAACATATATAATTTGTCTGGTCTCTAGATACTCGGAACTTTTGTTAATTATTACTCAACTCAAGGGTAATCATTTATTGAACTCAGAAAGGTGAAATGCTGAGTTGGTCCACTGGAATTCGAATATTTGACCTTCATGTTACATACAGATATTGTCAATGGATTCATTAGTCTACATTACCCGAAAATAATTCAGTTAAAGGGGCATTATGGAAATTATTCAAAAATGTAATAACACTGAAATGTTTAACTATGTAACCATAACATCCTAACATGTACTGCTCATAATTACATACAAACATTATTTTCCTCTCCCTGTCAGAATCCAATTTAAAGGTTACTACAGGGTCTGCCAAGCACTTCACCTGAGAGTATCTGACTACCTGTATAGTGCACATTGCCTGATCTACACCGTGGTGCACCTTTAACTGGGTTCACTGGGAGCAGACCTGGTCAGTGTTCCCGATTACAGATAATGTGCTGCCCTGCGGCCAGCTGGAAACTCATAGCTTTTCCTGGTAGTAGCTCCAAACTCATACCTGCCCTGGGACAGGTCATTAGTGAAAAGTGGACCAGCTATTTGAAGCAGATGGCTGGTTTTTCACTTTGCACGCAGCAACATGATCTGCCTCTCAAAGGGAGCCAGATGTTTCCTAGCAAGCAGGTGCAGTGATTAGCTACACCAGCATGCAGAGGGATGTCTGGGGCATCCAAGGGACCCCTTTCCCACTTCTCAAGGGTCATTCTCGGATAGGTGTATGGACTGTGCAATGCTTCTCTGTGATGCACAGTGAGTGTGCTCCTGACAGCTCCTTTGCCTCTGTGCTTGCATGCAGTACGGCATAGGCACAGATACAAAGTGTTCCCTCATTTGCATCGGGCCACACCCTTTTGCAAATAAGAGAATCCTGCCCCGGAGATAGTGCTGCTCCATACATAGTGCCAGCATGATCTGTATTACAGAAGGGGCTGCACAGGCATCTGCAGCCCCTTCTGTAAAACAAACGTGACCTGGGGAAACAAAAAGTGGGTGCACATGCCATTGCAGGCTCAGGCCACTTTGTGTAATAAGACTCCTGGCCTTTAAAATCCAAATTAATTACAAAGGAATACAAACCCAGTAGACTTTTTTGGGCATTTGGACAAAGACTTTGAATGCACCTCGGACTTTCTCTCTCATTTGTACACTATAGGAACAATCCAAAACTCAACTCTTCACAGTCTTTCTACCACCCTGCATAGTACACCTTCCATCCGTCCTCCCTTCTCCCCTCTTATAGATTGAGTTTTCTTCTGAATTTGTCACTTATATTGTCTTGACTCATATTAGTCCTGTCAGACCTAGGGAGATCTTCCTCGAATCTTGATTTCTTCTCCCCTCCTGTTTTGCTGAATTTGTTTTTGTTATCCTTAGGACTCTGTGCACTTGATCACTGCTAACCAGTGCTAAAGTGCTTGTGCTTACACCCTAATACAATGAATAATTGGCTTACACCTGACTGGCATATCTATTTTACTTATAAGTTGCTAGTAAAGTGATATATAATATACCCAAGGCCAGTAAATTAACTGCAACTAGTGGGCCTGCAGCACGTATAGTGCCACCCACTTAAGTAGCTCCTTAAAACATGTCTCAGGCCTGCCATTGCAGCCTGTGTGCAGTTTTAAACTGCCTATTCCACTTGGCAAAATAAACTTTTTGCCAAGTCAAAAACACCCTTTTTAATACATATAATAGTCACCCATAGGGTAGGGCCTAAACGTCCAATAGGGCAGGCTGCATTGTATTTAAAAAGATGGACATGTACTTTTAAGTTTTACATGTCTTTGTAGCAAAAAACTCTTAAATTCGTTTTTCACTACTGCAAGGCCTATCTCTCCCATAGGATAACATTGGATCTACCTCTCCTATTTGGCTTATCCTATTACATTTAATAAGTGGTTACGTTTGTTTGGAAGCAGGAGGTAGAAATGCCATTTTTGGTGTCTAAAGGATTGTATCTTAAAATCTTCATTAATGGTAAGGTCGTATTTTAAGTCACAATTCTGAAAATGCCACTTTTAGAAAGTTGGTATTTTCTTCTCCTAACCATTTGGTACCTGCAGTCAGTTCCTCAGTCACATCACAGGATGGGCCATCCTGACTGGATAAGAGGAACGGAGCTGTGCACAGCCCCACTTGAACTTCAAGGAAAATGCCTCAGCCCACACACAAAGATCTTCACACTAGCCTTTTGTTCCCCCAGACATCCTGGCACTAGGGCAGGGAAGAAGGAAATTCCAACACCATGTGTGAAGAGAAAACTCTAGAATCTTCTTCCACATCAAAGCTGGCACCAGGTATAAATCTAAGACCCTTCGGATCCATTCTTCAATACACTCCTGAACCTGTGAATACTACAGAAGAAGGAGTGGCCTGTTGCCTGAGAAGGAAGACTGGACTTGCTTCCTTCATCCCAGGCTTCCTGAAGTGACTCCAAGGGTCAGCTAGTTGACCTCCTGTTCAAAACTACAGGAACATAAAAAAACTCCAGAGGCCTCCCTGCAACTGCCCAGCTGACCTGCTGCAACTGGACCTGCCTGTACCTGCAACTGGACCTGTCTGTGCCCTGCTGGCCTTGGTAAGAGTGAGTCTAATGGCAGAAACCTTCCTTGACTGCACCGACCAGGTACCAGGTAACCCACCCTAGAAGTGTGGCTAGCCTTTTGGGGGTGTACACCTCCTGACTATCCCAGGAGGCACCTTCGTAGGTTCTGGGCCCTTGCTTGGCATCACAGTACACTCCTCTAAAGATGGAGAATCCTGAAGTTTTGGGCTCTCCGGAACTGGCCCTCTCGTGCCGATATCTTGCCATCCATGATAACTGCCAATGCGAAGCTGCAATGGACCTACCTCTTTGCTCTACAGCAACAACTGGAGCTAACCGGCAACACAAGAACTGCACTTCGCGCTACAGCATTAACAAGCAACGGTGATCGCCAACATGAAGCTCCAGTAATAACTGTCTGCGATGCCCACAGAGTCTTCACACTACTAAGATGACCATCAACGATGCCTGGCTTGCACTTCACCCTACAGCAACGACCATCCTTGCTGCCTCCTCCACCTCAAACTGGACTGTTCTCATCAGACTTTGAGAAGGTAACTTTTTTAGCGGGACTAACCTGGTCCCTGTATCCATCCCTCCATGGCTGTCGGCCTGAACTGGTGACTTTCCCCTTGTCTAGCAATTACCAGATAACCACGAATTGCAATTTGTGATTTTAGGTGCTACATTTACCTTAAATCTTTTAATTTGCATATCTCCTGTTCTACTGATTGTATTTGTTTCATTTTGTGTCAAATAATTTATTCAATTTTACATTATTTTTCTAAATTAGTGTGGGATTTGTCATGTGTTGTGTCTTCAGTTTCTTGCTGTTTAAGTGCTGCATATATACTTTACAAATTGCCTCTAAGTTAAGCCTGACTGCTTTTGTGCCTAGCTACCAGAGTGTGAAGCACAGGTTAAATTGGTGACTTTTTCTGGTTCACCCTGACAAAGATGTGGCTGTTGCTTGAGAAGGACTCACACCCCCCTCAACCAACAACCCAATTTCTCACAACTACTCACTGTAAACATGTCTACTGTGCATGTGTCTACAATCTCACATGTAGGATATGTACAGTGTTCTTGTGTATGGTGCTGCCCTCTAAAAATACGAAATACATGACATCTCAGAAAAATTTGCATGACACCTGGCAAAGAAATATATAGATGCAAGTTAGTTTAATCTGTCAAGCTAGTTTCGTCCTGTCAAGGCTTGTGCACATTGGTGAAGGGAGAAACTTTATGGGAGAGAAAGCTATCCCGTTCAAAGTCCAGTAGGAATTTTTGCTTAAGCACACAATAACAATTGCATATTCATACTTTCTCATTGTTAGACCTGGTGTAGTTTCCACCGAACTTTTTGCCTTCAGACCTCCTGCTTTTGCTGGCTCTTTTTGTTTGTGCTGGCCTTAGGACTCTGCACACTTCACCACTGCTAATCAGTGCTAAAGTGCTTGTGCTCTCTGCTTAAAACATGGTAAAATTGGCTTACACCCAGTTGGCATATTAAATTTACTTATATTACTTATAAGTCCATAGTAAAGTGCACTACATGTGCCCAGGGCCTGTAAATTAAATGCTACTAGTGGGCCTGCTGCACTGATTGTGCAACCCACGTAAGTAGCCCTTTGAATATGTCTCAGACCTGCCACTGCAGAACTTGCATGTGCAGTATTAAACTGCCATTTCTACCTGGCAAAAAAAAAAACTTTTGCCAGGTCCAAGCCTTCCTTTTTTATACATAAACGTCACCCCTAGGGTAGGCCCTTTTCAGCCCTAGGGCAGGGCGCAGTGTATTTAAAAAGTTAGACATGTGCTTTTAAGTTTTACATGTCCTGGTAGCGAAAAACTCTTACATACGTTTTTGACTACTGCAAGGCCCATCTCGCCCATGGAATAACATTGGAGTTACCTTATGACATTTTATAAGTTTAATTTCCAAATGGGAAAAGAGAGAACCAGTTCATATTTGGTGTCTCTGGAATCACAATTTAAAATCTTAACTTATGGGGAAGTCGGATTATATATTGTAGTTCTGAAAATACCACTTTTAAAAAGTTGCCATTTTCTTGCTTTAGCCATTTGGTGCCTGGATGGGCCATCACTGTCAGGATGGTAGGGAGGAGCTGGGCCCAGCATCACTTATACCTGAATAGGCTGTATCCTAGCTCCACACAAAGGGCTGCATACCCCCCGTAGTGAGTCTAGAGCCAGGGCCAGGAAGGCAGGAACTCTAGAGCGTATCCCAACTTCAAAGTCACAACTGTGTATAAAAGAAGGACCTCAGACACGAACTCGTAAGTACACTTCTGGACCTGTGGATACTCTACTAGGACTACTGTGCTGCTACAAGGACTGCCACTCTGCTGGACTGCTGTTCTATAGGAATTGCTGCTCTGCTGTACTGAACTGCTGCCTGCTGACCTCTTGCCTTGGGAAGAAGAACTGGACCTGCAACTTCATCTTGAACCCAGGACCCCAGAGTAACTCAAAGGGCTAATCTGATGGCCTCCTGACGGAGCCTCAGGGACATAAAAGGCTCCCTAACAGCTCCTGGACCTGTCTTCAGTGAGTTCATGACTCCCAAGTGGTGCCTCTCAGGTCGTGGACCCTTGGTGTGGGTCACAGGCTCCTTAAATCAAACTTTTGCCCCCCCCCCTTGACCATGAACAGGCCCATTTGAACCAGAACCGCGCGGCTCCCAGCGAAATCCAGCGCGAGCCGCTGCCAGCCCATCTGCCTGACTGGTCTGTGTCAAGCTACCAGGGAGTTGAGCACAGGTTAATGTAGGGTTTGCTTGTGCCTTCCGCTGACAAGGATTGTGGTCACTGCATGACCAGGACTCATACCCCAATCAACCAGCAACCCAATTTCTAACACTCCCCATCACATACTGGTTTATGTAATCCAGACTTAGCTGCATCCCAGTACACATACAAAAGCACACAAACACACAACATCCTCCTCCACACTATATACAGCACACCATGTTTCAAGAGCTTCTTCTGCCATAAAAGTGTTTTCAGTAAAGCACTCCACTGCTCCTTGGAGCAAGATCTGCGCTATAAAAAATATCTGAAAAATAAATCATTCAGCCCTTTCCACTTGCAGAAATGTTTTGACGCAGACCCAATGATTCGAACGGATGGGTATTTATGGGCAAGTGCCCTCACTTCCAGCTGTGCATTCTCTGCTCAGTGTAATTCCTTATTTCTGCTGTGCACAGCTTCTTTCTTCTCAAATTGTATTGAGCTGAAGAGGCAGGAGTACATAGGCACTGAGGTGAATGTGCAGTGTGAATGCTGCTACTGTGAATGAGTACAAAGCTGCTCTCATTCAGTGAGAAAAGTACAGCGATTGCTTTCTTACAAATGATAAAGTCATTTTCTGTGTTACATTGTGGGTATGCTTTGTACATCCGCACATTTGAGCACTTGTTTGCTGTTGCTGATTCGCTGTGTAATAAATAACGTATGTATTCAGAGCCAAGTTCAATGTGTTATCTGGCTAGCACCTGAACCAAATACCTCAACAAGAGAATATCCTTCCACGGACCCAAGAGGAACCTCCACTCCGCCGACCTCGCCCTGGCAGAGGTCCCTCGCATCCGCAGAAACAGAACAGGCGGGAGAGCCTTCTCCTACATCGCAGCCAAAACCTGAAACGAGCTCCCGGTGAACCTCAGACGTTCCCCAACCCTGCACACGTTCAGGAAGGACCTCAAGACCAGGCTCTTCGACTGATCCGGAGCTGCTCCCTCCTCCCCTCTCCCCCAGCGCCTTGAGACCCTCACAGGTGAGTAGCACGCTTTATAAACCCCTGATTGATTGATTGATTGAACATATTAAGTAGCTAACGTAGGAGCTAATTACTGGTGTTCCTGAAATTATGATGGGGGGGACAGCACCAGTTACCGGCCCACCAGAATTACAAGCACTGCGGTATTTCTCCAACGCAGCAGCTATTGATGCCCTCAATATTGGTAAATTCGGAAGACCGAGGATCCTTAGCTAGGTGGCAGCCATGTTTCAATGGTCCACTTGGCGAGCTGTTGTATATTTCTTTTTGACCATTTTAATAGCACTTTGCAAAAAGTATAATGGAACTCTTCCAGAAGGATACAGGGCCACTAAATATTGGGACGAAACCAGGAAGCAGCAGTCTATGACTGCTTCATGTTGCATGTCAGGTATGATAATCCTAGTGCCAAATAGTCATGGTTATTTTCTTTGGTAGGACACTGCTAAGTGGAAATTTAAATCTGGCCCTACCTACAAAAAAAGGAAGGAGAAGCTATTGCACAAGCAGTTCTGGTATTGAAGGTTTATCTAAGCAATTGCTTCTACATAGATGTCCCCAGGAGAAAGAAAGAAGAAAAGAAAGGCAGGAAAACAGTGAGAAACTGAAAAAGTAAGGATTGAAAGTCCTTGCAAGATTGCGATGTTGAGACAGGAAGTGTTGGGTTGGGGAATAAAGAGGCATGAAATGGAATCAAGATGAGGCAATTTTGGTATTGAGCAGTCCCATCGTTTGGCAGCACCAGTGGAGGACTCTGAAGAAAAAACATAGGCCTCAGCACCATGCATCTTGAGTGGTGGAAGAAGTCTGGGAACATCTTGATGACTGGGAAAGCATTGAATTATCCTTCCATTAAAGACTAGTCAATTTAGAGAGACACCTTAAGACACAAACTAAAATAGAAGGTGTAATATGGGCTAGAACTGGTACAGGAGGATGATCTAGGAAAAGCCTGATTGAGTCACACCCTGCTAAACAGTGTACCAAGGAATGAGAAGGGGAATCCTTGTGTCTCACTAACGTTTCAAAAATGGATTCCTGGGTACCAATACCTAGTTGCTATTCAAGCGCTTCTTTTTCCAGATTTCTTCTTAGAACAACAATAGCCTGCGGCAGTGGGGCACTCCAAAAACAATTGTGATGCAGTGCAGAGTAGATGTAGGCAGCTGGACTGATCCAACAGGGCACTGACCAATAGAGCACTCCCCCAACATTATGGAGCTTTCCCAATTATTGCACAGCCTAGTACAAGGACCAATGTTCCATCTTTATGGAATGCAAAAGAGTGCATAAGCCCTAGAAAGTGGCACTGCCCCCTCTATAAGGAGTAATACCAAAGAATACAAAACCCTGTGCAAGGGACAGTGACCAATCTTTACAAAGTAAGAGCAATAAATGCACAGTCTTGTGAAAGGGGCACTACTCATCTTTAAGGATCAATGTCAATCATTGTACACCAGCCCTATGCAAAGAGAACTGCCTCATCGTTATTGAATAGTGTAAGTGATTGCAAACCCCAGTGCAAAAGGCAATGCAATATCTTTATGTAATAATACAAATAGTTGCACATCCCTGTGCAAGGGGCAATGCCATATCTTTATGTAATGATGCTAATAATTTTACAACCCTATGCAAGAGGCCAGCCACGGTCCGTTCAAGTTACAGCGGTGGGGCGGTGGGGCTGGGTGGGGGGGATTTCGAGGGACGATGCCTAGGGAAAATTAAATAAATAAATAATTTCCCCTCAGCATCGTCCCTCGAAATCCCCCCCCCCACGTGGCCCCACCAATGTTACCTGCACGCACTGTGGCTGCAAGAGGTAAAGCCACACCGCAATGTAGTAATGCTAATGATTTTACAACCCTATGCAATGGGTAATCCCATATCTTTATAGAACAATACCAAAAATTACATATGCCTATGCAAATAGAACGACCTATCTTTAATACGTTGCTCCAGTGATTGCACAGTATATTCAAAGTGAAGGAAGGAAGGAATGCTTTAACTTTTGTTATTCAAGACAGTTAAAAAAGGCTGGAAAATGGATTTCCTGAGCCTGCTCTACAATATGCTAAAAGGTAATTTGGTGGAGCTGGGTATTTCCGTCAATAACAAGCAGACATGAGCAATTTCCGTATCTAAAAAGATGGAGAATGTTTGTTTTTACTGAAGTTTATGTAGCACAGAAAATACAATTACACCCATCAATGCAACTAATCTCGTTGTCAATCTGCCTTGGGACACCAAGTACACAGGTCTTATTGTTATCATCTATCAGTAACTGGCAGTGGCACTCATCTTCCCACTTGAGGGTTATCACAGCCCATCCGTCACGGGCACTGGGTCTCTGCTTCCCATGTATGGGTTATTACTGCCCATCAGTCAGTCAAAGACAGTGCAAATGATGTTCATACACATGTTACAAGCATTGGCAAAGCTTTTATTTTGAGTCTCTACTAAAACACGTAGAAAGCCTTCTGCAGTGATTAAAAAAATAAAACATTATTGGTTTCTGTAATCAATGCATCCATAAGAAATCAGATTTAATGTGTGATGAATCAATGTACTTTCAAGATGTAAATTAGGCCTCACATGTATGACTAATGTAAAAGAAAAAATTGATGGACGTAATGCTGGACAATGCAAACATTCACCCCCAGTCATAAGGATCTGGGTTAAATCCATCATTCTTTTGCTCACCACACCACCCCAGTTTGGACCCAGCCATATGCAAATCAGTCTTGACCTTGTTCCTTGTGGGAACAGTCCAGCCCGAACTGCCAAGCCAGGTTCTCCCTTTTCTTTTCTTTTCTTTAACCCAGATCCTTGTGACTGGGGATGAATGTTTGCATTGTCCAGCATTCCGTCCATCAATTGTTTCTTTTGCATTTGTCGCCCTAAGTGGGAAGGGTATGCCCAGACGTGGGTCCCGTGCTCACTACACCACTGGATTCAAGCTAGCCTGGCTGATGAAGGGTGATGCCCTAAAACCGGTCCCAGGATGCTTTTTTCCGGTCCAGCGAGAACCTGGCTTGGCAGTTCGGGCTGGACTGTTCCCACAAGGAACAGGGTCAAGACTGATTTGCATATGGCTGGGTCCAAACTGGGGTGGTGTGGTGAGCAAAAGAATTATGGATTTAACCCAGATCCTTGTGACTGGGGGTGAATGTTTGCATTGTCCAGCATTCCGTCCATCAATTGTTTCTTTCACATGTATGACTGTCAGGGTTTGCGAGTCGCAAATTGCGATTTTTAGCGACTTGTAATTTGTAAGTTGCAAAACCTGATTTACAACAGTGGCTCAGACACTGTTTGTGATTTCCAAATGTGTCGTAAGGGACCTGCCTCATTAATATTCATGAGGCAGATTGCAATTTGCAACCCATTGGGAATGGCCGGCACTCACAGGGATGGTGGCCTGTTGGGGTCAGCTGACCACCATGTCTGACTGCTTTTTAAATAAAGCAGGTTTTTTTTTTTTTTAATGCAGCCCATTTTTCTTAAAGGAAAATGGGATGATGGGCTGATGGATTTATACCATGATCTTTGATGGTAGACATTTGTGCTTTTATCTTGTTTATATCATCATTCATCCAAATCATCTTCTGTTTATTTTTTGTGGTCTTCATATTTTTAGGGGGATAACTTGGTTGAAGGCAATGTTCATCCGGCATATAGCTTTTTTACTGAGTTTATCTGGTCCACCTGTTTGTTTATTATAAGGACGGCATTAAGGTTCTCCATAGAGACTTTACCTACTGTCTTTGTTATCACGATTTTAGCAAAATTACATCTAGTTACGTGAAATGCAAAGCCATCATTTGGTGCTATAATTTAGAGCAAAATGCATACTTGCATCAATTTTCTATGTGAAAAAGCATTTTATGCTAAAAAATAGTGCCAAAAACAAAAGCTCCACTAACAGCAGCCTGCTTTCTGGTGTTCTATTGCATTTGTGATAAATGTTTACTTTGAATGGCATATTTGAAATCATTTTTTTCCGTGCATGACATGTAATTGCCCAAAGTATTGTAATGATGTAATTTCTGGAATTTACGCGTGTCAAGAGTAAAGCGAAATTTCTGAAATCACACTGGCGTAATTGAAATTTCTCAGAGGCCTAGTTATCACATGAGATGGGGTGTGGGTTAGAGATTTAATTGGAATATTATGGTTCATTGAGATGAGGAAATATTTACTGCATGGGTCTGAGACTTGCAATGGTGGCTCTTTGCTACATAGCACGCATTAAATAACGCTGTGGAAGCATGTGTTGTATCGTTAGAACGACCTCGTGCATGCGCAATATGACATTAGTCATTTGATTTAGAAAACGCAGTGATTACTCTCTAGACACAACCAGCGAAGGAAATGATTCCTTTTGTGAGTTGGGTGGTGACACCGGTGAAAGGTGGCACTTATACTTGAATAGACGATGAATGGCTAGATGGTACACACTTTACCTCAATGAGTGTGTGTGTTTAAAGCAACACAGCACTCTGATTCTTTTACTGTTATTTTGTGGAAGAAATGCAACGGTCAGGGTCATGAAATCATAGTATATTATTACTACCACTAATAAGATGCTTCAAAACAGTGCACTCATTGATTAGTAAAGGAATAGGTTGAGTGGTTTGGAAAGTTGAAAGTAGAGGAGTAATAGGTGACTGAACAGGGGCCGTATCATGATGGGACTGAAGCCTGATTTTTTTGCATGTGAGGTGTCTAAATTTTAAACATATAACTCTGAATTTTTCTAAGATAATGCATTAATTTAGACACAACAAGTCGAAGACAGAGAGAGACAATCCCTGGTTATTGTTTACCACTTGTTCTGTTTAAAGTTCATGCATTAACTCACGAGTTGTAAGTCTGAACCTTACAAACCTAGCACTAAAAACAAGCATTTGCAATGCAATAGGTCTCGCATTTGCGCAAGTTTGACCTTTTGGCATTGTAAATGACAATGCCTTTTATTTATGCGTTTTCAAAACCTGCAAGACAGCTGATGGTGTGGGTGTTTGCAGTTATGGTGGAGAAGAATGCCACCGGCACCCACTAAGCCGAGCAGTGCCTGTGGGTGCGTGGAGCTGACAAGATGTAAGGTGAGGTGCAGCGTGCCACAGGAAGGGTTGGGTGCCTGGCCTGGAGAAGGATGTTTTACCCGGACTGTCATTTCCAGCCGCAGTGGTACTGGAAGGCCGAAGTGTGCGGCAGGGTTGATACAATAACATAACAAAGGCAAAGTACGTGGTAACGGATGGTAAATAATGTGGCATTTTTGTGATAAATCCTGTGGCATTATTTAGATATTTTAACGCACTGATGCAAAAGGAATCTCGGTTCCATAGTAATACATTGTTTTTTTAGCCAAAAAATTGTAAACATTCAGCAGAAGCTATTTAAAACCATTCAAAATCTTAATAATTTTGCCTTGCATGGAAGCACAGAACGCCTTTTTATTATCACTGTTCTTTTTGCGTCCAATAGTAAAGTTGATTGTGTAAAACGTTTACAGTTTTGCACTTGGGCAAAAACAAATCTACACATGGAATTCTTTTTAGGTCGAGCTTTAGCGGCAGCGCGCATGCGCTGCTCGCTCTGCGAGGCATGCAGTAGTCTAGTATGGGGAGACAAGCTGCCCTCACTCTCCGCCCATATTTTTCATTGGCTTCTGTGTTTGTCCTTCGTAAATTCTGTCTTCTGATTGATAATGAGGCTTGTTAGTCCCGCCTTATTATGCCATGTCATCATTTGTATCCTTCCGTGGCTACTGGCCCCTTTACTTCGAGTGTTACACTGTACGGACGTGTTATTTAGAGCAAATGCGAGTCCTATTGCATTGCAAATGCTTTTTTTCCATAGGAACCAAGGCAGTTAGTCATCTTACACGCGTGGATCAGCGTTACTGTGCGAACAAAAATGAACTGCTCGAGCTCTCACTGAGCCTGCGCAGGTAGGCAGTGTCTCGATAAGCTTTCACAGATGTTCCGGTCTCCCAAAACGCATGTGCAGATTGTCTGTTTCCGTGGCCCACGCAGCACGCAAGGCACGCCGCAGCTCTGCGAGCTGCCTTATCCTCTAATTTATATGTGCCGGGGTTGCTAGCGCATCACGCTTCTCGCCGCCAACGCTTCCGACCCGGGAGGTGAGTAGGGTGTTAGTGCAAGCTGCAGGTGCAGTCTTTCAGATACCAGGGGGTTACGTTCAGGAGCCCACAGTGACGTCAGGGTTTCTTATTCACTAGCACCCCGATTGTCAGTGAGCAGCGAGTGTGCAGAGTCCCGTGCTTTGCAATGGACAATGCGGCGCTGCAGCTGAATGCGAGAGCTTGAGAAATGACCGCCAGGCGCTGCATACGGAGCCCGATTGTATTGTATTTGTAACCGCCTACAGCTGCTTGTTGTGTTGTCTTTAGTGCTAGTGACCGCTTTGGCTGTCAGTAGGAAGGTTGCTGTTGTGCTAATAGTAGTGACAGTAGTGGGGGAGGGGTCGGCTGTGGCTGCAATGTGTGGGTTTACTGTGGCTGCTATACTAGGAGTGCATGTGTATAATCTGGGTGCAGTACTGTGTGCGGTGGCTTTCTGTAGTACTGTGCGTACGCCAACTGCAGTACTAGCACCAGCATCCCTTTTGTGTGCCCACACACCCTAGCTGCACTACTAGTAGTGTGTATGTGTGCACTTACTCTGGTTATGGGAGCCTTGTGTATCTGTTAGCTGGCTACAATGCTAGCAGCGTGGTGGGTGTGCGCCCCACTGCAGCGCTTGCAGTGGAGGCAACCATCACGGATGCATTACTGCTACTGACAGTGGGTGCTGTGCTGACCCCGGCTGTAGTGTAACTGCATGTTCGTGAAGATACTGGACTAGCAGCATGTGCTCTGGCTGTGGTACTAGTAGTTTGTGTTTGCGTGCGCTCTACTTTGACAGCAGTGCTAGTAATTTGTGGGTATCTCTACAGCGTGCATACTATGGCTGTAAAGTAGACATAGTGTACACTGCTGGGGGGGTGTGTGTGACTGTCCCTAGGTTCATGACGCCTATGTGTCAAGTCTGTATTACTAACTGCGCACCAGCACTGCTGCAGTGTGCTAGTAATTTCATTTCCAGTCTGGTTCCTCCCAGCCCTGCCTCGTTTGCGAGCTGCGGTTCCATTCTTCAGTGACAGGCTGATGATATTAGTTGATTTCTGTAGGCGGGGTGGGCTTGTCTGGCATGCCCAGTTCTCCCACAGCCTCTCTCATCTGACCAGTGTATGCCTGAAACGCAGAAACCTTCCTCGGTTACTTGCACGCTTTCTCTTTAGAGGAGGAGTTCTCATGTAAACATCTCAGCCCTTGAGCCTTCCACATCCCACCTCCAATATGGCAGTAGTATACGCGCATGTCCACGTTTTTACGATGCTCGCTTAGTATGTTCTCTTTTGGGAATATAAAAACCCCATGTTTGCTACAATCATACCTTCACGGGTGCTGTGTTTCTGCAGCATCTGTTCTCTCTGTAAATGCCCGCCGTTAAGTAATGTGTAAGCACAATAATGAATATATAACTTATAAAACCGATTTTTCTCCATTTGTATGACACAAGTTGCACATATAGCAAATCATTAGAGCCTTGTGCCTCAGATGTGACGATGCATCTTATGTACAACCTTTTGTAAACACAGCATCCCTCAGAGGAAGCAGTGTGAAATCAAACCACACATCTGCCCGACAAGTATGACAGGCAGCTTTAGGTTGCCGGATCTCAAGTTTTGTGATCGATGTGTGTGTGTGTGTGTGTGTGTTTCAATTTCATTGATTTACTTTTCACCAGTTAAAATTACAACTGCATATTTGGAATGCATTTTTGCGTCATGGTGTGGTAGCGCCGCTATTCTCAACAGTTTAAAAACGTTCTCTTTTTAGTCCTTTCTGATGTTGGCATTTAACCCCTTCGTTTCCCGTGCCTTAAACACTGTTAAGGATGATTTATTGCTAACAGTGAGTGTTCTTAATCTTATAGTTACATTTCTGATTCAATAAACACCCTCTCGGCATACTGGCTATCTCTTTTCCTTAGTAACTTCTCGTCCAAGCTGGGAAAGCAGCCAGCAGTATTAAAAACATAAGCTGTGGTTAGTCGTTCCTTGTGCACCTCCAGGGGTATGACCCACAGTAATAATACATAGCTAGAGATACTTTCTCGAGTGCTTGTGTTAACTAGATTATGAATTTATCAATTGCCAATCATGGATGCCCTTCTACCACATGTGCTGCACTGCCTGACCTTATCCAACCACTCTGTATTTTAGCTTGTGGTTATTTGGTCTAGGTTACTACTTCCCCTTGAGTCACAGCGTTAATTTGTTACTCTTGCTAATGTATCCTGTTGTATCTGTTTTAGCTTTTTAGTTGCTGTAGCTCAGCATTCTAGTTCTTTTGTACTATGAGTATGTGTAACCTGTGCAAATTATCTTTATAGTTGTTATTTTACTGTATGTTGTAAAGTAAACTATGCAGAATAACTTCACGTTTTATTAATTGAGATGCACATGTATTCTGTCTCAAAGCATGTTTTTACTATCCTTTAACCACTGGGAAAGACGTGACCCCCACTCTGTATCCGTTTTCACAGTACTTGCAAGCGCAGGACACCTGTATGGTAAAGGCATGCTCACTTTACAAGATCTACCCCGCTTTTCTCACCGTTCAGTCAGACGTTCTTGTGGTTGAACATTACCTAGTAATAGCCATAGAGATGCAGTCACATGTGTGAGCTGCGAGCTTATTCACACAGACCTATTTATAGTAAAACGGAAGTACGTAGAATTAGAATGTCTACAAAGAACCTATGGGGCCCGATTCATCAAGATTGCGTAGTGACTCACTCATGTGACCCTCATGGCGTACTCACGAATTCCAGAGCACTGCAAGAGTAAGTCACATCTTTTCACAGCAAAGTCTTTGTGACTTGTGTCAGCTGTAAATACGCTTTCTTATCTTTGCGTTTGTTACATGGGGTTTAATAGCCATTCAGCAGCGATGTACTTAGCATGTGAAGATTAATAGAATGTTTCTTTACAACCGGCAGAGCACAGATGTGGAAAATGCCCCAATTTGATGCATGTTAGCCTTGCTACTTTCAAGTACACAGGCATGCTCTTGCCCCTCCCTCAAATCTCGTCCCAGGTGCTGGAAGGTTTCTTGAAGCCACTGGGCAGAAGGTCTTGTTGGCGCATAGTAGGCAGATAACAAGGTCAGGAAAACCCTGCATTGGTTAGGCTCTACATGGACCACTGGCCAGAGTAGAAACTAGGTGCCAGATAATGCACATTCTGATTTTATCATATGTCCAAGTTTCACTCTGTCTCAATTTTCTATTAGACATCTTCTGAAACCTTTACAAGTGTGGTGGTAGGTCATTCACACTTCAAGATCTGTCCTGACATGCTGATGGGTCCTTCTCTTTCGCTCCCTTTCTTTGCTTTTACCATTCTTCCCACTTGTCTCTCCCAGCTCTCACATTGCCTTAAGTGGCCTATCTGAAGCAAAACAAAAAGCGAAATCGTGTAATTGTCTGAAAGTGATAGGGAAATGCATCTAATTGCGGTCTTATGAATACATTTGCATGCAAACAATAGATCTTGAACATGCACAACGATTAATATTTAACAAACCTACAGCTGTAATTGAAAATACAGGACTTTTCATCATATTTCTGGTGAGTATCCCACCAGACGCTTCAAATAACTTTCTTTCCCTGTCCACAAAAAAAGCAGCCTGGTGCGTGGCATATATTTCTTTGCTTGGAAGGTAATCTACCATCTCTCTGTGCTGATCAGGGCACATGCCTTCTGGCTGCTGTTCAACAAGAAGCTTTGTTATCTGTGAGGTTCACTGGCACCGACTGACTAGTGTCTTAGTTATTTATGCATGCTGAACAGAAGTCCAGGAGTGCTTGATTCAGGCCACATTTTTCAGCTTAAAGGCAATATTTCTCTCCATGTGTTCCCATACCTGGCGTGTCACACAGTTTGGTGCTTACTTTCCCTCCATGTTAAAGAACAGTAGATGTTTCAGCAGCCAGGCTAATGTGCTGCATAGCTAAATACATATAAGGTCCCAAAGGCGAGACCGATTGCATTGCAAATGCTTGTTTTTTAATACACTGTATGTCTCACTTATTTGGCACGTCCTGTTAGGTTCTGGGTTTAAACTGTGTTTCATCAGTTTTTCCTTAACAGCCCTGCAGAACAAGTATAGTAGATTTGTTATGTACATGTCTCAATTGCATGCACTTTAGTATTTTAGACATTTGACTTTAAAACGAGATGCTCAAACATCTGCTTTTAGAACCGTGTCAGTCGTGTGAACAGAAATTTGAGTGAACCGTGAAACAAAACCTTTTCGAGTTAAAGGAATATTTGTTTCCCTTCTATTTATGACATTTAAATATTTATGTGTGTTGCTTGTATATCAAACAGGAATGTGTGAAATATGCGGGCAACACAGTCTCTTCTCTAAATACAGTAACAGCTGAAAGGTGACCAGTAACATTCTGCAAAGTGCTCGGTGCAGCATTGTATTTCGGATGCAGCGATTTTAATACCTTCTGATCTCGCAATATCCATTTTGATCGAAAACTTCAAGCTGTGTACCGGAAAGTAAAGTATGTAAAAATGCTGAGCCCACAGAGTGTCGTTTTCCCAGTAGGCCAGATAGTATCTTCCTTACATGGTACGGACTGTGGAAGGGAAAGGGAGCGTCCCACGAGGCTCTCCGATCACAAACTTGACTGACTTCCCAACCGTTTTTTTCATCCGTGTCCGGTACGCAGGCTGTAGTTCTGGGCGCAAGAGCTGTGGCGTAGAAGTCCAGCTGCTGTGGACTAATGAAAGAAGCTGGGCAGTGGTGGTGGTGGTGGGGGGGCTGGGGCGGTGTGCTTTATTCTTAGGGTGTTTTTTTATGTGTTCACGCTCAGCACAGCAAGTGTGCTCTTAGAAGCGAGTCTGATACCTTGTGTGAGTAACATAAGGAGTGAATGTGTCCGACGAGTTGTGAGACAAAAAAGAGAAGCACACAGGATCGGCGCTGCGGCCGTGATCATCACGGGCACAAGTCTAGGTGTGCTGAAAAGGGGGAGATGAAGGAGACCATTCGCCTTCACCACTTCTCGCCGCACCTGCTGCCACCCACCTGCGGAGAGATGGCATGGAGTAGTGGGCAGCACCAAGAAGTGAATGGCGCACTAGCCCCGAAATGTGAGACAGGGCTGCCACCTGAAAAGCTGGTACAGCTGTGAATAAGGAAGTCCGAGCTGACGGGAGCATTCTGAAAGGTGGCGGAGAGCAACAGCCACCAACGCATGAGTCCCCTTTCCCCCCTCAACACTGCTAGCCCATGTGAAACTGCACCATATAGCACAAATTAAGTTTGTAAAGGGCACGAGGAGCGGCACACCATTCACCTCTGCACCCACAAGCCAGCGGCATCGCTGCTCCATAAATGAGGCCGTCGCCCACACGAGACCGCAGTGGCGCTGAGTCCCAGGCGGCCACCGCAACCCTCACACTGCGCTGAGAGAGAGCAAGCAGCACTGCCGTCCAGCAACACAAAGCCTGTCATGCCCGCGCCTCTGCTTTCACCCACCTGCTGAGGCACTGAGAAAAAGAGGCCTGCCTGAAGCGCCCCTGACGAGGCGGACTGCATCCCGCGTTTTGGCAACTCCTGCAGGTCGAAGTGCGAGTGGAGCTTAGCTGCTGCCTGCCATCTTGTTGGCCCCATAAAGAGATGCAGTAAGTGGATGCACTCACCGTTAGGGAGCACTGCACCGGTGTCCTCAAGGCCCTCAATAATAAGGGAGAGCTGCTGCGACCTCAACAGAAGCACATGGCAGTCGCGTTGCTGAACGGCAGCCGGCCTAACACGAGTGGTGGCTGCCGCGCCACCTGGCGGCCCTTGCCTGCACCGCACCCAGCATCAACAATAACATACGAATGAGGCAGCCTTGACGAGGGGAAAACATTTTCAAATAACAATTAGGCGCACCAGCACCTGCCGCACAACACTATCAATGGCTGGTAGTGCCCCTGCGACCTCGCCTCTGACGGCGGCTGCGCACAAGCGGCACCTCACCTGCCTATGGTGAAAGCAAGGAGGCGACATTGCCTACAAAGAACAAGAGAAACAAGCCCAATCCTCCTTAAACAAAACCCAAAACCAACTAACATCCTACAAAAAAAGCCCAAATGACGGTCGGCAGCGAAAATTGCTAAAAGCCTAAAAAATAAGACCAACGAAGAGGGAGGCATGGCGAAAGACGTACCCCCAACACAACTGTGGAATTAGGAGGAGGTGGGAGGGAGGAAAACTAAATTTAAATGTAATCAGCTATGGTGCCGAAACTACACACAGGCAAACAGAAATAGAGCAGGAAACCAAGAAAAAAAGTAGTCCCCCAGAGAACAGACAAACAACTGTAGTGCGATGAGACAGTCCCTGCTGCATGGGAGGAACGGAAGAGAAAAAGGAGGGACAAAGAGGCAGTACTGACCACTGGAAAGCAAGGATTTTTGAAGGACACTGAAACAAACAAATCAAAAGCAGGGGGATGGCTTTAAGCCAACATAAGAAATTACAACAGGTCTCGAATGCTCGACCTAAAACACAGGTGCTCGACCTGTAATGGTATGGTCACATGTATTATCATAGGTTGTGGGAGGGGGGTGCAAATGGGTGGAGCCTGACCATTAGTTATGAGTGGCAGCAGTGCTGAGGCAGTTGAGGATAAGGTAGTTACTATTAGCAAAGTATACTGGGGAGATATGGGTTGGAGAAGTCAGAAGTGTGGGTGAGATGAGGAAGGTGCAAATGTTGAGGGTAGTACGGGTGTTGTAAGTTGTCAGATTAGTGTGATGGGGCTGATGGCATTGTGAGGATTGAAATGATGGATGGATATAATAATGTGATGAGATATTTTGTGGTTAAGATTTTCTTGTAGTGCAATGTGGGGTCAGCATAAGAAGTAGAGACAATGTGGCGTAACGGCTAGAGCAGCTGACTTTGAAGCTGGTGAACTGGGTTGGAGTCTCAGCGGGATGCTCAACATCCTGTGATTCTGGGCAAATCACTTAATCTCTCCGTGCCTAAAAATTAATATGTCTGTCTGTAATGCAACTGGTGCTCATGTAAAGCGCTCCAATACCTTCAGGTCGAGTTCGCGCAATATAAAACTGCAATTTAAAAAAATTACGGAGTTGACTGTGAGCAAACTGAATGGAAACATTATGAACTAACTTAGAGGGGTGTGCCCTGGAGCACATATCCTACCCAGCTAGCTAAAGGCTGTACCCAGGAGCAGTTTTCCCAAACAAGTAGCTATGGGCTATATCTAGGAGCAGTTATCCCACCCAGGTAGCCTACAGCAGTAGCGTGGAGCACTTGTACCACCCAGGTGGATAAGGGATGTATCTGGGACCGGTTGTCCCACCCACACAGCTACAGGTTGTACCTGGGAACAGTCAATCTCACTCAGGAGCAGTCATCACACCCAGGCAGAGAAAGATTGTATACAGGAACAATTATCCTCCCCAGGGACCTAAGGGCTGTACATCATAACTGTACACTTGCATCCTCTGACCAGCAATTGTGAATGTGATGAAAATTAGAATGTAGGAGAGGAAACAATGCAAGGCTGACTTAAAATGTTCTCAAGCGTGTATCCCACATTGAAGAGTTTTGGCGCATCCCCAGGTTTACATGGTTTTGTAGATCTGGTGAAGCGTCAAAGTCCATGAATGCTGGGTGGGAACATCCACAGAAACGCCTATAGAACGCCTCCAGAGTACAGAGTAAGGCAACACAGTGATTTGCATTGTGTTGCCTTACTCCCTATCTATGAGGCTATTCAAAGCCACGCACAGTTGCTTTGCGTGGCCTCATAGATGTGATTTCAAAGTTTGCGCTGCCAGTGCGTCACAAAACGTGGTGCTCCGATGGCACAAGGGGCTCATAAATGTGCCCCCCTCTCTTTTCAAGGATCTCCAGCTCTTACCCCAAGTATGCCAACTTGCTTCACGAGCTGGCAGTGTGTAGATTTCAGGCAAGTATATGGTTCTAACATGTATAATAAAATGTTTGCCGAGATAGTGATAGGTAGTCTAAATTCCAAAATGGAACATAGATGTACTTCTGTTTTTTTACTGTGATGTGCAAGTAAAATATAGGTAATACTCGCGAGTGACCAACAGATGATACAGATCTTACTTTAAGAGAGATATAAAATGCTCCCAAGATGGCACAATTGCTCAAGAAATGAGAGCTGGTGTTTTAACATGCTGTCCTTCCCTCAACAAATGTTATCAGAAGGAAACTACAGCTTTCACTTCTGAGGGCTTGTAGCTGCGAGGAAGTAAAAGTCCCTGAAGCCACTCGTAAATGTGTAGTAGCATTATTGCACACGGAAAAAAAGGTCGAGAAGAAAATCTTTAGGTGCTTTTGTATCTTGACCATAAACATCAACCAGCAGATTTTCAGTGATGTAAAAATACCAATTTCGGGTTAGGATTACTAACGTATAGCTACCAGTGATTTTATTTTTCTGTGAGTGCATGTAGGGCCTCGCTATGTCACCGTAAAACTCCTGGTAACGTCACAGGACTGGCTTTAGCGCTGGTGGTGCCCAGTGTGAGAATCTTTTTTGCCCCCCCCCGCCCATGACTTCTTTCTGCACTGATTCCCTCACGTGGTACAACCATCGAACAGTGCCCCCTCATCTCCCAATAGACCCTTTTACACATGTATTAGTTTTGCTCACATGTCAGTGCTTGTTTAAAGCACTACTCATACCAGCAGTGGTGGCCGGCACTAATCGAGGGTGGTGGCGCAGGTAGGCGGGGGGAAGTGGGTAAAGAAAAAAGAAAAAACTTACCTTCTGTCCGCAACCTGCGTCGTCCTCGTCGCATCTCTCCACTCCTTCCTCCGGCCGGAACAGGAAGGATACCTGAAACACCCAGGCTCCCCTGAGCCAATCACAACGCTGCAATGCAGCGTTGTGATTTGTCTGAGCACCGTGGTTCGGCGCTGAGCACCGTGATTCGGCGCTCAGACGGGGAATGGGGGCCTGGGCATGTTTTCCACCCAGGCTGTAATGCAGCCTGAGTGGAGAGCATACTATCTGCGCATGAATGTTTGGCCAGCCCGAGACGGCCGGCCAAGCATTCATGCGCACGTAGGGAGTGAAAACCACTCCTCCTCTCCCCTGCTCTTCAACAGAGCAGCCCCACCGGCTCCCCAAAGCTGCCGTGCCTGCAACAAGAAAAAATAAAGTGATAATACATTTGAGTTATATAAGCGGAGGAGCCACCATTGCATACCAGGGTAGGGTGTCGGAGCACTTTACATCACACACACATTAAACAGAGACAAAGAATCATACATGGGTAAATTAGTGTATAGAAAACGTTACATAACACAACAAGGATTACCAGGTGTAGGAATCACATGCCATCCATACTAGTAGGCAGTGTATGTTAAGAGTGGTCTGGAGAAGCAAAAACTTGGGATTTAAAACGTGCCACAGCGGTTGGGGTGGGCTTTACTAATAATAATGTATTTATACCCGAACAAATCCTTTTTCTAGCAAAATTAGGATAATGAAAGGCTGGGGGAAAAACATAGCATTCTAACCAGTACCATACAGCTTGCATGCAGATCTTTGATGACAGTTACTATGTCACTGTGCTATATTACGATTGTAACTTATGAACTGAAAATAACAAAATTAACACATCAGTGCTTAATTTGTAAGAAAAAATAAGTGCCAGGGCTCTTGTCAGGAGGACACTGCAGGTTCCACCACACATTGCCCTGCTATGCTGCCAATGATAGTAACAACACAACTAATAACCGTCACACTCCTACAAGTGTGACAATTCGGACTATTTCAGGCCCCCAAAGCTTCAAGATTGGCTTGGACGGCAGGTAATAGTCATTTTTAATGACTATAACATTAATAATTAACTGTTGTGGTCATCTCTAAATTACCTAGACAGCGCCACCTTGTGGCAGACTGTCCCAGGCACCGGTGCTGACAATTCGGTGCCGGTGCTGAGCACCGGAAACCACTGGCTCAAATTAAGCTCCTTGCACACTGTGCCAAAAGCAGTAACCCACTGAGCTATCCACATAAAATACAGTTCTGTGATCTACAAGGTACACGTTCTTTGCAGCAAGCGTATTAATCCTCTTTATGATGAGCCAAAACTGCCACTAGACAAAACTTCGATCTCTCTTCAGCAGGAACATTAATCACCAGAATTATCTTGAAATTTGTATTGCTGCCTGAAAACAGCTGAACACACAAGGAACTCTGCAGCAGGTACTTTTAAAGCCATAAGTTATTCCTAAACACAGCACCCCCTCAAGCTCAGTTGCAGGTGCAGTTGCACCAGTTGAACTGCCCTAAAACCTGTAAATCCATAACCCCTGGAGATACTGATCCCAGGTGGTAACAGTAACAATGGATAGGTGAGCCAGAGTTACCAGGCAATACAAAGTAGGGAAAGACTTATAAAGTAGTTTTTGTACTGGAAGAGTCCCCTTGTAATACAAAAACTATGCTTTAAAACACACATTGACCTGTCGATTATGGTGCAAAATGGTGTGCGTTGGCACAGGGCAGCCAAACGTGTGCCAGCCCTGGCTGAGAGAAAAAAATGCACCACATCTTAATAGACGTGTCTGTGCACCAACTCTGGATGCTGCTCAGCCTTTCATCAAATATTAGTAAATATTATTCTGGTTAATTTGTTGGTGTCCTGCATAATACCCATGTAAAGACATTGCACTCTAAAATTACTGTTCTCTTCTAGAAGATAAAGAATCTACAAAACAGTTAGAAACACAACAGAAGAATTTTATCAAACATGAAAATCAAGTCGATCGTGCACCTTCGGAAATACATTTCCATGTGTCTCAAGAGTAAAGAAGATGATGAGAAAGCTTTTGCTGCCATCTAGTGGTAGAAACTATGCCTGGCTTATTTCGGGAAACAGAATGGGTAGAATTATCTCTTTCCTGATAACTTCTTTATCACAATTTCTACGCAAATTCAAAACAATTTAAATAATCGGATTGCGGAATCTCTTTCTTGAACAGGTAATTGGAGTGCGATAGGTGCCAGCGATGATAGAGTACATACTTAGATAAAAAAAAAACGTGTCTGAGAGAAGAAGAAACGATACTTGCATAATAAATATTCTGTAGAGAAATGTGGAGAGGAAAACGCGGAAAAGATGAGAGAGAGAAAATGTAGAAGGGAGAATAGAGAGAAACAGGTATGCACACTGTAGGAAGTGTCAGGCCGTCTGTTTTACGTGTGGCATGATGTTTGTGGTGGCTTGATTTTGTTCTAGGTAGAGCTCTGGTTTTGACCATAATAGACGGGAAGATCTGGTGTTGAAATTACTACTGTGTAAGTAAAAAATGTAAGTCGGTTTTTATATAGCGCAGCTACTCACCCTTACGGGTCTAAAGGCGCTGGGGGCCGGAGTGGAAATTAAGTGTGCTATTGCCCAGAGTCACATGGTGCTGAGCTGCCGCCGGAGCCGGGGATCGAACCGTGAACCCTGTGCTCCGAAGTCAGCTGCCCTGGCCGCTGAACTGTGCAAGCTGTTGTCAGCACTTCCTATAAAGCAAACCCAAGCCCACCATGTGTGATTCAAAATATGATAGTTTTTCGAGTTTGAGAAGAAAGTTTCAACGGCGGACTTATGGCTATGCACCTCACGCAAGTTTCCTCAGTAAGTAGTCCTGCGCACTGATACCCCAGCACCAGCCGTTGTGTGGTGCCTCTGTGTTCCAGATCCTGAAAAAAGCAGCTACAAGCGGGGGTGCGCCAGGCAATGAAGTCCAAAACACTGTTGTGGTATCAAACGTCTTTATTTCAACTTAATTGTTTCCTTGAGTTAATAGCACATACAGCTCAGCCAACGCGTTTTGTTCCCACAAGGAGAACTTCATCAGGGCTTAAGTAACACGAAAGCTCAGAACACTGCGCAGTGAAAATCCAAAGTAAACGCTCCAGTATATTGCGCTGGATGCAAAGGGAATTCCCAGGGCTAAGTCATGCTTGAAAATGAAAATTCGTTTCGCCAAAAAGTATGTCCACGTCCAAGTAAGGACGCGGACATACTGATCTGTATGTGCTATTAACTTAAGAAAACGATTAAGTTGAAATAAAGACGTTTGAAACCACAACAATGTTTTGGACTTCTTTGCCTGGCGCACCCCCGCTTGTAGCTAGTTTTTCGAGTTTGCTAGAAGGGTTTTTATACCATTGGTGAGAAATACATCCATGAGGTAACGATCCAAGAAATTTAAAAGTGGAGTGTGTGAACGAGCGTGGGGTCCTAAAGAAACAATTGTACGGCTTAGAGTGAGGTTAGTATTAAAAACCTTACCAAGGGCCTCTTCTATCTTCGTCCAGAAAGGTTTAATGTGCTTGCAATAAAATAGTAAGTGGTCTAAATCTCCTGGGAAAAAATTACAATGCCATCAAGAGTCTGAGGGCCTCGTTTATGGGTTTTTTGCCATAGTGCAGCGCAGCAGGCCTTGCTTCTGCGCTGCCCTACAACAAAAGAAAAGGGCAGGAATGCACTGTATCTATTAGATACAGCCCATTCCTGTACTTTTCTCCTGTTCGGGTGCACAATGGACTGCTGTGCACCAACGCAGGCCATGGTGCAAGGGTGCCTGCGTTGCGGGGGTGATTATTTTTGTGCAGGAAGGGAAACTTTCCTGCACAAAACAATCACAAGAGGCTTTTTCCTCGTTCTATGTGTGTAAAAAACAGGTAAAATAAAGATATTTCTCCTCATTCCTGCCTCAGACTTACGATTTCTCGTAAATCTGGGGAAGTGTCAAAAAGCCATGGATGTTGCTGGGAATGCCCCCAGTAGCAGTCATTGCACGCCGCTTTAATGCAGAAAGGGAACAATATTTACGTGGCAGCATTAAGCCAAAGAAAGTGACTTAGTGCTGCCTCGTGAATATGGAGCAGGCTCCTGCACCACCGGAGCGTCACAAAAAGTGACGCTCCGGCGGCGCAAGTGGCATCATAAATGAGGCCCTAAATCTCTTGTGGAAAAGTTACAATGCCAGCCACAGTCTGAGTCTATTAGCCCTTATGCATGTAGTCATGTAGGGGACCAAAAAGATCTATGGATCATCCATAATTTACATTGGCACAAAAAGGGTGGGGTGGGGAGGGGGGATTTTGTGTCGCAAAAGGGCGTCCCAAATATCATTCCAGGCAGAAGATGAATTAGGATTAATATTGTCACCAGAACATCATTCCTTCCATTTGTTTTGGATATTTTTATTGTTTGGAGTGGACTTTTTTGCAGAGTTTTATATGTCAGAGAAGCTGTGTAGGGTTTATTCATTAGGGTCTCAAGGAAGCGAAGGCAATCAGCGGGATGAAGTTGTCTAAACTTTCACAGGGCAGCTTTCATCTTTATGATTTTGTAGATTTCGTGGGGCTGGAGATGGAACTTCTCAGAAAACATAGCAAAGTCTAGTGTGTTTTTGGTGTCTCCTAGGTCCTTAATAAAGGCCGCACTGAGATCACTTTTTGTGGATTGATTTATCCATAGTGAGGCTATTTCAGATCTCCTTATTTTATTGGTGAGGCAATTATTTAAGGTTTTTATCGCTGACAGCGTGTCCTTAGTGAACAGGAATGAGTGGGGAACTTTAAGTTGTTTTATCATTAAGGTACTAATTAGGGCTGACTAACTGGACTTCACTAACGTTAGGTGTTAACGAATACCATGTGTTTAAGCGCTTTTGGGTGCGAGGTATGGCCTCAGCTCATTACCTCATTGACTGAGGCTGCCCCAAAAAAAGAAAGATCCCCACCATATATGCGAGTTACGCAAACCTACTGTAAATCATTTTGCACACTTATTGTACCTCTGTGACATGCTTTTAAATGTGTAAGTTATACCACACACAATTCCCACAATTCCTATTGTACATTTATGCTGCGAAAAATTTATGGTGTAAATTATTAATTCTGATTGCGTAAACGTACACCTACACTTAGCACAGATCTGTGCGAGGGATGTTTACTGTTTTCTTACATCATCTTCGATATGCATCCCTCTTCATACCCTAAAAATGTGGATTCGCATCTAAACAGGATACCTGGGCATCTACCCTAAATTTCACCAATATAGTTTGTGTTTTTACTTTACATGGAAAGCAGTATGTCCATGTAACAACTTCCTTTACCCAAAACCACATCTGCATTTTTTTATCATGTGGCTGCACTAGTTCCACGTGGTTCCTTGAGGCGAAGGTTTAGAGCTGCAGAGCTGTAGGAAGGACATTGTAGGTGTTAACAAATACCCACAGCTAAGCGCGCTCTGATTGCTCACTCATTTGCACAGGAGAGATGGGTAATAAACAGGAGGATGTGCTGGCACTAAAATGGGCAAGAAGGAGGTGATGGCAGTGGTAAAGAGGTGCCCTTTTCTCTCCTGTTCTTCTCATTGGCGCTGTGCACTCCCTTTATACAAGTAGCCCCTTATGCCATCCACCTCCATGAAATCTCTTCAGATCTGTCAAGATTATTGTTATTCACTAAACAGTTCACCCTTTGTTGGACACAAAAGCCAGTGAAGCACTCATAAGAATTTTAATAACAAGGAGGCAGTGCTTAATTTGTAAAATATTAAGTGCAGGTGCTCAATTTTATGTAGGAGGCCACACCCACTTCCTCTACTGGCCCCACCCACTTCCTCTACTGGCCCCACCCACTTATTCTATTGGGTCCACCCACAGCAACAACTAGCACTACTGAAAGACAGATTTAATACCCAATCTGAATTTCGGCGAGCGACTGACTATAAGAAGAAAGATCTTTCCTCCCAACTGTGACTCACATCGGCTGATGGAGAGCTATCGGAGAAAGCTTGGCAATGATCTGTGTGCTGCAGAATTTGCAGGATGGGGCCCTGATCTCATCAGACAAAGGCCCACTTCCACCACTACCCTTCCCCAGGGTTAATACCCAACCGCCTTTGACAGCTTTCTATTGAAGCAGAAGACCTGCCTTCTCACTAGTAGTAGAGATAGAAGAGAATTCCTGATACCCACTAGGTGGAGTCAGAGCCCTGAGCACTTAATGTAAACAGTAGAAATTACCTATAACAGCCACTAGGCCACTATGGTGTATAATTCATTACATCATGTTTGACCCTCAAACAGTTCTGAATTTTAGCTAAATGTTTTTTTATTTTTTGTACCAGTTACAAACTCCTGGAATGAAAATTATCATTTGAAGCTTCAGAGAACCCCTAGCACATTCTATCTATACATCCAAACACCCACACTGTATGCAAACACCATCCGCAGTCCCTTACACATACCATATGCATTCATCTTCTGAAGAATGTGTGAGTGATGAAAAACAACTTTTCATGTAACATTTCATTTATAATTTATGGCATTTTTTAATGTGCTTTCTAATTACTAGGACAGCAAAGACAATCGTTCCTGGCGTTAAGCACAGGTTAATTTAATGACTTTTTGTGGTTCTCCCTATCAAAGATTGTGGCTGTTTCTTGAGTGGGGTTTTACACTCCACAACCAACAACCCAATTTCTCACATATGCTATATTGTAGCCCAGGGACCCATCTCTGTGATTAAGTAGCAAAAGAACCAAACTAGCATTTTTGCTGCATTTTATTAAAATTGGTCAACTGTTCTGCTACGGTTTAAATATGGAGTGCTCAATACAATTTGAAATCTCAATCATGAGTACTATCCCTACTTGTATAATACTGCACTGAAAAATAAATATAAAACCAATGTGTGTTTACATTTGCCACAAATAGGGTTTTTGTTAAGTTTCTCTTTATTCCAGGGTCTGATACGTATCAAACTGCCATGATTTTGTGCTCCCCTACATCCCTTCCAACTTAACATCTGTGGACACAACAAACCTGTTTCAAACCTGTAGGCACACACTCAGGGGCCGATTCCGATCTCGGCCGGTAGGGCTCCGAATCGGATTCGGCTTTACCGGATCCGATTCGGAGCCCTGTTTCCCGACCGAACCGTACGCGGGTCCGGCCGAGCGAGTACGATGCGAAATCGCCGACCGACTCGTCCGGGCGTCCCGACCGCTCCGACCGACTCGCTCCCGGCTCGAACCGCTCCGACCGACTCGCTCGGACTCGACTCGCACCGCGCAATGGAGACGTTTCCCGGCCGGGTAAGTACGATGCGCGCCGCGAGCAGTCCGACCGAGCCGCGCACTCCGGCTCGTAAGAGCTGTCGGAGCCGTACTTTGGGGGTCCGTGTCGGACCCCCTGTACGCGTAGCCGCGCGAGTCGCACACAGGGGGGACCCATGGGTCCCCCCTACCTGTGCGTGTGCGGCGCGAATCACTTCGCCGCGTACCCGCTGTAGGGGGCGCCCTTGTCCGACTCGCACCCATTGAGTCAATGGGAGCCTGCGTACGCGTTGTACGACCGGCTCCCATTGACTTCAATGGGAGTCCGACCGACTCGAGTCCGATAACATACGGACGCATCGTACTCGTTCGGTCGGACTGCACGGGTCCGATTCGGTCGGAAATCTCTCCGGGTCCGGCTCGGTCGGAGAAATTTCCGGCCCGAATCGGAATCGACCCCTGAGTAGATTGAAGGGTGCCGATCTGTAGGGCCAACATTCCTACCGGCATAATGTGGTTTGTCGGTGGTACACAAGAAATGCCACCTCTTTTTTAAAAAGAAAAATATGAAGAAACTGAAAAAAGATACATTTTGGCAAACACCTTTGAACAGTTGATCAGGAGCACAAGAGCTACCACTTGTTAAGAGAAGTTGTTGTAATACCCTTGCTCAAGCTCTTCACCTTATTTCCCGGCGACAATGGATTTCTGGAAAGTGACAGAATGTATGCATAGGAAAAAAGAAAAGCCTTAGATACAAAATAGCTGAGTTCTGTGGAAATGCTCATAAAACATGAAAAAGCGACACAAACACACACACATATATTTCATTATGGTCATTGTAGTATTGGATTGCTAACACATGAATAAGTGTTTGGCTGCAGCAAACTCACTGTGTGCATTTTGGACATACATTATGGATTCATCTATTGGCTGGCGGGATTTAGGGGTGTGGGAAGATGTTTTTAAGCATTGATCTGGATTTTAATACTTAGTGAAATTTCCAAAGATTCTTTAACTTAACCTTCGCAGATGAGCAGATTTTTTTGTGCATTGCAGGCTAATTTTTACTGTACGGAGAGATAATTGCCACACTAATCAAACCCATCCAAGATGGAAAATATATGGAGAATTTATCTCTGCAGGTTTAACTTTTTCCTGAGATTTTTTTGCATAGTGTCAAATGTATGCATGATTTCCATGCAAATGTAGGGAAAGGTAAAACGTTGCAACCATTGGAAAGTTGCAAAATGTTTCCTAGAACAATGTGTAGATTGCAAATAAATAAATAAAAACGTTCATCCCTCTTGTGTCACTGCACTGAGCAGATGTTTCCTGCAGAGTAGGCGTTACTACAATGTGACTTCAATTATCCTAATGCTTTGGGTTGAGAATTTGGATGATCAAGTCTTGGACTGAAAGCACTTGAGATATAGCAGATGATATGCAGAATGTGACTTCACAGCCCACAGTGCAACAATAGAGCAGAAATGGTTGCGCAGCTATACTAGCTCAGAAACACACCTGACAGTCATTAATGCTGGAGGGGGCTTGAAGGGGGGGTATAATGCATTACCAAAGTAGGCTTTGTGCTTTTTCTAAAAATTGCTTCTCTAGTTTCCCCATGCATTACTTCTTTGAGACATATAAAACGTTTTTGGATTTATATAGTGCTTACTCCCCCTGACGAGGTGTCAAAGTGCTTTACAGCAAGTAGCGTGCTACTCTGGAACCCAGCGTTAGTGGTTAGTCCATGGTTATTGTTGGTTATTGTGATCAGTAATGTGCTATCAAGAAAAACTGCATCCATATACTCCTGTTTTTTGGTCATATGTTAATATCAAGTAGGTGTGATCATTAGTGGGGGCTATGTTTGGATTTCATAGCGCTTTTCCCTCTCTCTCCCGTGTTTGGGAGTCTCTCTACCCTCTGTATTTTTAGTGAAGAGGGCAGAACAAAAGATGGAGGGTCACTTGCTGTTGCCATCAGAAATGTAGAAAAATCCATAGGCATAATGCCGTTCGATGAGCTTCGGTAGCTACCAGCTCTATCCTTGGCACAGACGAATCTCAAAAACTAAGGATCAGTTTAATACAAAAACAATGCATGTACCACTGCACTGCCAACTACTGCCTGTATAAAAACAATGGTCAGTGCAGTTTTACATCTTATACACTCTCACAGTTCTGGAAGCAATCAAACATTGAACAGGTATGTTGAATAGACTATACACCGTCTGCTTCCTCTCTTCAACTAGGCTGAGAGAATGGCTGATTTGCGAGCAACTGACCCTGTCATTCACATCACGTGAGACAACGCTTTCCAAAGAGTGCTGCAGCCAGGTTATAAAACTGTACAAATTTGAGTGCATTTGGAAATCGAAGGGTGTCTTTTCAACACTCCGGCTGCCCTCACATTTTCATTAAAGCGTATTTGAGATGCACAGCAGGAGGCACATGTGGCGAGCTCTTGGAAGAAGCGGCGCTAGTTTGTTATTTGACAGTTGATAGCTTTGCTGGGAGTATGTGATGGGCTAAAAAGAACTAACCGCTGATTTTACAAAGGAAGGCTTCGGTCAGCCGGGCAAAGGTGCCAGTATGCACGTTTTCTGGGAAAGTCAACGAAGCAGGGCTTGGGTGTACAGGAGAGGTATACGAGTATAGAAACGCATTTTGGCACGCTAATATTTATAAATCTTCATGCTCTCAGCGCATCAGCTCTTAACTATTCCAACTTCCATAATCAATCGGCTTAAAACTTCTGTTTTTGGGATCTGCAGTGGCAGGCACTACTACGCTTCAATAACTGTGCTCTGAAGTACCCCATGAAAAAGGTAGCTGTGGAAAAGGGGGCAGACTCACCATTTGTGCCTGCAGCTGCTTGAATTCAATTCCTGGATAAGGAATTGATAATCTGCGCGGCCTCAGGGATTGTTTTTGCTGCTTTTGCTTCTAAAAGGCTCTAACTGTGGCTAAGCATTTAATCCTCCTCAGTGCAGGCCTGCTAAGCGCTAACAGGTTACAAGCGCCCCCAAGAGTTTATCGTAAAACTAGAAACACAGTGTGTTCCCTGTAGTCTCAGCTGGGCCTCTGGACAGCTGTGATGGCCAAAAGTATTACCACCTCTAACAGGCCTCAGGGGCACATCCTGAACTTTCCAAGATTGCCTTGCCCCTACCTCACCCATCAGCCTGCCCTCAGCCACAATTATCCAAACGGAATGAGTATGATGAAGTGCTTTGGTGAAAGGCAGGTGTGCACTGCTGACATCACTAACGTGATGCAGTCATCATGCCTGGACCTGGGTGGGTCGTCCTCTGGCGACATACCATGCAGGCATTCGAACCAAATTGGGAACAGGACAGGTACGTACATTTATTTTTAATAATTACTGGGCCCAGGGGAGAAAAATTCAATACGCCCAACCCTGAGATATAAGTGCCGGTACAAATTAAGAATTGAAAGGAGGAAAGGTGAAGGGGAGAAGGTAAAATAGGAAGTGGGGGAATAGTGCACTGCAATGCAAAGTCTTGGCTTCAGCAATGGAACACTGCAACTTATCCAATCAAAGTGAAACTGAAATTCTCCTTTGGAGGGACAACACAAGAATAGGGAGTAAAGTAATTGAATTGGGAACTGGTAACTGAAAGGAGAAAGCCATTGAACCTTGATAAAGGAGGCAACCCAAAATCCACTCGATGCCTGTATTGTTTACATTAGGTCTGTTTGCCAACAAGAGAGAGTAAGAGCTCTCTGTCGGCAAGACCTAAAAATGAAGCCTCTTAGACAACAACTGCTGAAACTTTCCACCTTGAATCCCTGTGCTTTGTCAGATTTCTTTCAGAAATCTTTGGCCTTATTAGGTCGACCTTAGAGTCAGCGCGCATGCGCTGCAAGACTTGTTGTAGTGGAGTAAGAAATAGAAGCCCCGCCCACTCTCCGCCCATATTTGTCATTGGCTTCTGTCATTGCCCATCGTAAATGCAGGCTTCAGATTCAGTAATCGGCTTGTTAGTCCCTCCTTAGTACCGTCTTGTCTTAATTTGTAACCTCCCATGGCGACTGGCCCTTTTACTTTGGTTGTTACACAGTACGTGCTCTTAAGTCTGTAAGCACTATTTTCTTTATTGAGTTTCTCTTATTGCAGGCATGACGCGCTTTGCTTACATTCAGCGCGCCATGCACGCTTTCACTTTCACTATGGCGGCTGCACACACCACTCGCGGAACGCTGCCCTTGTTTGAGGATGAGCTCATGGATATACAAGGTCAGTGTGTATGTGATGATCACATAAATATGCAGTTTTCTGGGTCCTGTCGGCCATAGGATAGGGTTGTGTTTACTACAGGGCCTCAGTGGGTGTTTAGATCGGTTTCCCTAAGTACAGTTATGTGATTTTGATAAAGGCTCTCTGCTGTACTCTGTGTACCTCCCCCTTCCGTCTTCTAACTCCTCCCCAGACGAAGGAAGCTGATGTGTGAAAGAGACAGGAAGCAGCAGCACCGGGTTATTGTGCCCTCAGATATGCCTGTTTTTTGTAATACTTTGTTGCTGTTGAAGTTGTCTTTTGTGGTGTGGTGCTATCGCTTCCCATGAGATGCCATGTGCAGGCCACAGGCAGGTGCTCGTCTGCTATGCCAACACTAGATTTCAAGGACCACAGCCCAGGATCTAGTTGCTGGTGATCCAGCGCGATATTAGCAAACAGTATTCATACACCAGATACTTACTTGGGCCCATACATTCATACTATGCTAATACTTACGCTGGGTTTTTTATCAGTTGTTACTCTCTATCAAAATCCCTGCTACCAATTACCTTCTGATTGAAGAGTAATGACTTACCAATGAATCCTTTGCTAATTGGGAAGTTTAAAATGAGTGACATTCATTATAGTACATAATCCTGAAATAACCACTGAGTCAGGAAGTTTTAAAATGTTTATCTAAAGATTTAGCAGAGTAAAATACAGAGCCACATGGTACTTAATCGCAATACCCAACACTAAGCATAGAAATGATTATTGCTAATCAATGACGGTGTTTAAAGGAAAGGAGAGGATAGAGATAGCAGCGCAACTAAAGGTTGCATTATATTTACCTAAGTGCGAGAACCAAGCCCCTTAGCCAAGGAGTTGAAAGAATAGGACCCAGGAAGGATGAAGAGTAAAGACCTCCTCCAGGATCAGGACAGGACCGGTGACCTCTCTACAACGATGCCTGCGTCGTTCCCCTCTCTGATACTCGGCTTCTCCTCGATTTTCCTGTGCCTTCCTTCTAATGGACTCCGCCGCCCCCTCCTCAGGACTTCTCTGGACAGCGGTTCAGTCTGCAATCGATCAGCTTGGCAGTCTGGAGCTAAGAGCGCTCTGGCAGCATGGACGCCTGTTCTCTGCAGCATCTCCTTCTCTCTAAATAACTAATGCTATATTCTATTATACCCTTCTACATCCATGTACCTCCCCTTAATGTTACTAAATTATGGGACCACTACTTCTGATTGGACAGGGACAGGGGGTGGAGTCTCACACCATATTGATTTGCCTTGTATTTCTGAAGCCTATTGTTTTTAAACTACCACCCCTTCAAATTAATACATTCGCTTTATTTCCCACCCGTCTCATGACAAATGTACACCAATTTTCATAGACAATGTATCAATGTACAACAGGAAAGGCAAGAGTACAGCATCTTCGGCCATCGGGTCGCGGCCTTGGACGACGTCCAGATTGACTTCATTTGGCAGGCACACAGGACACATGCCAGAACCATTTGCCTCTCGAGTTTCAGATCTTCAACCCAGGCCCAAGTTTACGAACTAATAAAAGTGCAAGAAGAAAATATTAAAATCATAGAATAAAATGTTTCACTGTATACCCACTTTTTCTACTCTATTCCCATTTAATTATAAATTCTATCCCGCGTTAGTAGCATTAGGAAACGACAATTTAGTAATGACATGAGAGCAAGCTGAAGCATGTGAAAACATCAAGCAGCCATTTTACTACACACTGCGCAGAAGCAGAAATTTCCCACCAAGCAAAGAAAGACGTCACACCATGTGATATGGATGCGACATGCGCATTGAGGTTCCCGCGCTTTAGCGGCCATTTTGGATTTACAGACAAGTGTTATTCATTAGAAAAACAGAAAAGCAAGCATCCTTCCCTTTCGTGTCGTGAATGCAAAGGTTAGTATTAACAATACAAGTTTTAATAAATTAATACTGTGATGAGGATTGAATACAAGCAAGTTTCATTTATGAAACCTTGCTCCATCAATCCCCTCTCTGATGGCGTTTCTGAGCCATCAAAACACTACCCTCATTCAGATGCCAACTTCTAGGAAATTACTTCATTCTCATCTTTACACTTTCCATTTTTACAATCTCCTTTTAATTTCTTGTATAATTCACTTCTCCACTCTTCAAGTTCGATTTCATCTACCTTTCGTTTCTTTCCTCTTCCTGTCACCTTATATGTTCCATTCTTTTTACAGCATTTGCACCATATTGTTATTGCCAAGATTATTATTGCTATCCCTGCTAAGGGTACTAATATTTGACCTATAAGTCCTTTTCCTACATTAGCAAACCAGGTACCAATTGACGAGATACTATTTGTCAATCTTTCCCATACACTATCAACTTCCAGTGGTTTAAGTTCCTTTTCAAGTTTAGTTATATTCTGTATATACGTTCCAATTTCTGCACTCTTATCAGGAATATAAGTGCAACAATGTTTCGTCTTCAATAATTTACAGACTCCGCCCTCTTTTGCCAATATAATATCAAGAGCAGGTCGATTTTGCATAACCATAGATCTAATCGCAACCATTTCCGCATTAATCATTAGAAAACCTCCAGCAGTATCTGTTGATAAACGATCAACCACTGTAGACAATTTACATATTTTCCTTGAGTTTAGAATTATTCCCACTGAAGGTATCAATGCACCAAATATATCACCTACAATTTCTGAAAAACTAGCTCTTTTACTACGTATTAATTCGCTATTGTTTTCATTGTTCCCAGTGTTTCTTTTTACGTGGTATATCTTTGGAAATACTATTCCAAAATAACAACTACCATACCACCGTGCAGGAAGCCTAAAGTAAGCCTTATTCCCACACACATAATAGATTCCAGGAAAAACTGAATCTGTTCCTCCTTTGAGTCCCCAACCTCCAAGAATTAAAAAATTGTGTTCACATTCACTGGTACCGATGAAAACATTGTTATATTCAGTCTTTAACCTATGAAGACAAATTTTTCCTGTCTTTACAAAATCCAGAGCCATAGCAGCTTGAGTCTTGCCAGGTGTGTAACTCCCTTCTTTCTCAGCCCAAGATGGTAAATGAGCCTTATGCTCAGAAGCTTTCTTTTGAAAATCTTGTCTTCTATCTTCTACTAAATTCAAAAATATATTTTCTTCTTCATGTAAAGAACATGTTAGATTGTGTCTATGTGCATGTGTTATGTCTATTGATTTCATTGTTAAGAAAAATTCTCCCATAAACTGTGCGTCTTGACTACTAATCACTGGGTTCATACTCTTGCGAATCGGAACCTCAGAAAATATCACATCTAAGTTTGAATAATGATACTGAAGTTTCCCTGTTTTATAAAATAAACTAGACAAAACATTACATGATATGCCATATGTCAGTGGTAAATGGTGATATGTTAGACCTTCTGCTACTGATTCGGGTAACTTCATACAGACGTAACAATTACTAACTTCCATGGTATCTACATATTGAAACAATAACTTTGTGAAAACGTTTAAACTAGTGTCGTTATCAGCTATTTCACGATGAATTTCTTGTTCATCTTCTGCCATTAGTTCTATTCTATTGCCCTTCATGTTTGCTGTCCTCTCCTTAGTTTCATTATTAATCTTTTTATCCATTATCATAAGGTAAGGAACTGCTACAATCAGGACTAACCATACTATAAGCACCATCACTAGACTACATATGCATAATGCACAGCATCTTCTACAACATTTCTGTTTTGGTCTCCCAGCAACTCTATCGTCAGGCATTTTTCGACAAGGAAGATTGCTCTTCTTATCTTTTCTTCTTTTCTTTAGCTTATTCTTTTGCTTAGTCAGGGTGGTCTTGTTTCTTTTTCGTACGTCAATTCTGCACTTGTTCCTTCGCCACCACTGTCACTTGACTCTGAGCTTTCAAAATCTTCAATAATGATATAAGTCCAGTCAGGACCCTTGAATTTGTTATTCACAAGTTTCAGTCTTTTACTTCTTCTTTTCTCAGTTTTATTTTCTTGTTCAGTTTGACTTGTTACTTCATTCACTTGATCTGGATCTTCACTTCTGGTTGTTATGTGGTATTTTACTCTTTTAATGACACTCGGCCAATGATCTCCTTTTCTTGTTTTCTTTGTTTGCACTGTCTCTTTATCTTCGTTTTCAGAAATCTTTTTAATTTCACTGCTTAGCACTGTTTCGTGTTCTTCAATTACTGTGTTTCTTGTTTGCTCCTTTTCAGGTCTAATTGGTTTCTCTGTAACAGCTCCGCTGTGAGTTTCCAATAACTGACCTTGTTCTTTATTTATTTCTTCAAGTTCATGTTTTTCAAGGTTTTCTTCTTCTGTGTACTCTTCTTGATCTAACTTAATCTGATCAGGGCTTATTGCACTGTGAACTTCTGCAGCCTGACCGGATTCTTCTAGACCTGTCTGTCCCTGTTCAAAGTCTATTAGGTCTTCACTGTTTTGAGTCCAGTTTCCTTTCCCTATCTGACCTTGTTCAGGATTTCTTAATGTCTTTTCTTCTTGTTCCTGAACTGCTTCTTCTTCACCTATCTGATCTTCTTCAATTTCTTCCAATTTCGCTTGACTTCTTGTTCTGTGGTATATTTCAGGAACCTCTACCACGGGTATCCAATCCTGACTTGTGCTCGGTTGTTCTTCTTCAGCTTCTCTGGAATCTCGAACCTGAGATCCTTCAGCTGGGCAACCTTCAGCTTCTTCAGTGATTGGCGTTGTCTGAGGATTCTCTTCCTCGGGATCTGGTACTCTCTTGGTGTGACTTACATGAATCCAATTAGGAAATCCGGCACACTTCACTGCTGTATTCGTTGTCAATATGACTTGACACGGTCTGCCCCATCTAGGTGATAGACACATTTCTCTGGTGTGATTCTTCACTACCACCCAGTCACCAGGATTCAGATCATGTTCTTGCTCGGGCTGCCTGGAAACTGCGTCTTCTCCAACCTGATGAGAGACAGAACGCACTAGGTCAGCCAATCCTTTGCAATAGTCCAGAACCATATCATCAGATATATTCACCAGTTTTTTTGTGGGAACATGTGTTTGTCTCATTGCTCTTCCCATCATTATTTCATGTGGGCTCAATCCTGTGGTTCTGTCAGGTATACTTCTGAGTCCCATTAAAACGAGTGGCAATGCATCTGGCCACTCTAATGATGTTGATGCACACATTTTTCCCAGTCTTGACTTTATAGTGCCATTCAATTGTTCAACCACTCCAGAAGCTTCTGGACGATATGGACAGTGCAGTTTCTGTTTGATTTGAAATGCTTCACAGATTATTTGAATCACTTCACTGTTAAAATGTTTTCCTCTATCTGATTCCAAAGTTACTGGAAAACCAAACCTAGGAATGAGCTCTCGTAGCAATAGTTTTGCAACTGTAATGTTGTCATTTCTCCTAGTAGGGTAAGCCTCCACCCACTTTGAAAACAGGCACACTATGACTAGTACATATTTCAGCCCTCTACATGGTGGTAACTGTATGAAATAAAACTGAAGTCTCATAAATGGACCCTCTGCCTTTCCAATTTTTCCCAATCCAATTACTGTCTTCCTCCCTGGATTATGCATCTGGCAAGTTAGACATCTCTGGCAAAGACTCTCTGCAACAGCCCTGAACTTGGGATTGTACCAATTTTGTCTGAACAGCCTAATCATTGCATCTCTTCCTATGTGTGTGTCCCCATGATGCATTCTAGCCATTTGTGAGAGTAAACAGTCTGGCATGACTGGTCTGCCATCAGCACTGATCCACACTTCATCATCTCCTCTTTGTGAACAACCCACTTTGATCCACAAATTCTTCTCACTTTCATCAACTTCATCTTGCAATTTCTTGACGTCATTCAAGTTTCAGGTGGCATATACAGCATAAGTTGGCAGCTGATTCCCATTCTTTCCACCCTCTTATTGACTGACATTCTGGTTTTGGCACAATGTTGAGCCACCAGATCTGCATATCTGTTGCTGACTACCACCCAGTCATCTCCTGACTGGTGTGCGGCACATTTCACCACAGCCAATTCTTTTGGTGATTGTATTGCTTCTAGCAATTCCCTTACAAATTGTCCATTTTTAATGGGGGATCCTGAAGAAGTCATGAAATCCCTCTGCATCCATAGTTGGCCAAAATCATGCACAACCCAGTAACCATATTGGCTGTCTGTAAATATAGTTACTTTTTGATTCCTCCCAATTTTGCATGCTCTTATCAACGCAATCAATTCAGCTACTTGTGCAGATTTGACTCCTGGTAAATAAGATGCTTCAACTATTCCAGTTAATTCACATACCGCATAGGCAGCAGTTAGTTTACCGTCTTCATGTCTTTGACATGAACCATCAACAAATAGCTCCCTGTCTGGCTTTTTAAGCGGCTGTTCCTCTATATCTGGGCGTGGTTTTGTGCATAATTCTGTAATTTGTATACAATCATGTTCATCGTCTTCATCATCTTTAATTCTCTCATGATATGGGTCTGGTAGTAAGGTTGCTAGATTTATTATAGTACACCTTACCATGTTCACATTTTCAGCACCCATTATTATTGTTTCATATTTAGTCAGCCGACTAGGAGTAAGATGCTGAGTTCGGGTTCTTGTCAAGAGAATGACAACTGCATGTGGAACATACACTTTTACAGGGTGTCCCATCACAATTGACTCACTTTGTTCAATGCTCAAACAAGTAGCCGCCACTGCTTGTGGAGAGGTGTGGTGCAGCGGCCAGGGCAGCTGACTTCGGAGCACAGGGTTCACGGTTCGATCCCCTGCTCCGGCGGCAGCTCAGCTCAGCACCGTGTGACTCTGGGCAATAGCTCACTTAATTTCCACGACGGCCCCCAGTGCCTTGAGACCCCTAAGGGTGAGTAGTTCGCGCTTTACAAATACGGATTTAGATTTTAAGCATCCTGGCAAAGCGGCTGCTACTGGGTCCAGTGTAGCAGAAAAATATGCTATAGGACGTCTTTCTAATCCATGTCTCTGAGTTAAGAGAGAAAGTGCACAATTTTCTCTCTCATGACAGATCAATGCAAATTCTCTTTTATAATCAGGCATGCCTAAGGCAGGTGCTGAACTTAGGGCATTTCTCAAATTTACAAAGGCTTCTACACTTTCATCCTCCCACTCAACAGGGTCCTTTGCTTTTTTTTTTGTCATATTAATTAAGGGCTTAGCTAACATGGAAAATCCTGGTATCCATTGTCGACAGTAACCTACTATTCCTAGGAACATTCTCACTTGTCTTTGTGTTACAGGCATTTGTATTTTCTTTATTAAAGTTACCCTTTCAGCTGTTACTCTTCTTTTTCCCTCTCAATTTGGTGTCCCAGATACTTAACAGCTGTTGTACAGAATTGCAATTTTTCAGGTGAGACTTTATGTCCTTCTTCTGCCAAAAGATTTAATAATGCTATGGAATCAACAACACAGTCCTCGCTGGTATTCGATGCCACCAATAAGTCGTCAATATATTGGACTAAGACTGAGCTTCCTGGCTTCACTAGTTTTTCCAGGCACTTTTTCAGTATCTGGTTGAAAATAGAAGGACTTTCTGTGTACCCCTGAGGAACACGATTCCACACATAGACCTTGTTCTCAAATTTAAATGAGAAAAGATACTGGCTGCCTGGATGTAATGGTATTGAAAAGAACGCTTGACACAAATCAATTACTGTGAACCATCCTGCACTCCAAGGGATCTGGTATAGAATTACTTCAGGATTTGGCACTATGGGACAACATGGTTCCACAATCTTATTTATTTTTCTCAGGTCCTGAACAATCCTATATTTTCCACTAGGTTTCTTTAACCCCATTATAGGTGAATTACATGGGCTACTCATTACTTCTTTTAGGATATTTTGTTCTACCATTCGATTTATTTCTTCAATGACTCCTGCTTTTACTTCTGCACTCATTTTGTACTGTCTGGTATTTGGGAAAATTGCACCTTCTTTTACAGTAATTTTAACTGGATCTATTTTATCCATAAGTCCTACTTCCTTTCCGGTGAAATCCCATACTATGGGGTTTACTGTACCTTTTAATTCTTCTGGCAACTCATCTTTTGTTATTAACGAAAACATCTCATCCACTTCTGTACCTTGTTTTGCAATCATAATTTTATATACATGGTCTTCATCTGGTGTCTGAACTGCCACACCATCCGGTGTTCAGAAAATTGTACAATTCATCTTGCACAACAAATCCCTACCTAATAAGTTTACTGGACTAGAATCACACACTACAAATTGATGCATTTCTCTGAAATTTCCGATTTTAACTTCCATGGGTTCGGTAAGAGGTGTTCTAATCCGCTGATTAGCTACCCCCACTACTTGGATATTTTCACCAGAGAGAGGAAGGTCTGGAATGTCTGCTGTTCTCACAGTAGACCGGGTAGCACCAGTGTCCAAAAGGAAAGTAATATTATTACCTTTCACATTCCCTTCAACATATGGACCTGACTGATCTACCTGTAAGGATGCGCCAAGTATGCACTCCTTCTTCCCCTCTCCTAGGCACCGTCATGGACTGAATTGACAGAAATCGTCCTGTAAAAGAAATTGTGATGTCATATAATCATTCTTACCACTTCCTCCTTGATATCCGATGTCTGTACCATGCTTTGCTCTGCTTACATTACCCTGAATAGGTGCAGGTGGCAACTGACTCTGAGGATTTACACCCTGCTGTGAGTCATTCTGCGTCTGTGGATTTAAATTTTGATTTGGGCCATTATTATTCCGAATCTTTTTACATTCATCCTTCCAATGCCCCAATTTTCCGCATCCATGACAAGGAAATTTCTTTTTAGCTTCTTCTCTACTCATTCGTCCTTTAAATTTTCCACCATTCCCAGTATCACCATTCGTTCCAGAATCTTTTCCTTGATTTTCACTCGGATTTTCCAAATTTATTCCCTGTTTCTCAGCCATTTTCACCTGTGCCCACATTACCTTCTCCTGTAACTTCTTGTGTCTATCCTCAATATCGTCTCCACAATATTTTGCATACTTCAAAATCTCATCAATGGGCTTCCCTTGCCAACAAAGCATATGCTGTTTAATCATTTGACAAATTTCTGGCTTCAAACCGTAAACAAATCGATACACAAACTGACTCATGTTCTTGTCTCCAATGTCCTCAAATCCACTATACTGTTTAAATACCTGCAATAGACGCTCATAGTAGGAATGTACTGATTCATTAGCTTCTTGGGTAGTTCGATCTATTTTTACCCAATCTGTTTCTTTCGGGGTATTTTCCCTTTCAGGTATGTTATCACTTGCTGATACTTTTTCATCACATCATTTGATGGGGCACCTGTCTTCGGATCTCTAGGATATTCATCACTTGGCCAATCCACTGTGATTTTGCAATCTGTCCACAAATCGGCAGGTACCACTATATCAAACAACCCATCCAAATCCTTCAACAATACCTTTGACACCTTCACAAACCTGTCAACCTGCTTGTACCATTCAATTGGTTTTTCCCTCAACTTTGGAAAATCATTCGTAAATGACAAAATATCCTGTCTGCTCCATGGGACATGTACATATCCTCCTCCCGCAACTTCTCGCATTGGATACATTTGGTCTGCTTTCCCTGTTTCCTTCATCACATATTCAGATGCTGTTCTACTTGTTCGTGCTTCTTCCTTTTTCTTGGCCCACCTAGTTCTCCATTTATCTAGGTCTCCCCATTTTTGCAAAACTAACATTAATTCTCTTATTTGTAATCTTCTTCTAGAGGCATTCATATTTTCTAAATCTTTGTCTGAAAATTCTGCTCTATAGGGTTTCTGTAGTACTTTTGATCTCCCTATTTCTATTCCCATCTGTAGTGCTAAGTTGGATAATTTTTCATGGAATATCCTTACATTTCTGGTGATACTCCTACACAGGAACAATAATTCTTCTTCATCATAGGTATTTAAGCATTCTAGTCCTACATTTCCTGCTATTATTTTTTCTTCTAATTCGACTTTTAATTTATGAATGTCCATTATTTTCGGAGGTGTGCACTGTTTAACTGACCCTTGCACCCATCTTTCTAGATCTTCAGGTGTTACTATGGTAGCACTTTTTGCTCCCGATGAAGTTATTAAACTTACATCCTTTGAACATCCAGGTACATCTTTTCTGGGAGTGCTATTTACAGTACTTCGAATAGGCAAGTCCATGAGTGATATTGTGGATTCACAGTCACTAAATTGATCCTCAATTATAACTGGAGCTTCAGGTTTGGAATTATTCACAGGAGTAGGTGCAAGTATCGGTGGAGGACAGCTTCCCGTAGTACCATATAATGGAACTACTGGACCAATTGTTACAGGTATGGTCAACGAATCAGGTTGTACTTTTATCTGGGTTATTTTCTGTATTAATTCTGTTCTAGTCTTTTCTAGAGCTTCTTTTTCTTTGTCATGAAGTATTCTACTAGGGGTGAATTCATGCATTACCTGTGGCACTAATGGAGTTTTTGGTGGTGCACTTGGGGTTCATCCACTTGTTCCTTCCTGATATGGTGGGGGTTTCTTAACATTTCCTCCATAAATTCATCTTCAGACTCCTCATTTCTCATTAAATGTTTTGTCTTTTCTGTGCACTTACTTCCTAATTTCTCCTCTGCTGAGAACAATGGATATAATCCTTCTGTAATCATTGCCCTTCTCCATTGTTTCATCTGACCGTTCCTAGACTCATGTAGGTATCTGGGGAAAAATCCTGGATAACCCCTATTACTCCTAGATCGGTCCCGCTCAAATGCCTCGGTTTCCCATTCCTCTAGAGCTTCGTACTGAGTTAATCTAGGTCTGGGTTCTAAATCATTCATCCTCAATCTCAAGTTTTGTAGAATTCGCCCATTGAACGTGACATTCTTGGGAAATGCTAGTATTCCATCATTTTTGGTATATTCTATCCAATTCTCCATCCATACACAAGTATGATAACCTCTCTCCATCATCATGAATGAAGCGGGCGTTTTAGCTGGTGGAATAATAATTCCTTCTCTAGTTTTGATTGGTTTGTCCTTTTTAAAATAATTCTTGATCTTTTGTAAAAATGACATTTTTCTCCTTTCTCCGTACATCTTGGGTAAGTACCGATGTATAAAATTATATTCTGCAAAGCCTAAATCTTTCCTATCCTGACGAATTCCTGTTAAGGTCGGATCACGTTTTAACATGCAATACTTATCCACTAAGAATTTCGCTTCTATAATTTTGACCAATCAAATGTCTGCTATCTTTTATTTCCGAGCCAATCCTTGCGCGGCCTTTTGGTGACGTTTATCTGTCAACCCCTCCTTTACAATCTACTCTTTTTCTGTCCTTGCTGGTTTAACCAATCCCAGCGTGGCACCTGTGACGTCAGTACTGCTCCTGACTACTGACCCCTCGTTTACAAGAGTCTCTCCACTCCCGCTGTTTCAACCAATCCCAGCGCGGCGTTTTGTGACGTCAGCTCCCTCTCCGGCAACTGACCCACCCTTTACAAAAATTTACGCAAACTTATTTTCTCTATTAATCTTAATTAAATTTCAGTAACAACATAAAACATTCGCTATCGTGCCAGTTTCTCTAAAATAGAAAAGATAGTTTTCTCTCACACATAGTAAAACCTTTGCGTTTACTAAACATACACTACGAGTAAAACACTTCTGTCTACTCTTCACACAAGCTCCAGAAGTACCTGTTACTTCTCCAATGTTACCCTTTCTAGGTGATATAACATCAAATTTTTACCAGCGTATTCTTTTGCTATTACTCACACGCATAGAGTCCCTAACGAGTACTGAAAGTCCTGCTTAACTTTTCAGTACTAATTCTGCCTGGCAGATAACCTCACTGCAGTATGGCTTCCACTTACCATCCGCTATTCCTTTTACCCCGGGGATTCTGGACAACATAAAACAAACTTCGAATATACGGATGTTAGTTCATAAAAATAAAATTCTCTTTACCCAACTAACAAAGAGTAACCATCCTCTGATTACCAGAAAACTGATCCAGCGCGATATTAGCAAACAGCATTCATACACCAGATACTTACTTGGGCCCATACATTCATACTATGCTAATACTTACGGTGGGTTTTTTATCAGTTGTTACTCTCTATCAAAATCCCTGCTACCAATTACCTTCTGATTGAAGAGTAATGACTTACCAATGAATCCTTTGCTAATTGGGAAATTTAAAATGAGTGACATTCATTATAGTACATAATCCTGAAATAACCACTGAGTCAGGAAGTTTTAAAATGTTTATCTAAAGATTTAGCAGAGTAAAATACAGAGCCACATGGTACTTAATCGCAATACCCAAGACTAAGCATAGAAATGATTATTGCTAATCAATGACGGTGTTTAAAGGAAAGGAGAGGATAGAGATAGCAGCGCAACTAAAGGTTGCATTATATTTACCTAAGTGCGAGAACCAAACCCCTTAGCCAAAGAGTTGAAAGAATAGGACCCAGGAAGGATGAAGAGTAAAGACCTCCTCCAGGATCAGGACAGGACCGGTGACCTCTCTACAACGATGCCTGCGTCGTTCCCCTCTCTGATACTCGGCTTCTCCTCGATTTTCCTGTGCCTTCCTTCTAATGGACTCCGCCGCCCCCTCCTCAGGACTTCTCTGGACAGCGGTTCAGTCGGCAATCGATCAGCTTGGCAGTCTGGAGCTAAGAGTGCTCTGGCAGCATGGACGCCTGTTCTCTGCAGCATCTCCTTCTCTCTAAATAACTAATGCTATATTCTATTATACCCTTCTACATCCATGTACCTCCCCTTAATGTTACTAAATTATGGGACCACTACTTCTGATTGGACAGGGACAGGGGGTGGAGTCTCACACCATATTGATTTGCCTTGTATTTCTGAAGCCTATTGTTTTTAAACTACCACCCCTTCAAATTAATACATTCGCTTTATTTCCCACCCGTCTCATGACAAATGTACACCAATTTTCATAGACAATGTATCAATGTACAACAGGAAAGGCAAGAGTACAGCATCTTCGGCCATCGGGTCGCGGCCTTGGACGACGTCCAGATTGACTTCATTTGGCAGGCACACAGGACACATGCCAGAACCATTTGCCTCTCGAGTTTCAGATCACCAACCCAGGCCCAAGTTTACGAACTAATAAAAGTGCAAGAAGAAAATATTAAAATCATAGAATAAAATGTTTCACTGTATGCCCACTTTTTCTACTCTATTCCCATTTAATTATAAATTCTATCCCGCGTTAGTAGCATTAGGAAACGACAATTTAGTAATGACATGAGAGCAAGCTGAAGCATGTGAAAACATCAAGCAGCCATTTTACTACACACTGCGCAGAAGCAGAAATTTCCCACCTAGCAAAGAAAGACGTCACACCATGTGATATGGATGCGACATGCGCATTGAGGTTCCCGCGCTTTAGCGGCCATTTTGAATTTACAGACAAGCGTTATTCATTAGAAAAACACATAAGCAAGCATCCTTCCCTTTCGTGTCGTGAATGCAAAGGTTAGTATTAACAATACAAGTTTTAATAAATTAATACTGTGATGAGGATTGAATACAAGCAAGTTTCATTTATGAAACCTTGCTCCATCACTGGGAACCCTGTACCTGGATGTCTTCCTATTCCAAGTGAGTCTGGGCTCTTTGTCAGCAATCACAGCTGCACACACTGCCTCCCCGCCCTTGGGCCCCCTGAGACAACCAACAAAAGGTGGTTTGAACAGCTGTGTAACCTCCCTGTGGGCTAGTTAATGGGTGCACAGTGCTAGCTGCGTTCTCCAAGGGGTACCTGTGCGGCGTCCCCCTCCTACCAGGACTCTCCCATACCCATCCCAAAGACCATAAGACAGCCATCCATGGCCCTGACGCCCTGTGTGCGGATCTCACTTCAGTGCCCACCCGTTCAGGTGAGGCTCCTGCATTGCAGCGCGCTTTAATATGTAGTCTCACAACTCGTCTGACACATTCACTCCTTTTGCCACTCACACGAGGTATCAGACTTGCTCATAAGAGCACACTTGCTGTGCTGAGAGTGAACACCTAACAAGTCCCTAAGACTAGAGCAAGCCCCCCTTCCCCCCTTACCACTGCCCCACTTCCTTCATTAGTCCACAGCAGCCAGACTTCTACGCCACGGCTCTTGCACCCAGAACTACAGCCTGCATACCGGACATGGTTGAAAACATCGGTCGAGAAGTCAGCCAAGTTTGTGACCAGAGAGCCTCGTGGGACCCTCCCTTTCAACAGTCCGTACCATGTAAGGAATATACTCTCAGGCCCACTGGAAAAACGACACTCTGTGGGCTCAGCATTTTAACTTGCAGTATTTAATACATAATTCACTTTCCAGTACACAGCTTGAAGTTTTCGACAAAACGGATGTTGCGAGATCTGAAGTTATTAAAATCGCTGCATACGTAGTATAATTCTGCACCGAGCACTTTGCAGACTGTTACTGGTCACCTTTCAGCTGTTACTGTATTTAGAGAAGAGACTGTGTTGCCCACATAGTTCACATATTCCTGTTTGATATACAAGCAACACACATAAATATTTAAATATCATAAATAGATGGGAAACACATATTCCTTTAACTCGAAAAGGTTTTGTTTCACAGTTCACTCAAATTTCTGTTCACATGACAGACACTGTTCTAAAAGCAGATGTTTGAGCATCTGGTTTTAAAGTCTAATGTCTAAGGGCCAGATGTATCAAGCAAAATTGCGTTCGCAAACACCGAATTTCGCAGAATATCGGCGTTTGCGAACGCAATTTTGTTTAGTGGTATGTATTAAGGCAAAACTGCCTCGCAAAATAAGGAATTGCAAAATTTACGATTGCCTATTTTGCGATTGGATTTAAGGAATCGCAAATTGCGATTCCTTAAATCCAATGTAAGAAGCACCAAAAAAGTGCAATTTGGCCTTAAGGAATCGCAAATTACCACCAACTTCAAGTTGCTGGTAATATGCGATTTCTTTGAAAAATGCACTTTTTAGCATTTTTCAAAGTGCCATGTGGTGCACATACATGCCCTTAGGGCATGTATGTGCGCCACATGTGCACACATACATATTTCAGGGGTGCAACAGGGTGTCAAAAGGACACCCTGGCACCCTTGAAATTGCATTCTCAATTTGCGATTCTCTAATTGCGATTCGCAAATTGAGAATGTCTTCCCATTCATTCCTATGGGCCTCTACGCCCATAGGAATGAATGGGAAGGTATTCCTTAATTGCGAATCGCAATTTGCAATTCGCAATTAAGGAATATTAAGGAATCGCAATTATTATTGCGATTCCTACATAGATAGCATTTTGCGATTCCTTAATAGCAATTCACTAAAATTCACTATTAAGGAATCGCAAATGCAATCCTTGATACATCTGCCCCTAAAATACTAAAGTGCATGCTATTGAGACATGTACATAGCAAATCTACTATACCTGTTCTGCAGGGCTATTTGTTTAGGGAAAACTGTTGGAACACAGTTTAAACCCAAAACCTAACTGGGATGTGCCCAATAAGTGAGACATACAGTGTATTAAAAAAACAAATTCCATGTGTAGACTTGTTTTTGCCCAAGTGCAAAACTGTAAACGTTTTACACAATCAACTTTACTATTGGACGCAAAAAAAACCAGTGATAATAAAAAGGCGTTCTGTTCTTCTATGCAAGGTGTTAGACTTGGCTTTTTCAGCGGGTTTACCCCCAGACTTTTTGCTTTTTGGCCTCCTGTTTTTGACCCTGTGTGTGTTGGTTTTAGGACTCTGGGCACTTTACCACTGCTAATCAGTGCTAAAGTGCATATGCTCTCTGTGTAAAATGTGTTATGGATTGGCGTTTCCATGATTGGCCTATTTGGTTTATGTGTCAGTCCCTTGTAAAGTGCACTGCGAGTGCCAGGGCCTATAGACCAAATGCTGTTGGTGGGCTGCAGCACTGGATTGTGCCACCCACGCAAACAGCCCGTAAAATGTAACTCGGGCCTGCCATTGCAGAGCCTTTGCGCAGCCTGGGGCTGCCATGTCGACTTGGCAAGTGCACACACTTGCAAGTCCCTAAACCTTCCCTTTGCTACATGTTAGTCACCCCTAAGGTAGGCCCAAGGTACCCCTGTGGGCAGGGTGCGTTGTACGCGAAAGGTAGGACATGCCCGGGTGGGTGCGGCATGTCCTGATAGTGAATTACAGCCTAGTTCGTTTTTCACTATTGCAAGGCTACCTGTTCCCCCTAGGCCAGAACGGGCAGTTTTGATTATTACAGCTTATAATCCTAACTGACCCCGGGAACATGGTAGAAATTCGAGTTTAGTATGCCTGGACTCAGAATGATAAAATGCATCTTTTAGTGAAGTTGGTTTTAACATTCTGTGTTTGAAAATACCACTTTTAGAAAGTGGGTATTTTTCTTGTCTAACCATCCAAGCCTGCCTCTGCGAGGTTGTGTATTCCTTGTCTGGAGTGTGAGTGACAGGGGCTGGGGGATGCCAGGAGACAGGGTGAGTCAGCACAGGGCTGAATAGCAAGATCTACATGTAGATGGGTGGGAGGGGTCGCACCTGGGCCCTGAATAGGACAGTGCCTTCCCTCCACAATGCTGGCTCCACCTCCTGTGGTGCGTCTGATGTCCCTGGCCTACTCACTGAAAGAAGGGACGGAGACTTGTCAACAAAGTGCTCCAGAACTGGTTTGGACTAGGCAAAGGCCTCTCTGCCTTCAGAGAACAAAGGAATTTGGGATATAAATATTGGGGCCCTGATCCCATGAATTTAGATCTCGCTGGAATCAAGGAACCTGCCAAGACGAAGAACTGGAAGAGCTGCCAGGAGGAGTACTGCCCCTTTGCTGTGTTGTTGCTTTGTTGGGTTGGCCTGCAGCTGCTGCTTCTGCCTTGGGCAGTGAAAGGACTGGACTGAACTTTCTACAAACTTGTGCTGAGTATCTCCAAGGGCCTGGAACCGAGCTGGCCTCCTGTTAAGAAGTCTCAGGGACTGCAAAGACTTCACAAGCCTCTGGGTACCGCTTCTGGAACGCTGTTTCAGTTGCCACAGAGGAAGGGAACCACAACCGACTCCATCAACCGAATCCATCCCTGGCCGGTGACCTGTTTGCACCGCAGACCGCATCGCCCCGCTTCGCATCGCAACCCTGGTCTCACCGTGGGCGACGTCCGACGCCGCCAACATCGAGCCGCTGCTTGCACCGTGACCTGTGGGCACCGCAGTTCGCATCGCATCGCTTCACTGAACCAGCCGGACCCGACCGACGCGGTCGCTGCAACTGGCTCAAGAGTCGTGACCGCACCGCATTTGGGGCACCGCTCGCACGTCTGCGACGCACCGCTCCGACTCGCACCGCTGTCCGACGCCAGCTCCCGCACTCCGGCTTGGTCGCCTGCATCGCAACCTGTCAGCACCGCATCGAGCATCGTCTCACCCTGCATCGCACGCCTTGGACTCACCGACTCCGTCTGCACGACGCTCATCGAGCCGCTGCCTGCACCGCATCGAGGGACACCGCACCTTGCATCGCTCCGTCTTGCACCGCAACCGCGACGAACGCCGACCGGCTCGTACACTCCGTACCAGCCACAACGAGAAAGGTACTGTTACCGAGTCTGTTCATGACTCTGCTGGCCCGTATCGACGCGGTCGGCTGGAACTGTTAGACTCTGTGGTTTTCAGCATCACGGTAGGCTCGGACGGAGCTACCGACTCGTACGAACTTTGCTTTTGTGCTATTCCTGCAAAGAAGAAGTTAACGTATCAAGTATTCATTCAGTAAAGTACAGTATTGTGGATTTTTGTCGTAATTGGTCTTGTCTTGAGTATATAAAATATTGGTTATTTTTCTAAACTGGTGTGGTGTCCGTTTGTAGTGCTTACACTGTATTACTGTTGGTTATGTGCAAATGCTTTACACACTGCCTCTGAATTAAGCCTGACTGCTCGTGCCAAGCTACCACGAGGGTGAGCAGGGGTTACTTCACGAGTGTAACACCCTTACCCTGACTAGGAAGAAGGGTCCCTACTTGGACAAAGGTGCAAGCCCTTGCCAACTAGAGATCCCATTTCTAACACAAGGCAAAATGATTACGATTTTGAATGGTTTTAAATAGATGCTGCTGAATGTTTACAGTTTTTTGGCTGAAAAAAGCAATGTATTTCTATGGAACCGAGATTCCTTTTGCATCAGTGCATTAAAATATCTAAATAGATAACGCCACAGGATTTATCACATAAATGCCACAATCTTTACCATCCATTACCACGTAATTTACCTTCATTTGTTACGTAATTGTATCAACCCTACCGCACACTTTGGCCTTCCAGTACTACCATGGCTGGAAATGACAGTCCGGGTGAAACCTCCTTCTCCAGGCCAGGCAACCAACCCTTCCTGTGGCACGCTGCACCTCACCTTACATCTTGTCAGCTCCACGCATTCTTCTCCACCAAGACTGCCAACACCCACACCATCAGCTGTCCCCCCATCTCTTTTCCGTCCAGCCCTGCAGTACAATGATAAAATAGCAATGGCAAAAGGAGTTCAAGGGCACAGCAGGAGTTTTCCAATAGGTTACGTTAACTGGCTTTACAGCCTGTTTTTTGTGGAGCAGACTGGTGATGGTTAACAGTGTTCTAACGGACAGCCAAGTGCCTTTTTACCCTCACCTCTTGAGAAAAACTACCCACTCTTTTATCCTGATTAAGCGTCCATCAGGCCCTCATACCTAGGTTGCCTGAATTCACCACACCAGGGACAGCAGTGAAAAATGTATGTTTGTCATTTAATGACATTTGTGTTTCATATGTGCACAGGTGATTGGTGAAGTCCATTTGCGTCATGTGCTTCACCAAATGGTGGTTTCTCTTATGTTTGGGTAGATGATGTCCATTTTGGACATCCTGGCCTACAGGTACAATCTTCATAACTCTCACCCTGAAACTTGTATGGCTGATGGGTGGAGGATCCAGTCCGTTCCTTTTTAACAGTGTAGGTTTGTCCTGCTCTTTATGATAATACCTCACGGACTATGCCCTGTGTTTTCTTCTCCCCCATAAGGAGTGGGAGCAGAGACTGCTTTCAGCGTGAGGCCAGCAGACATAACACTTACAGCAGTTACAACTCTGTGCATGTAGCTAGGGTCAAGAACCCTTTGAATAAGTCCAGCAGCCTGCCAAAAGATCCAAACAAAATAGTCTTTGCTTGGCTCTGGCATTCTACCTCAACTATCGAGGGGGTATACATGCTAATATTCTCAGACATACTTGACCAGTTCTTTGTCATCTGGACACCAATGAGGGCTGCATCCCCTTGGTTAAAAAATAAATAATTTGCAATGCAATAGGTCTCGCATTTGCAAGAGTTTAAGCTACTGGCATTGTAAATGACAATGCCTTTTATTTATGTGTTTTCAAAACCTGCAAGCGGTGCGTAAACATGCACTTTATACTTATAGTTGTTGCTTACGAGAAGCACGGTTGGCAGTAATTGCGCCTCTTTCACTGCCAGCCTTGCTTCTGGCAAACAAGGACTATAAGTACAAAGTGCGTGCTTACGCACCATTGGCAAATTTTCAAACCACTTAAATAAAAGGCATTGTCATTTACAATGCCAGTAGCTTAAACTCTTGCAAATGCGAGACCAATTGCATTGGAAATGCTTGTTTTTGATTTTCCTTGCCAGTGTGTTGCTATGTAGTTTCTGTCACTTTCTTGCATAATATTTTTTAGCTTTTGCAAATGAAGTCCCAATATAACCAAATGCTTCCCAAATGTGAACTGTACAATTTTGCATGATTTTCTTTAATTAGCAGAATTTCACACCTTGGTAACGCTGATGTGCTTTCCATCTGCTACTGACTGTGGAGCGCGCTGTCTCTTTTTCAGAAATACACTTTTTGCATTCATGTAAAGTTCATATCTGAAATAATGCACGTATCATGTTCTGATTCAATTTATATTGTAAAGCAAATGGGTGGCCAGTATGGGCAGCAATTGATGGCCTGACTCTAATATATAATGGACTTGAATGAAGATGGCTCTTTGGACCTCTAATGATAGAGTACCAATGTGTGGTTTATATGTGTGTGGAATGCTCTACTGCGGCTCTTTTGTTAGCCCAGAGGACTTTCTATAATGGGTTGACAGTCTCCATCTGAACCAAACCCTCTGCTGCTGTTACTTTAATGCCTGCCTCTTGGTATCAGAGCTCCTAAGTGTATGTGCAAAAGTCAGTATCCTGAGTGGTTAAAGTGCATCCGCTTTGTGAAGTTTTTTATGACTTCAACAACTGGAAGATCACTTCAAGTTGTTCAAGTTGTGAAGTTCACAAAGTAGGTAAACATTAAAAAAGAATCTAAGTAATGAAAAAACGAGCTAAATGAGGATTTTGTAGAGTAAAATTCTACCTTTAGCTAAGAATTATTTCGTAAATAAGGCGTGTTCACAGGGAAAATAGTGCGAAGTACAAATATTTTTGCTGCATTAAATGTGAACAAGTTGTGCGTTACACATAACTACAAAGGTAAAATTTTTATTTTGTGTGTGTGATTGCACCTTCATTTGGTTAAAAAAAGGTCAAAATACTCTTGCCAGAGTATGCACATATCAGTTACATTGGGGTGTGTTAAAAAAATCACGTCCTGTCAATCAAATACATTTTACGGCGCCTTAACATTTGAGTCCCAACGTTAGTTTCTAGCACTGTTCCGAGCTGTTATTTTCTCAGTTTGTGTCGTGTGTGTTTGTTTTTTTCCAAACCTCACTCCGCCATATTAGCACCCAATCTACGAAGCATTTGTGTGTCTAATGCGCTTTGAATTCAGTGTGCAAATTACCAGTTTTAATAGTATAAATAAACCTAAGGGATTCACAAAATATTAATGTACAATTGTGAAAAAAGTTAAGATTAACATGGGAAGTTGGATACATTGACAAACCTATGTGCATGTTTTATACTCATTAACTATCTCATGGTCCGTTGCCATTCTGGCCCTCGTTGGAAGTGTATTCTTATAAAGAACAGGAGTAAATGTGTATCCAGGGTGGAAATGGAGACAGGACATCCACAACATGGGTAGAAATTTACCGGAAGGGTTTTTTAATGGAAAAAATACTTCCCACCTGGATAAAAAACAAAAAATCACTAAGTGCAGTTGTACTGTCTAGGGAGTTGTGGATAAACGAATACACCCTTACATATTTTTTATGCAAACATGGAATTCACAAAATAATTCCAGGAGTTTCATGGACACACTGAGACATTCACAGCTTCTCCAGTTTGCTCTTGAAAACCTTTGTAAATTGGGAAGCAGTCGGAAATTTCCTATTGACGTCAACGTAAACATACAGGAGTACATTTCCCACTGAAGTTTATGGATCAGGCCCCAAATTAATTTAAAGATATATTAGATATTAAACAAAAACGATCCTCCCGTCCTGACTCTGTCTCCTTACCCTTCCACTCTCCTTCTCGCTACTACCCCTCCTGAATCCAGCCTCCCCCCCTGCAACTAAAAAACAATGCATCCTGGACTAACTTCCACCCCATTACTGAGCTCGAAGTCTTTAACATCGTCACCAAACTTAAGCCGTCCTCACACACCAAAAACCCTATCCCCTCTAGTCTTATCCAGAATCTCAACCACATTATTGCCCCTCACTGGACCAACATCATCAACACTTCCTTCTCCACAGGTTGTGTCCCGGACTCACTTCAACTCGGTCAAATCACGCCTATCCCTAAAAATCCCACCTCAGACCCTAATGACCTGAACAACCTCCGCCCCATCTCTAACCTACCACTTCTTTCCAAAGCCCTGGAAAAATGTGCTCTGCTTCAACTAGATAAACACATTAACAACTTTAACCTTCCAGACCCCTTGCAATCCGGTTTCAGAAAAGGCTGCAGCACTGAAACCGCCATGCTAAATATAATCGATGACATCCACTCTTCCCTTGACAACGGTGAATCCTGCCTACTCATTCTCCTTGACCTCTCGGCTGCCTTTGATACAGTCAACCACAACTCCCTACTCAACTCACTCAAGTCCCGTTTTGGCCTTAACGGTCAGGTAATTAAATGGTTCACCTCATTTCTCCAACACAGAACACAACAAGTCAAAATGAACGACTGTCTATCTAACCCCTCTCCGGTTTCCCTAGGTGTCCCTCAAGGCTCTATTCTCTCCCCCTCTCTCTTTAACCTCTTTATGGAACCTCTTACCCTCATCCTGAAACAAGCTGGAATCAACTACCACCTCTATGCTGACAACACCCAACTTTACTATAAGATTAGGTCCCACTCTGATGTACTTCATCTTAACCATACCGTAAACAAGATCCAACACTGGTTCCACTCCAACCATCTCAAACTTAACCCCAAGAAAACTGAAATCATCCTCTTCTCCCCTAAAAACAACGGACTCCCCATCCAAACCTGGATCCCTGACCTCAATGCACTCAACTGCCCGCTCTCTTTGTCCAACTGAGTGAAATCACTTGGTATTAGCGTTGACAAAAATCTAACCCTCAACGACCACATAAAAAACTCTGCTAAAGGAGTTCTCTTCACTCTCCGTCACCTGAAGAAAATCAAACCCTTCATCCCACCTGAAGACTTCAAATGGGTCGTCCAATCCCTGGTACTCCCAAAAACCGACTATGGTAACGCTATCCTCACAGGAACCCCCAAAGTCCACCTAGCCCCACTCAAATCTGTGCTCCACCTAGCAGCCAGGCTTATCACTGACTATAAATGTTTTGACCACATCTCCCCAGCCCTGAAGGCTCTCAACTGGCCTCCCGTTGAAGGTAGATCCTCCTACAAGACAGCATGCATCACACATAAAGCCCTACACCAGAATGCCCCGCTGTACCTCACAAACAAACTTAAAAAAGCGGGCGGCTCCAGAACGATGAGGAGCACTAACACTTTCCTCCTCATCCCCCCCTTATTCAAAATGAAAACCACTCAATCTCGCTCCTTCTCTGGAAATGCGCCGATCGTCTGGAATGCCCTCCCAAAAGAATTGCGTTGCAACCCCTCCTACATTGCCTTAAAAAAAGACCTTAAGAGGGGGCGTGGCCAAGATGGCGACCGTGTAGGACGTGCCTACCCGTCGCTCCTGCCTATGACCCGGGCCCGGACCTTGCCGCACGACTGAAGCTCCCTTGTTTACCCCCGGTGGCTGCCGGACACTCGCCTAGCACCAGCGGGAAGCCTTAATCCTGCGCGGCTGCCCCTGATTTGCCGCCGGACCGGCTGACGGAGGTCCGAAACGCGAGGCCTGGGTGAGGCCGGAGGCGCGTCCGGAGACGGACAGCCGAGCGGGGCCGAGACCCGACGTCTTCAGGCCCGAGGGGGAGCTGCGGAGGCTAGGGGACGGGGCGGAGTCCCCCCGCGGCTCGGGCGGAGCCTGCTGCGCCAGAGCCGGGTCGTCTTGACGGGCGGCCCCGGAGACGGCGTGAGGAGTCAGGCCGGCACCCTACTGCGACCCTCCTCCCCCCGCAGCGGCCTGCGGCTCTGCGGTGCGGGAGCTGGGACAGAGGCGCGGATCCTGGGCGGACCTCGGACACGAAGCTGCTTCCTGGTTGATACCGGGGGAGGTCTGCTGGTGGCCTGATCGGCGCCGCGGTGGGACCTGACCCCGGTGCCTTCTGAGCCGACCCTCCCTGATTTCTGAGGCCCAAAGAGCGACGCGAGGTGCCGAGGGAGCGGAGGGAGGCCTGTGAGCCGGGTCGCCAGCCTGCAGAGATCGCTGAAGCTGCCCAGTGCGAGACGGAGGTGAGAGGACAGCTGGGACAGGGGGAGCGGCCCTCGGCTACTGGGGGACACCGGAGCAATCCCCGGCTGGCATTGGAGGTGAACAGCAACAGCCTACTTGCTGGGGCCGGTGCGGCACCTCTTCTGGGGCCTACCTGCAGCGTAAAGGAGTGTCGGGGAGCCGGGGGCGCCCTGTGGGGGGGTCGCCCAGGGAGTTTAGCCGTGAATAACTGGTGACGGATGGGACGGAGGGGCCCCCAGGACAAAGCGGAGACTGAGGAGCACAGCTGCTCTACTACTGCCGGATTTTCAAAGGGAGGGAGCCCCCCATATGCTGCCCCGCTGCTGGCCGCACGTAAAGAGATCCTTGGCGTGACTGGGCCTACCTGTCCTGCACCTCGATACTGGTGCACCACACGAGGTGAGGAGTGACTGTTGAAGCAGGCCGCTGGGTATGCGAGAGGGGAAACACGGAGGCTCAAGCGCTGGGCGAGACCTCGACTCTGGCGTCCTAGCTCGCAGGAGGGAGAAGGCCACTTCCCGGGGAGCGGCTCTGGGAGGCTCGGCCTTGGAGTTGGGAAGATCTGACCGCAGAGAGTGCACTGTGAGAGGCTAAAGCGGTCCCTCTGCCCTGTGCTCCGGAGTTTGGGGCGGTTTCTGAGAGGCAAGATGGCGGCTGCCGCCAAGCAGCGAAAGGAGCGGTCGGTGAAAGAACTCCTTTTTAAACAAGCCCCCGGGGGTGCGGGGACGCCCGGGGTGCGGGGGGGCTCTCCAACAGGAGGTTTTGCGTCTTCAGGATCAGCACCTGGACCTCCAGGCCCAGGCGGAGGATTTGGAGAACCGCTCCCGGCGGAACAACATCAGGATCCGGGCGGTTCCACAGGGCCTGGAGGGGGACGACATTGAGGACTTTGTTGGAAATCTGTTCCGTCATATCTTGGGCGCTCCCGCGGAACAGCGTATCAAGCTGGACCGGACACACCGGGTCGGGCCCAAGCGACCGGCCACGGCTCCACCACCGGACATTTTGACTTGTGTCCATAACTTCCCCCTCAAGGAGCGCATTCTTCGGGAGGCCCGAGCCAAGCACCCGCTGGAATATCGCTCATGCAAACCCCTCTTATTCCAGGACCTGGCGGCATCGACCCTACAGAAACGGAGGGAATTTCGGCCTGTTACGGAGTTCCTCCGATCCAACGGGGTCCCCTACTCGTGGGGCCATCCGTTCAGAATCATCTTCAAGCGGGAGGGTAGTGTGTCAGATCCGATCTCTCCGAGAGGCGATGTCCCTCCTGGGCCTGCCGACTGAGACCGCTGTTTCACCCGATGGTGACAAGTCTACGAGCCCACACAGCAACGAGCGGCGCTGGCAGCGAGTGGGGAAAGCCCCCTCACACATCCGTCCGGACCCCCAAACTATGGCGGACGTGCGCAACGCTGTCTTGGCCTCCTTGTCTGGTGACTCCCAGGGGGCTGCCTGAAATGGTGTAGCTTGCTTCATCCAGCACGATGGTCACCGGGGGGGGTATTGTATTGATTTCATGATCTGGGTCTGGGGGGGTGGGGGGGCGGGGGCGGCGGGTGGTTCCTGCAGTCCGTCTTACGTTCCTCCATGGGGCTGACCGCCCAGGACAATGGTAATTTGTTCGAGTTTATGTTACATGTTCTATGTTTGGGTTTGTTTGGTTGGGGTTCCCTTCCTCCCCCCGTATTTGGCAGATACAGGACACTTGATAGATCGGACTTTTATCTTCCCCCTTGGGCACCGATAGGTATGGAGAAGGTGGGCGGGCGTTTCTGTGGCCTTCTGGGTAATGGCGGAGGTTAAGATCATATCCCTAAATGTCAAGGGGTTGAATAACCCGGTAAAGAGGAGAGCCATTCTGTCATATCTGGAACACTCGGATGCGCACATATGCCTCTTGCAAGAGACACATCTCCTGTCCGCAGATTTTCATAGGTTGCGCTCCAGAGCCTTCCCCCATCAGGTTTTCTCCTCTCGGGCTACAAAAACAGCTGGGGTTGCTATTTTGGTCTCTAGTAAACTCCCAGGCCATATAGGTGACAAACAGACGGAGGTCAAGGGTAGGATGTTGGTGTACTCTTTCACACTGGGCATCTGTAGCTTCATAGTTGCCACAATATATGCTCCTAATGAGGGTCAAGAGGGTTTCCTGACAGACGCGATCCAGGAACTGGCCGGCCTCCCGGACAGGTCCCTTATTTTGGGGGGGGATTTTAATTTGGCTTTTGATGAGAATATGGATAGGTCGGTACAGAGGTGGGGGCAGACGGGAGCACTATCCACCCATGGGCATCGCATACTGGCGGAAGCCGGCCTTACAGATACATGGAGGCTCCGTCACCCACGCACTAAGGATTACACATTTTACTCCCACCCCCATAAGTCCTACGCTAGGATCAATTACATCCTCACCTCAGATACACTGAGCCAGAACTTGCAGGTGGCTGACATCTTTCCTTGGCCACTGTCCGACCATTCTGCTGTGCAGATCACGCTAGCTTTCGCCGCTGCCCCCTACACACGTCGATTCTGGCGGTTGCGCGACACCATGCTTCAACGGCCCACGGTGGTGCAGCAGATTAGATCTTGCATTGACACTTACATAGCTCTCAACGATTCTCCCTCTATGAAGATCACCACTCTGTGGGAAGCCCTGAAAGCCGTTACCAGGGGGGAGTTCCTAGGCATTGCAGCTGCTGATAACAAAGCCCGTCAAGATAAGAGGGAGCGCCTAAGCAGGGAGGTGGCCGAATTGGAGCGCATGCACCACAGGACCGGGGCCCCTAGGGTCTGGCGTCAGCTTAGGGCCGGTGGTGCACAGCTGGCGGGCCTGGATGTAGACAGGGCCGAATACGCGGCCCTTCGGCTGAAACATGCTTTTTACGTGGGGGGGGATAGATGTGGGAGGCTGTTGGCCAACAAGTTAAGAGCACAACGTCAAGCATCTCGTGTCACTGAAATTCGGGACCAATAGGGTCAAATGCTCGGTAACGACCGGGACATCGTAGATGCATTTCGCTCTTACTATGAAGAGCTGTATGAGGCACAGTCGCTGTCAGCTGAGGGCCCGGCACAGTATCTCGCAGGGGCGGCGACGGCGGCACTTACACAAGATCAGGCAGATGACTTGGGGGCTCCTATTAGACTCGAGGAGGTCATCACAGCTATATCCCGCTTACAGCCTCATAAATCCCCGGGACCAGATGGCTTTTCAGCGATGTTCTATAAGCAATTCTGCCCTGTCCTGGCCCCGCTTTTGGTCCGTCTTTTCAACTCTATAGGGCCAGAGACGGTACTTCCTCCAACTATGCTTGAGGCTTTGATCACAGTCATTCCAAAGCCCGGGAAGGATCGGAGTCTGTGCTCCTCTTACCGCCCAATCTCACTTCTTAATGTAGACCTCAAAATTTTCACTGGGATTTTGGCCCAGCGGCTTTCTCCCCATCTCCCGGGGCTGATCGATCCCGATCAGTCTGGCTTCATCCCCAGCCGTCAGTATTCAGACAACACCAAAAGGCTTCTCCACTTGGTGGACCGATCGGAGCGTTTCCAAGCGGAACGTATGATCTTCTCTGTCGACGCTGAGAAGGCGTTCGACAGGGTCCACTGGCCCTACCTCCGGGCCACTCTGTCTCATTTCGGTCTCCCAGACCGGTTTATACAATGGGTTTTCTGTAGCTACGCGAACCCATGTGCTACGGTAAGGGTTAATGGGATGGCCTCAAAGCCCCTCCCTATACGTAGGGGGACGCGGCAAGGTTGCCCCTTATCGCCGCTCCTCTTTGCCCTCTATATGGAGCCTATGGCTCAGAGAGTCCGAGGAGATCCGGCTATCCAGGGGGCACGGTTTGGAGGGACGGAGCATAAGTTGTCTCTTTATGCAGATGACGTAGTGGCCACGTTAGAACATCTCAGGGAATCCTTCCCTTCCTTTCTGGCGGAACTTGACAGATTTGCATCAGTATCAGGGTTCAAGATAAATGTGCATAAGTCACAGGCGCTGGCTCTGGCTCTGGCACCCGACAGCTTGCAACTCTTGCAGCGATCATATTCCATTCAAAGGGCTCAGGAGTCTCTCCCATACTTGGGAATGCAGCTTGCAGCGACTGTTAGCTCCACCAAAACACTGAATTACACAGCGCTACTCCAGCAGATCCGAGAGTGTCTTCGGAAATGGAGGCCGCACTCGCTATCTTGGTTGGGCCGCATTGCGGCAGTAAAGATGGTAGTATTGCCTAAAATCCTCTATGTATTTCACACAATACCGCTGATCCCGCCAACCGGGGTCTTGCATTCTCTACAACGTGACATAGAGTGCTTTATTTGGCGTGACCAACGGGCCCGCCTTCGACGTGACATAGCGATGCGCCGGCCGGACGAGGGGGGACTGGGTATCCCGGACCTGGTGGCTTACTGGAGAGCGGCCCAGTTAAGAGCGCTAGTGGAATGGTCGCGCCCAGAATCTGAGAAGCATTGGCTATTCATGGACCGCTCGCTAGCGGGCAGATCACTCTGGGGCGTCCCCTTTCTGACGCGGGCTGGAAGGCCCCGCAACCTTTACCTCTCCGAGGTAACCCGCCCGACACTCATGGCCAGGGATAGAGTGGCCATAGCACGAGGGCTCACCACCATCCCTTCCCCGATCATGCCCATAGTGAACAACCCTGATTTTAGGCCAGGACTGGATGAACTTGAGTTCCGCCACTGGACAGGGGAAGGGACCCGCTCTATTGGCCATTTTTATGACTTAGAGGGCCTCAGACCCTTCGTGGACATGCGCAGAGACCTGGGCATTCCTGAATCTGAACGCTTCAGGTACTTGCAGATACGGCACTGGGTCCTCCAGAGTGACGTCCGAGCGGGCGCGGAGAGACACCTTACCTCCTTCGAAAAATGGCTCCTGACCCGCCATTCAGACACACACCTGACCTCGGACTTATATAAATTCGCACGGCCGGTCTCGGGGGAGGGGAAGACTTCGGGACAGCTTCGGTGGGAGAGGGAATTGGGAAGGGACCTATCACAGGAAGAGTGGACAGCAATCTACCATAGAGCCCGCCACACAGCTCGAAACATGTCATCCATCGAGACCGCCACTAAAGTGGCCCTCTACTGGTACTTAACTCCTGTCCGTCTCCATCAGAGTAACCCTTCCCGCAGCCCCCTCTGTTGGAGAGCGTGCGGCTCCCCTGGCACCCTTTTGCACATTCTTTGGGAGTGCCCCTTATTAGGGGACTACTGGCGACAGATTCTGGATGATATCGACCTCCATTTTGACACTCAAATCCCACGCTTCCCTGCGTATGCTATTTTGGGTCTCCCGAATGCTCTTACATTCCCCCTTAAATCCAGAAGGGGCAAGCAGGGGGCGGCCGTCCAGAATATCCTTACACATTGGGGTTCTACGACGACTCCGACACGCCTGGGCTGGCTCCATAAGCTGTGGGGAATTCTTGGGATGGAGAAGATTTCGCTAGCCCTGGCCCGTCCGGGGGCAGCCTTCCATTATCTCTGGGCTCCGTTCCTTGTGCTACTCACCTCTGAGTTCACAGAGCTCACCTGTCCCAAATATTTGCGGCTGCTGCGTCTTGCTGATCCGCCACGTCCACCGGACCCGGGAGACACAAACATCGAATAGTCCACGCGATCCTGACATCACACCGACACACTGCTAAAGCTCACCATACTTGGTCATGGTTTATGGATGGGGGGGGGGGGAAGAGGGTTTTTTTTTTCTTTTTTTTTCTTCATGTATTCTATTCTTTGTTGTTTGTTGAGCCAGATACACAGATTTGATACCGGATTGCAATCCGATGAATGTCAGGCATCTACTGGCCTGTTGTGTTTTTTCTTGAAATGCAATAAAAGAAATTTAAACAAAAAAAAAAAGACCTTAAACTGCACCTCCTCGGCAAATACTGGGGTCCTTAATCGGACCTCTGACCTCGTCCGTCCTTATCCTCCTCTACTTCACTCCCTCCTCTCTCCTCTCCCCTCCCCTCTTCTCTCCCTCACCTCATACTCTCCCCCCCTTCTCTCCCCCCCCTACTCCCACCTCCCTTTCCTCCTTCCTCTTAAAACCCCTCCCGGCTGACCATCTCCCCTCTCCCCCAACCTGGTTACCCCCCGCCTACCCTTTTTCTAATTTCTACCTCACCCACAGCTCAGCCCTGAATCTTTTTCCCCCCCTCTGCCACTATATATGTAAATGTATCTGCTTTTGCTGTGTCTCTGTTTATTAGACCTCAATGGAACGTGTGATTTTATTTATTGTTTATACTGTGCTCTTGAACAACTCCTGTAATCTTATTTTTGCACATGTAAAGAGCTCTGATACCCCCGGGTCTAGCCAGCGCTATATAAAACCTTTCAAATAAAATAAATAAATAAAAACGCTGCCCAGGAATGCTTGGCCCAACTGTGTATTCTCCTCTCTTCTCGATGATTCTGGACCCAATTTCAGGTTTTTCTCCAAGTGAAAAAAAAGCGATTTGATTTTAACCTTCAACTTATCCTCCTGCAGTTAGTGTGAATTGAAGAAATCAACTGAATGCTATGTAAAGATCCTTCTATCTGATCATAAAAGTATTTCAAATGTAGGTGTTAAAGTATGGTGCTACAACGCCTAGCATTGTAGTGTTCTATCACAAAATCAATATATAGATCATGTGGTAGAACAGACCTGAAAACGAAGATGGAAACATATATAAAAAATACTTTTCGCACACTAAAAAAGAAAACTATCTATTGAGGAAACTATTTAGAGTGCCACCAATTAAGAATATTGTGTAGTCTTTCACCCCTAATCAGATGTGGCCAGATACCACGTATTAATTGAGTAATTTGTGCGACATTTCCTCCAGAACAGGAAGCACATTTTTGAAACATAATTTTACTTTTCTGTGCTTTTTCTTTATTACTATGGATGCCAAGTAGGAACAGCAGCTACATGGCATTGTGTTTACTATGCCTTTACTATGCCTTGCTATCCCTGGTTTAGGGATCACAAAGAGCCATGCTTAGCTTCTTAGATATGATTCTATGTGTTTACCATTGTTCCCCATCCCTCAGTGGCCAATAGGAGGTTATAAAGGTGTGAGGGCGAGTATCCTCTTGGAAGAGGGGTTGAACAGGAGTGAGATGTAACTTCCGCTATCACTGTAATTTTGTTGAATAAACTTGCCTGCTTCTTGTGGCTGCTTTTGTCACCTGTACATGTTTTAGCCCCTACCACCAAACACTGTGATTGCTGGTAATGTGTCTGAATCCAATTCTGTTTCTCCTCCTTCCCACAGAAGTATCAATACCAAGATGATGATAATCATCCTCATGATCATACGTTGCCTCGATTAACCCATGAAGTGCAAGGTCCGGAGCTTGTGCATGTGTCAGAAAAAAACTTATCCCAAATAGAGAATGTGCATGGATATGTTCTCCAGTCTCACATATCACCTTTAAAGGTAAGCGGCTTGGATTGTGAGCGTTGTGTTCCTGGTGTTTTTGTTGAAATCTGCAGATACAGCAATTGTTGAACTGTGGCAGGTTCAGAGCAGTAATTCCTTTCTACCTAGTGCTAAATTTGTAAAAAACCAAACAAACAAAATAAGTGCCAGGGCCCTCGTCAGGAGGCCACTGTAGCTTGCACAACCCATTCGCCTACCCGTACTACCAATGACTGTACCATCACAACTACTAACCATCACAGTCCCACAAGTGTGACAGTTCAGACTATTCCAGGACCCCAAACCTATAAGAATGGCTTGGGCAGCAGGTATTAGTCACTTTTAATGTATATTGAATTAATAAACAACTATTGTTGTGTTCATCTTAAAAGTAGACAAACAGTGCCACCATGGGTCAGGCTGTCATCAGTGCTGATGTTGACAGTTAAGAGTCGTTGTTGAGCACCGGAAACCGCAGGCTCAAATTGAGCACTGTTTCTACCTTTATAATTACCCCATAATAATTACTCTTACCATACATTGCATGTTAACATGTTTAGTATTTGCACTTATCATAGTACCATCATTTTTTAAAATCTTTTCTGGGTTTATGGACTGCGAAGTTGTTGACGTTTTTAATGTGCTGATATATTCAAACAAGGGCATGCACAAATGTGGAAAGAGAATTGTGCCATGTTACTATGGGCCTCATTTACAAGAAGGTGTTGCAGCGTGGCACCGCAAGCCCTTTGACTGTGCCACGCTGCAGCACTTTCAAAGCACAGGGATGCGTCCTAGCTACAAGGATATGACGGATCCCTTTGCTCTCCCCTGCGCTGGCGCACAATTAGCTGCCATGCGCCAATGCAGGTACCCTTGCACCATGGTGCAAGGATGCCTGCATCACAGGGATGATTGTTTATGTGCAGGAAGGTGTACCTTCCTGCACATAAACAATCTGAAATTGCATTTTTCAACTTCTATGTGTGCTTTTGTCACTATGAGTTAGGGCTTGATTTTGTAGAAGATTATGTAAATATTGCCCCCTTACTCTTATGGGCCAAAATTTGGTTATCGGAAGAGCTGGCATTTTCCAGAGAGATTATAAAAGATTGTCTTAACCTCGATGGTGCACTAACTATCCCCTGGCTTTGATTTGTCAGGGATAGCTTTTCTAAGTTAGGCCTGGGACATTATTTTGATTGCCCAGCCAGTATCCATGAGAATGCGAAAAAGATCATAAAAGAGGGGCAGACACTCGCCGCTCTCAACCTGAGGTACCAGGCCCTCTTTGTTTATTCCCCGCTCAGCAACAATTTTATTTAACGTTCACTACAAACATTCAGACTCGTTTTTATTTAACAAGATTCCGTTTATTGACCTTGCATTTCCTAGTAGCATTCCCGAAACAAATTGGGTGGGCAGATAACTTGGTGCCTTGCCCTTGTGACAGTGTGGCAGCCCAAAGCACATCGCACTTTATGCTAGTTTGTACTCTATACAAAGAGCCCAGGAGAAAACTTTTAGTCCCAATTTTAAAAGAAATTAGGCCATGTTTTTATACTAATTGTTTTAATAATTTGCATTCTTTGGCTACAGCTGATATATGCATTGGGGTTTCTAATTTTATTAAAGTTGCAATTGCCATTAGGAAACGGTATGAGTAGTTGTAGCCAAACTGGATTAGCTAGAATTGTCATCGTACATTCTATGTGTCTAGGTTAAGATTGATTTTTAAGGATTGTATTCTTTTTATCCTACTCTTATTTCCCTTTTAATAACTGAACTGTATGATTTGCCTTCCACGTTGTTCTGTAAATAGGTCATTGTAATTATAAACTGTACTGCTGATTTTATGCACTTTTATGGTTCTCTTTTTGAAACCGAATAAAGTTACTGACTTGACTTGTGTGCTGCATTAGCACACATAGAACTTGTAAAACGTAAATTTTTAGATGATTGTTTATGTGGAGGAAGCAACACCTTCCTCCACATAAACAATCATAGGAGGTCATTTCCTCGTTCTATGTGTGCTGCAGAATGCAGCACGCATAGAAAGAGGAAAAAAACGAGGAGGAATGAATACATTTCTCCTCATTGCGCCTCCCTACGCCTCACCTGGGGAGGCGTTGCATTCAGACACATTTCCAGGTTTCGGATTTCTCGTAAATCTGGAAATGTGTCAGGTTCCATGGGTGTTGCGTGAGAACACCCACAGCAACACCCGTGGAATGCCCCTTTTACGCAAAGTGATGCGTGTAAAGGAGCCGTATTTACAAGGACAGGAAAGCCACGCAGGGTGGCTTTTACTGTCCTTGTAAATATGGGGCAGGAAAATGTGCCACCTATGCGTCGCAAAAAGTGATGCACCGGCGGCACAAAGAGCTTGTAAATAAGCCCCTAAGTAACCTGCTGCATGCACCACAAGCATGCAGAGTAAAAACAGGGCACTGACAGTGGAGGCATAGAAAGAGGAAGATTGCACAGAGAAAACACAAAAGTATCCAGTGTGTAATTGTGCATGTCTGTGTTTACTACAGCAAGTTTACATTAAAGACTTTGTCAAAGACTGTTTGTTTTCCCCAGGGAGACACAGTAAGTGCAAAGTGTGTGCTTTGACTTGGGTCCTGTCCCATCAGACTTGAGCTTCACTTCAAAGATAAGGCTCAACAAAGCAGTAACTTGCCTGGGTTGCTTGTATTCCTGTTCGGAGGGTATACAGTTCGGGACGTACTGTACCTATTAGTGCTGGACCAAAGCTGATTTGCATATGGTTGGCATCTGTTGTTATTGAAAGAACAAGAAGAAGAAGATAAATAATAGATTGGAATGCAGTCCACACCAGTGTTTGAGGTCAATTCAGGTGCCCCACTCATGACTTCTTTGCTTTTCGCAGTGGTTAAAACTGTGGTCACTGCTGTGGTCTGTGCCTCAATGACAGCAGCTGTGTTCCCTGCTGTGGTGGCAGCTGTTGTCACTGCTTTGGGTCTGTCTTTGGTGGCAGCTGTTGTTGTTGCCCCTGCTGTGGTTATGTTGGTGGCCAATTATATTTCCTCTGCATGGTTGGCAGTTGTTGTTGCTGCTGTAGTACGTACCATAATGTCAAATGGGGTCCCATCTGTGGCTACTGTTGCTGCGCAGGTTTTGGTAACTGTTGGCAGCCATTGTTGTTGCTGGAGTTGGCTGTTGTGGCATCTGTTGTGGATGTGTTGGTGTTGTGATCCCTGCTGTGGTAGCAGTTGTCATTACTGCTGTGGCTCCAGCTGTTGTGGCGGATGTTGTTTTCCCTAAACTCTGGTCGTAGTTGTTGTTGCAGCTGTTTTCCCTGTCATCGTAGCAGCTGAGGGCAGGTGTTAAGGCCTGTGTAAAATGTTTAGTTGTATCAATCTGAGTTCTACAATAATCACTCCCCTTGGATATTGAAAAGACTTGCCCCATTGTGACTCATCGATGGTTCCCAGGTCTCCTTCCTGTCTAACTTTTAGTGTGCCTATAGCAGGGGTCTCCAACATGGTCTCCAACCTTTATATTAATAAGAGCTATTTAGGTTCAATGAAAATGATCCAGAGCTACTGTATTGCTAAGTGTTGTAATAGTGAACAAATCAGTTTACATGACTGGCTACCATTCGCAAGATTACAGCACTGATCACCTCAGTGCATCGGGTACTGTTTCCAGCAGTAATGCAAAAAAACGCTTTGTCAGTGTAGAATGCCTGTACATGGGTAAAATATAACAGCCATTGTTGCTATGCCCCTGGCACCAAGTTAACAAAAATAAAAACAGGTCTCCCCAGCGCTGTGTGATATCTTGTTCAAATATCATCTTTAATGTTATTTTTGAAATTCAATCATTCTTCTCCAAACCTCAGCTTATGAGTTCTAAACATACACGCATTTTCATTAATAGAAAAGGGGGGGTGTTTTAAACACAGGGTATATATGGCGCTAACCTGTTCTCGTGACTGTATATGAAAAGAATGTATCAGTGTGGTGCAACAGGTGAGGGAAAACACCTAAACCCTCAATAGTGGACGCGAGTCCGTTTCAAACAAATGATAACAGGCCCTGTGCACACACATTAAAGTTTTACAACACACAGTAGACGTTGTATGCGAATGATGACAGGAGAAACGTTCTTCCGTGCTCGATTTCCGTAACAATAGTTAGACCGGTCTACTCGGTGCCGGAGTACAAGCCACGGGTGCACTCGCCTGAAGTTGGCTTGCGGTAATTGACAACGCGTATTCATGAGAAGGGACTTTAACTGGTAGAATCAGAAGAAAAAATAAGGACCACTAACTATTGTTACGGAAATCGAGCATAAGATAGACACGCCGTGTTTTGGAGCTGGTTTACGGTGAATGACACCGCGTGTTCAAGAAGCGATACTCACGCTTGACTACGATATGATGAGGATATCCTAATATTATAAAATACACCGAGGGAAACACATATACGCTGACAAACACCTGAATTTTAAGATTTTCTATTGACAAAGAAGTAATCTCGCCGGTTTGGATTAACAGATAGGACCCGCTGGGTCGGAATTATCACCAGTCATAAGGTCTAAAGTCCTACCATATTGCGTTTGAGCCCTGAGGAAGTCAAGGGTTACACACCCATTGACGAAACACGTGTTGGCTGGCATATGAATCCACACTTCATTAAATGAATATCGGAAGAACGTTTCTCCTGTCATCATTCGCATACAACGTCTACTGTGTGTTGTAAAACTTTAATGTGTGTGCACAGGGCCTGTTATCACACGCATTTTCATCTTGAATACACACTTTTCTATTTTGCTTCTAATTTAGTAGGTTGGACTGTGCTCAGGAGAGCTACTAACAGGTAGATGGAGAGCTACCAGTAACTCATGAGCTACTCGTTGAAGAAGCCTGGTCTATAGTTTCAGAGCACTATTAACGAATGCCACATAAATCAACGAGTTTGCTTTCTTTACTAGAACTAAACGTTACCAAAGCTTTCATGCCTCATTGTAGAAAAACAGGCTTCATACAGAGGCAGAATGTGGGTAAAATGCAGAGAGGCACAGTGAACAAACTGAGCCTGTCTTGTAATATGAGGAAGCTCAGCTAAACTGTTCTCCTTTGCAGAAGGGAAAATGATTAACATATCACAACACGAGAACACACTCAATGTAGGGGGGCGGTCATGCAGTGTAGAAAATATAGCCTCACACACCTATCCCTGCTAACAGGGATTACTTGCAGACACACATAGACACACAAATACTTACACGAATTACACCTTGCAACATCAAAGCTACTAGGCTACAAGCCAGACAATCTGCTACAGCTCTCCTTACTTCTTGGGTGATTACTGCTCTTGGAGGATCCCCAATTAGATACTTGGGTAGTGTTTGGATCAGGAATCACAGGTGAAACCAACTGGAACAGAAGAACTTTGAAGGGAAGAAAATCAAAAGGTTGCAGGATAATACAGCTACAACAGGGAGCTCTGTTCTTCTGACCTTCACAGTTAAAAAAATGAATTTCAATAGAAAAGTAATATAACCTGTTGCTTTACCTCCTCAGATTCTAGCAATGTTCAGGACAAGGGGTTGCTTTCACAAAGTCTTCAAATTGTCTTCTTCCAGAGCAGAAGTATTTTTGTTCAATGCAACAAACACATGAGCTGCTACGGAAAACCAAAAGACTATAAAAAGGGGGGCCTTCAGATGATCCACAATGAGATTTTAGATCCGAGAAGTCTGATCAGTAGAGGTAGGAACCGAGATACTGACTGCAGGTTCACACATGTCACAGTTTGCTAAGTGAAACCATGTTCTCTAAGCAGATATAAAAGAAAGGGATGACTAGTACTCTCAATATTTGCCCTTCAATTCTGCATAAGTAATATCTTAGATGACTCTTGATAGAACAGATCAAGGAAGAAACAGGTTATGTGGGAAAACAAAATAGATAGATGTTCCATATAAAGACTTATAATTAATTTTTTTTAAATAAAAAGGTTTCTTACTTCAATAAGACTATGCAATATGTTGGAATATTAACAAAACATACTTGCTCATTATGGGCAAAGAAGGGGGATTTTAGACTTAATTGATATGACAATATCGATATACATTCATTGCGTCCTATTTATTCTGGATATTAAATTATGCCAGCATAAATATCAGAAGCACTTTTTACTGATTTTGTTGCCATGTTTCAGACATAAACATTGTTAATTGTGCGATCTCGTCATGACAGACAACATTGGTAGAATACAAAAAGCAAGCATATAGCAACTGAAAAGCTGCAGAAGACCACAAAAACCTCAGTCCTTGTGTTGCAGCTGAATCATCACTTATTTGGTAAATTGTAAAAAGTTAGTAGACTGTAGCATAATTAGTTCAATGCCAACCAGAAATGATCCATGTGATGAAAACATGAAACGAGGTTAATGTAGCCTAGTAAAATGTATCTTTAGCACAATGTACAAGCAAAATCACAGACTGAGTGCAGTTTGTGCTACTTACAACAAACAACAAGCAAACTACACCTTTAAAGGCTACAAGTACTTCACTCCACTTTTAAGAATTCTTTAAGCAAGGTTTCTGTACCATTGCAGGGGCTGTCTTACCATGCTCTCCTGCATAAGTTTAATTGTTTCTTGTAATGTTTTGTATTTAGACAATTTTTTCTCTCCTTATCAACAATAATTTTAAGACTCAAATAGACATATCAATAAACTATGGAAGATTAACTCTTTAGCACAGATTACATTATCCATTACGATTAAAATATATTGACTGCATGTTGTTGTCACGTCCTTCATGACAACTCCAAAGTCCTTAATGAGTGAATATGAGACCTTCGTATTGCAATACATTGTGTATGCCTATTTAATGGAATGAGCATTATATTGTTTTCATAAAGATCTGTGTATGTATAATCTGAACCTCTTCTTTCTTCTCAGCCTGTTCAGTTAAGCAGTATTGAAGCAGCTCTTGTTGCTTATTTTGACTTTAGCAATGACTACACATGTTCCCTTGCATTAACATATACAATAGTTCTACACACCAGATTAGTGTAGGAGGAAATTCCAAAGGAAAGAAGTGGACTCTCGGATAATGTTTTCCCAGAATTTCCACAAATTATTAATGTGAGACTAATGAAACAAAGTAATCTAATACTATCTTTTAATTTTAAAATGTGTTTCATCAATGAATGTAACTGTGATGGATTTTTTTATACAGATCCTTGGTTGACACCTTACTTGGGAATAAGACAAAGTGCATTGGTCAAAATCAAGCTCTCTTGAAGTGTTCATGCTTCCAGAACCCAAACCCCCCAAAACCTCTGACACAAAGGTCTTTAAACAAGATTTCTCCAGCTTCTCCAAACATCTGGAACTCTTCTACCACCTTTTATAAACAAAGCCCCTACCCTGAGCATATTTAAACATAAAACCAAAACTTTACTCAGAAAGAAAACTTCATGTAAACTATACGGCAAGACCACTCTTGTGTCATGAAGGCCGTGCACAGCAGCAGCATCTGAGCCAATGGCTGCTAGAGGCACTGGACGTTGTACTGTTGACTGGTTGTACCACTAACAAATCCTATTGCCCATTGACTCCCTCACTGCCAGCAGCGGCTCCTCCGCTATGATGGAGGAGCATCGGCCCACCTTCCAGCAGCCGAAAAAATGAAAAATAAAACAATAATAAACTCTTGTTTATTATCGTCTGTCCAAAACATGTGTATTTGTGTTTAATGCAAAACTTCATCAAACTTAGGTACAGTTGCCCGACCCCCAGTATGCCTGGTCAGTACTATATAAAACTCTGAAAATGATTAATTTGTGCTATATGAGAGGTTTTCACACATAGCAGCAGGGTTAATGGCTGAAACCTGTGCGGGTGTGAAGCCAAGGTTATGACACTTCACAACAAGAGAAATGTGTACACGACTTGTTACCACTTTGGAAGTGATAAGGCCACCTACGAGATGCTGCAATCAAATGATACATGCTTTTTAAGTTTTTAAACACTTGGGAGTCTGGCAGACATATGGAAGGGCCTTCAATAGAGATCATGGTAAAAACAGAGCTCAGGCTTTTATTTGAAATCCCTGTCTTTTTCTAAATTTCTTTACAATTTTTATGATGTAGCAAGAAATACATGATTCCATAAGTATTATGAACATGATTATAAGTTGAGCAGCCAAATAGCTAGCACACCAAGACAGACAATAACTAAATTCCCAGCATAAGAACAGAGGAAAAAGACAAACAGAGTGCAGAAAAAACAAACGAAACCTGAGGCCAGATCATTCATACCAACAATTCCAACTTTTCGAAAATCTTCTTACAGATCGTATTATCAATGCATTGAGATTCCCGTATAGTTGTACCCTCCGCATTTTTACCCACCATTGGGTAAGAGTAGGGACTTCCCTTAATTTCCAATTGGCTAAAACTAATGCTCTTGCTACCAAAGTAGAGATGAAGACAGAGCCGGATTAGTTGAACCAGCCCCCGCACAGTGGAAAGTTGACACTTTCTCGTGAGCAAAATCAAGCATTGAAGTTCATAGAGACCAATACATATCAGAAATTACAACCATATGAGCAACGAGAAACTGCAAGATGATCTTAAAACTGCTGCACAGCACCTGGAATGGACGGGCAATAACCTATTGCCCTTGTAAGCTGATCGCACAGAAAAGCAATTGTGTTTCCAAGGTATTAAACAATAAACACGTCTTTGAGTCAGTACTTTATTAACATTTTGTGCACATATGCAAACACACACGCAGTTAAATAAAAAAATACTGTCAAGGATTGTCACTTGCATTATAAAATAAGCAATGTACTATTAAAGTCCATACATACATATAGTCAAGAATGATTACAACACCTTCCCAACTAGACAAAACTATCAATCTTAAACAGCACAGTGACAGGCATTACTTAGTCTCTCAGGACCAGCAGATGGCGCCCGGTGCAACAATTTTTTTGGGCGCTCAACGACCTCCTTCTCCACGGCTTCCATCACAACCACTGTCCAACTATGCCCTCATCTCTCCACAGCCCCTCTGTCACACACATTTAATTTGTTTATTAGCACTGCTCATACCAGCACAGGGTGTCAGAGCACTTTACACTACAAACACACCACACAGAGACAATGAATCATACATGAGTAAATCAGTCTAGGAAATGTTACATAAAACAATGAGGATTACAAGGTGTAGGAGTCACTTGTCACAGATACTAATAGGCAGTATATTTCAAGAGCATTTGGTACAGAGAGCACAAACTCAGGATTTAAAACCTACCACAGTAGTTTGGGGTTGGCTTTGCTAATAAGAATGCATTTGTACCCAAACTAACTCTATTTAGCAACATTATGTTCTGTAAAATGCATGATACACATTCTTTGCAGCAGGCACTTTAACCCTCTGCACTACTGCTGAGTCAAAACTTGCACTAAACAAAACTCCGATCTCTCTCCAGCAGGAACAGGGCTGGACTGGCCGTAGCGGGCACCGGGCGTTTTGCCCAGTGGGCCGCCAGGGTGGGGCCGGTTTAGGGCCCCCTGGGGGGATGTTTTTGTTACAGGGGGCTGGCAATTTCGGCCCCCTGTAACAAAAACGGCCGAAACCGGCCCTGGTAAACAGCTCGGCCGTGCCCCCACCCTCCCCCAAGGGGGGGCCGGCCGAGCAGTTTGCCAGGGCCGGTTTCGGTTCCCAGTCCGGCCCTGAGCAGGAACATTAAACAACACGTTCTCTTTGACTTACCAACTCAGTCACTGGACAGTACTAGGAAAATAGTACCTCCTGCTGCCCGGCCTGGTCGCTGTAGCTGCAATCTGTGGATACACTTTCACTGCAGACAGGTGCTCAGACAGCCTGAAGAGGTCAGACTGCTAGCACAGTGACCTCATGGTTCTGAGGCCCTTCTCTGCAGACAGTAAAGTTCTGTGTTGCATCTAATATGCAGCTGAGCTGTAGATTGAAGTCCCGGTGAAGAGGGCATCATGGCGTAGGGTACTGCTGTGCCCTGCGCCTTCAGACACTTAACACATCCCCAGGCGACTGCCCACGAGCTGGGCAAGGCAGCACTTGTCAAAGAGGTCACAGATGACACTCCTTGTCCTTTCATTTAGTGGCCTGGGGTGGCTGCAGCAGGAATTTGAAATTAAAGATATGGTTCCTGCGCTGACCGGAGCCTTTTAGTCACAGTCACTCCACAAATGAGGCAACTGGGGAACTTCATTCATTGATGTCAGCACCACTGGCACTACTTGCCGTCTGGCAGTAAACCTCATTGTAGTGGGCAGCAGTCCAGTGCTTAATTTGTAAAATATTAAGTGCCAGGGCGCTGACCAGGAAGCCACTGCAGCTTGCACCACCCATCGCCCTTGTCATCGCTGCCAAAACAACTACTAACCATCTCTCTCGCATGTAAATGCGACAGTTCAGATTATTCCAGGTCCCCAAAGCTAAAGGAATGGCTGGGGAGGCAGGTATTTAGCAATTTTAATGTATATTGTAGTTCTAAACTACTGTTGTCCTGCTTATCTCTAAATTAGATGAGCAGCGCCACCATGTGGTGGACTGTTTTAAGTATGGTGTTGACATTTAGGTGCTGAGCACCGGAAACCAATTAAGTGCTGGTGCTGAGCACCGGAAAGCACCGGCTCAAATTAAGCACTGCAGCAGTCCTTACGGCTGCACGCACATGCATGCTACTAATGCTGACCAATTAGAGCCAAGGAAAGGTAGGCAGGTATGCCTGCACAGCACAGCATAACTCAACCAAAACACATTCCAATCAGGGTGAATCAGCCGGTCCCATCAAAGCACAGCACAACATCCATTGGCTGCTGTGCACTGCCTGCCTTGCGTGCCTCACTTTAGCCTCACGAAAAACACCTGATTCTTCAATGAAAAGAGGTAATACACTCAGCTTTTTTAATAAGCTGATTTGCTGGACAATCTGTTTACTTGCGTTGATGCGGTACAGTGACTTAAAATGCATTAGTGTAAGGCAAGATGTGAGACACTTGGCAGGGCTGGATGCCCAGTACGGTCAGTCTGGCCTTGAATGACGCTGCCCTGTCGAGACCTCTGCTGAGTCATGATGCCAAGCAGAGCATCATAGGCATCAGGGACCCGCTATAAACTACTATTTTTCTAATGTAGCAAGAAATCCATGATTCCATTAGTATTATAAACATGATTATAAGTTGAGCCTTCACACAGCAAGCACACCAAGCCAGACAATAAATAGGTCCTTAGAGAAGAAAGGAAAAAGACTAAAAGAATGCAAGAGGAACAAACGAAATCTGAGGAAGTAAAATAAGCCAAATCATTCATCCCAACAATTCCAAATTTTTGAAAATCTCCTTAGAGCAGGAGCGGCCCGTGCAGGTAAAAGCAGTGGGGCAGGGTGGAGTGGGAGTTGACAGACAACAACGAGGGAAAATTAAATTACAAAATAAAAGCACTTACCTTGCGCTCGCCACATTGCCAAGTCTCGGCGAGTCGGCGATGCGGCGAGCGCAAGGTAACTGATTTTCTTTTTTTAAATTTAATTTTCCCTCGTCGTCATCTGTCGACTCCCTCCCTACCCCGTCCCACCGCTCTTACCTGCCCGGGCAGCTCCTGCCTTAGAGAACCGATTCTCAATGCATAGAGATTCTTGTATATCTTTACCCTCCGCATTTGTACCGACCATTGGGTAAGAGTTGGAACTTCCTTGTATTTCCAATTAGCTAAAACTAATGCTCTTGCAACCAAAGTAGAGAGAAAGAAGCATTGCCACTGTCCTGTCGAGGCCTCTGGATGCTGAGTCATGATGCCAAACAGAGCACCATAGGCATTGGGGAACAGCTCCAGACTCAGTTTTTGACTTGTCACTAAGAAAATCTCCTCCCAAAACTCAACCAACAAGGGGCAAGTAGACCCCATATGGAGCCAGCCCTCATTAATATTCTGACACCTAAAGCAAGCAGGCACAGCTTGTGGGTGCATTTTATGAACCAGTGCCGGAGTATAGCACAGCATCCACCTACTAAAAAAAATGGCATTATATTATAATTAGAGGCTCGAATAGCCTTGGCACTCCCAATTCTACACCCAGTCAAAGATGTAATTTTATTCACCACTGCCCCTCTACCTGTATTCAGAGAGAATTTCAACAAATGAATTGCCCTTCATTTCCTCCCTCTTTCAGTTCCCAGACCTCTTCTTTGTAGGTTAGAACTTTGCTGATCGCTAGGCTTCCTTTAGAATGTTCATATATTTTTGCCTCTGTCTAACATCTGTATTGATTATGGGTTTTGCAGCAGTTGATCCTGTTTTACTCAACTCTTGATTTAAAATTGCTGATTTTTGATTTTGCATGCTGAGCTTGGACATTTTGTTTCTCGCGATATTGCCTTTTCACTCCATTTGCTCTTCTTCTTCTTCTTGCTATATACAATTATCAAATAAATATATTTGGAAATACAGGGGAATCATCTTATGGCTGAGAGATAGACAGATTGATTTCACACAAATGCCTACAGACATCAGCCCCATTTTGCCAGTTAAATGTGCGGTGAAACTTCACGTAATTATTGAATTATTGATTGACATCTGGTACTCAGAGCCCAAAGAAAACTGTAATATATCAGTTTTGCTGATTCGTTGAAAGCCAGTTCTGCTGGATAAATAGTGAGCTGTTGATCTGCTGTGTTGCAGTTCCACCACCAGATGGTGCCCGGAGCTCAGGAGTTTTAATTCTACTTTTGCACTGGCATACTAATAAATACGCACTTTGAAAAACAATGAATGTTTGACTTTCAACGTTATCCTGAATAAAAAAGAACAATGTATATGACTGAATAGATTTAAAACATTAGAGAAAAACGCTAAAATGTATTCATGGACATCGATTCACAATATTGCCTGGGGTAACGAAAGTGACATTTCACACTGTTTGACCCAAATGAGAGTATATGTTTGACCTCTTGCTCCACCCTAAGCTTCTGACATCTACTGGATGCGCCAATCAGAGTGTCAGCTGAGTGGGCTATGCACATCTGGTCAACACCCACTTTCATAACTTTGTGGATATTCATAAACAGTCCCAATGCCTTTGCACTACTTACCAGTAGCTGTAGTTCTAAAATGTCACTTCAGTCAGTTAGAACGTTTGGGAAAGTGTATAAAATTTCACCAATTTCATTGAGGGTGTGTACAAGAAGCGACGGCTTTAAAGGCGACGGCGTTAAAGGGAAAATTATTTCCCATATGATGACAAACATTTAAAAAATGTTAGAGGTAAAATACCCTGCCACGTGTATATTTCTGAAATACTGAAACTGCACATGTATCCTTGGGAAAACTGGTATATGTGCAAAATATATTTGTAGACAATATACTTGAGCGTACATTTAAACAAATTCCAGGTAACGCATAGATGCAGCTGGCTCTTACGTGACTCTTATAAGCAGTGGACAGTTCTACTTTTCACAGGCTTGAGGTTTGTTTATTTCATGCAAGTATAATGTGACGGAGGTCCAGATTATTCAACAAATCATAGCTTGTGATAGTTAACAACCAAATGGAGGTGTCTGAGGGCTGGCTGAGTGTTAATGTCTCTGAGGGTATGCTCAGGATCTCTGAGGGGCAATTCGGGCAGTGTGTAGGGTAGGCTGGAGATGTTTAAAAGTAGACCGTGGGTGATTAAAGGTTTCTAGGGCCTGACTGAGGGTTTCTGAGAGTGATCTATGGTGTTGAAGGATCAACCAAGACTATTTAAGAGGATGTTGTGGGCAACCAAAGGCCTATTGGGGGTCTCTGAAGCTTTTTCAGCGCAGGCTGAGGGTTTCTAGGGAGCTCCTGTGGGCATTTGAAGCCTGGCAGATGAGAGCCTTTAAAGTCCAACTAGTTGTGTCTGAAGGAAAGTTGAATTCTCTGATAGACAGCTGGATGTTAGAAGGCCAGCTGACTTTATTGGAGTCATTCTGAGGCTCTTTGGGGGTCGGCTGGAGCTGTCTATGGCCTACCTAAGGGTGAACTTGCGGAATAGAGTGACTAGCTGGGGGAGTCTGAAGCAAAGCTATTACAAAGTAGGGAAGCAATTATGTTTTTCCCTGGGCCCCAAACTTAGAAGGGCATTAATCAAACAATCAGTCAATTTCTGTAGCGCAACTAATCACCCGGGTGGGTATCCAGGTGCTTGCGGGTCCGAGGGGCTCAGTCGAACAGCCAGGTCTTGTGTTCACTTCTGAATTCTGCAAGAGAGGCGGAGGTCTGTAAACCTGCAGGGGGAGGTCATTCCATGTCTTAGCCACGAGGTAGGAGAAGGAGCGTCCTCCGCTTCTGCTTCGGTGGATGTGGGAGTGTGTGTGTGTGAGTGAGTGGGACGTAGAGTGTAGCTGTCTGGAAGGTTGATGGAAGCTCAGGTGGTGGTTGATGTAGGGGGATCCCTGGTTGTGTCAAGAGCTAGAAACATACAACTTCCCTTTCTACTGGACTGGGAACCTGCTGTCAAGAATGTGCTTTTAAAGAGCACACAGGCTTAAAATATATCTGAGTCTGTCTCTACTGAAGCATAGATTCCATTAATTGTAACTCCCAGCAACAGAACTGCATTGAACCCCTGCTGCCTCAAACATTTTAATGCTGCTCCTCGGGAGTTTGCTTGAGATTTTCCATACATTTTCTAGCTTTAATAATTATACCATATGGCAACTAATTTTTCTGTTGTTGTAAATATATGTAAGTTGTGTGTTTCAGTCTGGATTTTTTGTGTGCCGTTTCAGATATCCGCAGTCTTCATCAGCCCAATTGGGTTTACAGCATTCGAAAAACAGTTTGCATTTCTTCAACATTTGGGAATTATAACATATTTTAGGGAATTGTCATGTGGTGTTTAGGAGATCAGGTGGGGACGAAGGAACGTGAAAGGTGATAGAGCCCCCTCATCCATGACCTAGGCGTTCTTGTAAGGGTAGAAGGGCATAGGGTTGGATATGGAAAAAGTTACTTTGGGCATCAGTGTTGTCCTCACTAGCTGAGGGAGTCTTCCACTTGATTTGGGATGATCGCTCAAGTTCTCTTGCCCTTCCTCCTTCAGTTATCCTTCGATTATCTTGAGTGTTAATTGGAATTTTAGCTTCCATAGTCCAGCCCTTTGATAGACAACGTTGGGCTACGAAGCGAGATTGCAGTTGAGGAGGCAGAGGGGGTGCTATCATGTCAGCCTCCCACCTACATCTCACCCCTGCCCTGCTATCTCTTGCTTCATGTGCAGGCTCTGCCTGTTCCCCTCGCACGGGGTGATGGACCAGCAAGCTCCATTCTGAGGCACTCCTTGTATATCCCGCTGGTTTAGGTAAATTTAAAACATCTAGTATGTCCTCCTCGTTGTCATCTACTGTTTCTGGCAGTTGCACTAGTAATTTGGGGAAAGCAATAAAAAGGAGGAAAAACATTTAGGGCACAAGAATTAATCCTGTCCGTCAAGGGACTAGTATAGAAACTCAGCCTTGCGGGTGTCACTCAACCCCCACATCCGATATACCTGCTTTTGTTTTATGGCTTATTCCAACCAATTAGAAGACTTCCATTCTTTTAGAATGACTTTATGTTTAGAAATTCTCAAATTCTCCTAATGTTTTTGAAGCACACAGGGCCTGATTCACAAAGGGACTTACGACTCGTAAAGTTACGAGTGCGGAGTCTCCGCACTCAGAGCGGTGTCTCCGCACTCATGGTAGAATCTCCCGCACTGAGCACTGGAGAGAGTGTGCCTTGTGGAGATTCCACCCTCATGGTGGAGATTCCACCACAAGTGCAGAGACTTCCCCCCGAATGCGGAGTCTCAGCACTCGTAATTTTGCGAGTCGTAAGTCCCTTTGTGAATCGAGTCCTCAGTGTCAGAGGTACCTTCTTCCAGTACCTTACCTTCTGGTATCTTCCGGTACTTTACCCCTTCCGATAAATGATCTATCTGGTTCCTTATTTACCTATCCTCCATCCTAGATGCCTTAGTGTTGGAAGGTGAGTTGTGAGAGAACTATCAGATCCCTCATCTGATTGCATTGGACAGTCACCTGGACAAAGGTGTTACAGGTACGTAGTCCAGGATCCTTCTGCCAGTATACTGTTTTGCAATCTAAAAAGCACTCGATGTTTGCACTTTTTTTTAGCCTATTTGACATTGTGGAGATATGGTGAGTGGCAGAGTGATAGTGCACTATTGGTAGAGATCAGTCTGTGAAGGATTCTAATATGCACCAGGACTGGACTGGCAGTAGCGGGCACCGGGTGTTTCCCCGGTGGGCCCGGAATGGTTGGGCCGGTTTTTGACCAGTGGTGGCCGTTTTTGTTACTGGGGGCCAGTTTTGCAGCAGTGCTGCAAAATCGGCCCCTTGTAACAAAAGCGCAGCAGCAGTGGTCCTGCCAGCAACCCCCCTCCCCCCAGCTGGTTGGACGGAATTGCCAGAGGCTGGTTTGCTATAGCAGTCCGGCCCTGATGTGCACTATCCTTAAATGAAACATCTCTTGTCAGAGAGGTACAGCCATCTCAGGGGTCCGCCACCCCTCCTGAAGCTGCTGTGAAACCCCCACAACAGGGCGGCGTGTGTGTGTGCAAGCGAGTGACAGAGCATGCACTGCGCAAGCACTGATCATCTGTCCGGGGTCTTTGGGTAGCTCAGGCTTAGCTTGGGAGGAATGCTAAAGGAGACAGAGAGATGCTTCACGCTAAAAACAATGGTGCTGTCCCCAAAAAGATCTGTAAGTATGTAAGAGTGCCTGACCTCTTAAAATGTAGGATGCTCTTACACTTGAAAGGATATCTAGACAGGGAGACCAGTAAGGCATCAGGGGGTCTCCCCAGTTGATAGAAGTGCCCTTCTGCTCAGCCCAAACAGACATATTCCTCTATGCCCAGATTAGTTTATCCTTACAGGGTATCAGAAGGATTCCAGGAGTAAAGGCCCTGCCTAACAGTTCACTGCTATTCTCACATGCAACCAAGCTGATAGGTGAAGTACAGTCAAGATGACAGTGTGTTTGCACATCAAAGGAAAACAGAAGCCATACAAAGCAAAAGGATGTTTAGTGTTACTCTGAGCCAGTGAGGCTGTCTGGATTGCAGAGGCATGTGTCAGAGTGCAATGTTTATTGATATGGATTAGAAAGCTAGAATACAGATGCACGAGAGATAGATACTTAGATTTCCACAATGTGCCTTGGCTGTCTAAAGCTGCTTGGTGTACCAGGGACTATTCCACCAGAGAAGCCATTAACTTCATTTTCAGGTTAGCGTTAATGTGACTTTAATCCTTCCGCTCTACTAATATGTTTTGAATGTTTGATAACTGAACCAACTGCAAATTGATGTATCTTCAGGTTATAGCTATCCATCTTCTTTGTTTATCCTCTTATATCACCCGCCTTCAAACATCTCCTACACTGTCCTACTCATTAACTAACGTGCTCGTTGTTCATCTTCTGGGCCATAACACATTAGATTCACCCAGTAATCTATCTCTGTTTGGATTTCTTTGCATTAATTCTTTTGCCATCATCGGTGCTCCCATGCTTCACTTCAATCCGTTTTAAGCAGAGCTGCCAGAGTCGTTTATTAATGCCCTCATCCCTCCCTTCACGGAAATAGTTTTTGGATTTATCACTCAAACCACGTACATTACAATCTGATGTCACAGTTCTGAGAGCAAAACTGCTCCCATTCTTCCTCTGCCTTTCTACTTTAAAATCTATGCCATATCTATCTTTGGATTCGATGTCATACATTTTTTATATAATTTTGAAAAATGTATATAAGCTACCCGTTTTTCAACTTGTATCATGAGTGAGACCTAATTCATGCCCACCTCATGTTCTTTTCAGTCTTATGTTCCTAACTCAGATGATATTTGAGGTTTAATACATTTTCTTGAATTTAACAAAGCCATGAAAAGTTCACAATGACCACTTGGTCATCAATGCTCCCAGGAAGCTCAGGGATCTGAACCTCAGGAGTTTCCTCTACTGTGTCCAGAAGCCCCCAGGTTTATCACAACCAGATTTCGTGTGGCCCCAAATCCCCTCCAGCACCAGTCAGATCTCCTCCAACCTATTGCGTGTAATCATGCATGCATGAAAGGCAGTCCCTGAAGAATTTTACTTGTAGTTTCTAGGCCCTGAGCATGAGTTACCTCCTTCTGGGACCTTCTTTGCATTATGATCTTGAGGGATCTTCATCCCAAGCTCTTCCCCCCCATTTATCATGGTATCTGGCCTTATTACCGTTCCTGCCTCTTGTAACAGCATGTGTTTTTTAAATATAAGATGCTTATCCTCCTATAGCCTTTGTAAATGTTTTTGAATGGTAAAAGGGGTCTTGTGGCGGCGACCTATACTCTAAGTTATATTGTCTTTAAATGAATTTGATAGGCGTAATCATCCCCTTTTTGCATAGATTTGTAACTTGGTGCACCCCACTGAGTGCCAGTTGTGGAAAACCTCCTTGGCCATGCCTGGAAAAAAATGCCAAATCAATCAGTGTTAGGCTGAGTGTTGCACCTGTAATGAGTGTCAAGACATGTTGTTGGCCCAGTCTTTTAGATTAAGCCATGGGATCTCTCATGCGGGGCAGCCCACCAAAGTATGGTCTAGTAAACACCATTGTTTTTCGGTTTCAGCCTTAGACCATTACAGAGGGAACAGAAAGTATGATACCTGATAATAACAGATTTGGTGAGGAATCCCCGAACCCACCCAGGACCAAATATCAGAAATCAACCCTCACTGAGATTCTTGTTTCTTCCCCCCTCCAATGTAATTCAAACATATCAGTTGACAGTGTTTTAACATTGATGGCTCTACTAATAAGAGGAGTGCTTGGAAGAGGAGCAGCTGCTTCTGCGAGAATCCCATCTTTATCGTAGCAATCCAACATAACCATGAGAATGTGAGGTGTTAGACGTGGCATCCTTGGTGTGGTTTCCCCCCTAGCGTTTTGCCTCTAACCTTCCTGTTTAGCTGACTTCATTTTTGCTGGCCTTAGACCTGCACACTTTACAAGTGCTAACAAGTGCTAAAGTGCTTTTGCTCTCTCCTTAAAACATGGTAGAGATGGCTTATCCACAATTGGCATATTTAATTTACTTGTAAGTCCCTAGTAAAGTGGCACTAGCTTTGTCTGGCCCTGTAAGTCTAATGCTACTAGTGGGCCTGTAACACTGATTGTACCACCCACCTAAGTATCCCTTTAAATATGTCTCAGGTCTGTCATTGCAGTGTGTGTGTGCAGTTTAAAACTACCAATTTAACCTGGCAAAATAAATCTTTTTACCAGGCCCACACCTTCTTTTCTAATACATCTATGTAACTCCTAGGGTAGGCCCTGGACATCCCTGAGGGCAGGGTGCAGTGCATTTAAAAATTTGAACCTGTATTTATAAGTCTTACATGTCCTGGTAGTGAAAAACTCTTACATTCGTGTATCACTACTGCAAGGCCTACTTCTCTCATAGCATAACTTTGGAGTTACCTTATTACATTTAATAAGCTGTAACTTCCAAGGGGGAACAGATAACCAGTTCATGTTTGGGGTCTTTGGAATTCTAATGAAAAATCCTCTTTTGTGGTAAAGTTGGATTTTAAATTACAGTTTTGAAAATGCCACTTTTAGAAAGTTGTCATTTTCCTGCCTTAGCCATTTAGTGTCTGCAGCCTGTCTCTAGGTCACATGACAGGGTGTAGCTGACGGTTCCTAGACAGCCACACATAATAGAGAGCTTAGGTGTACCTGGTTGGGCCATTAATGGAAGGATGGGAGGGAGGGATTAGGCTTGTCCTGTCTCCACAGGAAGGGCTGCATACCCCTGTAGTTAGTCTGGAGCCAGAGGAGACAGGAAGCCTGTAGAAGATTTTTTCAGAGTGACTCCAAGGGCTAGTCTGTTGGCTTCCTGTTCAGAGCCACAAGGACATAATAGTCTCCAACCACCTGAACAGCACCCAGATCCAGCTGGAGTACGCCCCTGGTCACCAAGTGGTGCCCCTCAGGCCCTGGACCCTTGGTGTGTCCTCAGTGGAGTTGAATTGAAGTTTTTGGGCTCTTTGCGACCGCAAACGGGCCTGTTGGTGCCAAAACCTTGTCACTTGTACTACCTGCCAATATGAAGTTTCTTCAGCCCGACCCTTCATGCTACAGCATAAACCACTCGCTGGGAGCACCATCGTGAAGCTCCAGTCTGACTCCCCCCAACGATTACAGGATCTTTGCGCTACAGCGACAACTGTCTGCAAAGCCAGGCCTTCTCTTTGCGCTACATCAACTACTGTCCGCACCGCTTCCCTACTCCTCGAGGCCCCCTCAACCATGGACGGGACTCTTTGCACAGGACTGAGAAGGTAACTTTTTAGCAGGACTAAAGTGGTCCCTGTATCTAACCCACACTCCATCCTGGATGGCCTGAATTTGCAACTATTTCCCTGTCTTGCACGACCAGTTAGCCACAAGTGGCTCTTTGGACTTTTTTGCCACTATTTTCACTTAAATCTTTAAAATTGCATATCTTTGGTTGTACTGATTGAATTTTTGTCATTCTGGTCTTGCTTTATATATTACATTTTGCTCTATTTTTCTAAATTGGGTGGGATTTTTCTTGTGTCGTGTTTTCACTTTAGTACTGTTTGAAATGCTGCATTAATACTTTACACATTGCCTCTAAGTTAAGCCTGACTGCTCTGGCCAAGCTGCTAGAGGTTTGAACACAGGTTAATTCGAGGTTTGGTTGCGCCTTAACGTGGGGAAATCATAATGTTTACCCTGATCGCCCCCATTTTTTCACTGATACTGGTGGTAGCTGACTCTGAATGTGCCCTAGGCCCGCTACCCAGGCCCAGGGCCATTGCTCGGATTAAAAGGTACATGGTAATTAGGTGCAATTACAATTGGTACTGACAACCTCCCTGTAAGTCCCTAGTATATGGTAGGGCAAGTAGGTTTAAAGGCTCAACAGATTTAATGCACGTAAGTGTGTACTGCTGTGTTGCCTGCTGTCATTTTAAAAGTCAGCCCTGCTTTGCAAGCTGCTTTTAAATTGAAGTTATATGCAATTTCGACTTTCGATTTAAAGGTCTTTCCAAAGTATTAAATTACCTTATTTTTACCTATGTCACCCCTAAGGTCTACCCTAGGTGCCCCCAGGGTAGGGTGCCATGTAAACATAAGCAGGGGTGTTTTAAAAGATGTTTTATAGGCCCTGTTGAGGTCAAAACTGGCAATTTCGTTTATACCCTTGTAGCGTTTTAGCTCCATAGGCTAACATGGAAATACTTTAATAAAGTATATCTATTGATAGGAGTGATCTAAAATAATATTTCAAGGACTTAAAAGATTGATAATGATAAGTTCAACAGTGGCTATTTGTTGGCGTTATCATAACTGGTACAGAAAATAAGTTCTAGATCTTTCTTTTCTGTGAGCCAAAATCCAGCCTTCTAGCAGCCTCTCCTGATTGGCCAGTCTTGCCAGGCCGAGCCAAACTACTTTGATGAGGTGATAAGTGGCTTGCATAGAGACAGAGGTTATCTGGTGGGGGGAGATCTGCAGCTGCAGAGAACAGGCCAGGAAGGAGGCTCGGTAAACAATGAAAGCAGGACAGTAAGGCTGCAAGCCAGGTCTACTCCCTCTTCGTGTACCCCCCAGCCAGACGGGAGCCCCAGGAATGGAATTAGCAGAAGGCCTGGAAGAGGAGTATTAAGGGAAATTTGCCACACCAGTAGATTGGCTTAGCCAGATCCTAACCCCAAGGAGAAAGTTTCTCCATTTTGAATTTTAAAGTGCAGTGCTTTGTGGGGCAAGAATAAGCCACGCCTTGGAGGAAGCTGTCATGGTTTTGGGTGGCACCCTGTACCCCATTGGTCAGGGGTGCCCCCCTACTTGTAACCCCAGAACATTGGATAAATATGGGAGAGCTGCATCGCAACTCAGATCGGATGCCTGAAACTACAAGGACTGCCCACCTGGAACCCTGGCCTGCACCAAGATGACTGCACTCTGAATGACTGCACCTGCTGCACACTAAGGAACTACAGCCCTAAGGACTTTGCCTTGCTTCCAAAAGAGAAGGAGTGGATTCCCTGAGAGCAACAGGTTAAAAGAGCTTCACCTGCATCATCTCCAGCAAGAAGAACCCAGCTGACCGCCTTCAGCTCGACTTTAAAGGATTTGGCTAGGTGCATTGTGGGAACTGTAGTCTCAAATTCTGAGAAGCAACTCAGAGACTCTGGAACCTTGGATTTTGTTTGTGGGCACTTTGAACTCCCTGACGTTTGGAGAACGTTTGAGAACTTTGGTGAAAAAACTTCATAAGGTTACCGACCCGACGTCGAGAGTCAACCCAACAACGTTGATCTGCGACCAAGCCTGGATTTCAGGTTTGTCCCGCTGAAAGCTCCGGAGCTCAAGGCTTCCAGGAGTTGACCGGGGTCTCCCGCTGAACCAAGCCAATGTAGCCGCTGCGACTCCAGCCTGCTGGAGAGGCCTACTCGACATCGAGAGAAAATCATCCAGAAAAGTTTCTAAGGGCAAAGGTAAACTTTTGGTCAAGGCATCCCACTTAAATGTATCTGACCAGGGCTCCATCGCGGTTGGCCTCAAACTTTGACTTTGTACCGGTCAAGTGCAACCAGATTTCCCAATTTGGCGCTATTGTTTTTTAATCACTAGAAAGTATTTATATCTCCGATTCCCTACATTGGATTTTTGTTGTTTTGGTGTCATTTTAAAGATAAAAATATTTCCTATTTTTATAAATGGTGTTGGATTTGCATTGTGTGTTGTGTTTTACTTGTTTATTGTATTGGTGTTTTTGAATGCTTTACACACCTGTCTCCTAAGGTAAGCCTGCCTGCTCGTTGCCAGCTTCCATGGGTTGAGCAAGGGAATAATTTATTGATACCTTGTCTTGGCCTTATATTGCGTTGGTGGCCTTATTGCTAGTGGTAGGTGCATACTTACCCCTACTAATAACCCACCTTCCAACACTCACCCTGACAAGGAATGTGGTTGCTGCCGGAGTAGGATTTCAACCCTCAACCAGTAACCCACTTTCTCATATGAGGTAATACCATTCCTGCGCATCTGCTCTGAGCTTTGAGACATGTGGTAGAAAATTAGCAGTTTAGGTCACCTCCGCAACAATGGTGAGACTCACCACTATTTAATCTTGAAGAATTTTCTTGAAACTTGATTTTGAATGTTACCATTTCTTCTAGTTTCTTGAGATGTTAATATTCATGGGTTCGGATATCTGTCGATGTATCTGGAACACTGACACTACACAAAAAGGCTTTCATTTTCCTAGTGAGGAAAGGAAGGGACCCTTGGAGTTAGTGATTTAATCTAGTATATCATATGTAAACAAAGAATCATGAATTGTTCAATCCATAGGTGTGACCTTAAGATTCCCAGCTAATTGTTTATTTTTAGTGCTAAGGGTTCGAGGTACACCACAAATAAGAGAGCTGACAAAAAGCCTCCTTGTCTCCTGCCTCTCTCAAACCTGATATTCGCGGAGCTGCCATAATTCACTCATGTGCGTTCGTTGAGTTAGCATCAACAGCAAGAACGTTTTTGCATAAAGGGCAGATACCATCCTTGGGTCTTGAGCATCTCGCTGAGAATGCACCAACTGACTCTGTCAAATGCCTTCTCAGCATCTAGTGTCATAAAGAAACCTGGCTTTTCTTGTTTGTTCATTACATAACTCATATGGAAGAATGTATGATTGTATTTTAGTTCTGACAACCTTTTATAAAGCCTGACTGGTCAGGGTGAAACAGCTGAGACATCAGGTCCTCCAGTCATAGGTTTAAGAGTTTTGTAAATACTTTCACATCTATGTTTTTAAAGCAAATGTGTTGGTATACAGAGCACTCATATGAGTCACTTCCTCGTTAAAATAACACAACTACTTTAGCTTCACGTGAATAAAGAGCCCCTGCACCTGATTCTGCAATTTGTTTAATACCCTAGCTAACAAGCCTATTAGACTTTTCTTTAGAAGGTGGGAGGGAATCCATCAGGCCCCTGGGTCTGTTCCAAGTTTGAGACTTTTAATATATTTTATTATTGCTTCTGCTGCTATTGGACTGCCTGCCTGTCAACCTCTTCTTCCGCCAGTGTTTCTAGAACAGACCCCTCCCCAACAGAATTTGTTACAGGCTTTGAGTCAACTGGATCCTTGGTTTAGCGATCTTGATAGATTTGATGAAAATCTATCAAGTTTGTCCTGTTCCTAGGTCTTGAGGCTAGTTAAAATTAATTGAACTTGTCACTTCTTTAGTGTGGCTGCTAACATCGTTACCACTTTTTTGCCTCCTTCTTAGAATTTGTGTTGAACTTTAGTTAAACATATTCAATCTTGTTACCTGTAGAGCCTCAATTGGCTCCTTATGGTAAGAAACGTTTGCTAAGCCTTTGGTGAGTATGTCACACTGTGCTGAGCCTCTAGGTCTTTCATTTCCATTTCAGATCTGTCCCTCGGTTCTCCCTCGGCTTCTACAGTCTAACTGACTTTGCTATGCAAGCCCCCTCACGACCACTTTCATGGAGACCTTTACCATTGTGAGACTACATTTCTCTCTCGATATTTAAAAAGTAAGAACTCATTTGTGTCATTGTTGGATGTCTGGCCACTAGGCGTTTAGGCAGTGTGTCACTAGGATCTATGTGGGATCCCTCTTTAGCCCTACTTTTTTCCATCTAAGCATGTAATATCTAACAGGGAAATCACCATGCTGAGAGGACCGAGCCCAGGTTGTGGGCCTTCAGGATCATACTGATCTATAGTGCATTTTGTTTACTGCTGATAATGTGATAAATCTACCTCAATTCAATGTTGCTGTACTGTCATACTAAACTCAACTTTGACCATTGCACTGTACTAACAGATATATATACACATGTGTATAAAAGTACAGTAATAATAATAATGGTTATAATAAATATAAAATAATAGTTTGTTAAAAACTGAGGGCCTCATTACGATGGCGGTCGGACGGGCGTCTGACTGCCATCGTATCGGGCAGGTGTCCGACCGACTACATGTTGGTGGTTCCACTTGCCAGATTACAATGCGACCGCCATGTAGGCGGTCGGAAATTTCTCTTTTCCATTGCGGCTTGTACTGCGGCCCTAGAAAAGGGCCGCAGTGGAAAAGAGCAGTTTTCAAACATCCATTAACCCTGTGCCAGGCACCATGCGGTGCCTGGCACAGGGTGCATGGATGTTTGGGGGGGCATCACATGTGCCCTCTTGTGCCCAAAGGGGAAGCCCACAGGGTACGGGGGCCCTGCTAGGGGTCCCCACAGTCTATTTCTATCTGCCTTTAAATGGCGATCGGACCGCCATATAAAGGCAGAGGGAAGGCGGCATTGTAATCCCTACGGTTGTGCCTTCGCAGACATTGCCCCCGTTGTAGGGATTGCAGTCAGACCGACGCTCCGACGGGGTCCTTGAGCCTGTCAAAAGCTTCGGTCATAATGCAGTGGTCGGACCGCCATGCTGGATGTCGGTCGGCCCACCACCAATGGTCTGTCACCACCGACAACATAATAGGGCCCCAAGTTATGGGCTTGGCTCAAATGTATAAAAACTTAAATTCAAGAGTTCAGGATATCAGCGCAACTTCTACCATACCAAATTGGTGTTTAAAGCATGGTGAACACTGCAAGTCATGACGTGTTGTGTGCATGTGTTGATAACCACAGCTGGTGAATTTCAGGATTTTTACGTATTTGAGCAAGAACCAAAACTCAGTTTTTAACTATTTTTTATCAGTTAATTTCATTTATTTTTTTATGATGTATTTATTTAATGATCCCCACTGCTTATGACCTATGACATTTGGATGTGCGCAGCAGGGGTTGGGAGTAGGGCGTGTGCACAAACTACAGATGGAGCACAACTCCCACTACCTGTCTTCCTGTGCCCAACCCAAGAGAGCACCCAACCCCCGCTGTGCGTGGCCAAAGGTAGTGCAAGGCAAGAGTTCAGTGAAGGGCCTGGCTCACGGGGCCTTGGGTACATGGCTTGGCCTGTTACCAATATCAAAGGGATGGCCCATGGCCCTTGGCCTTTGGCCAGGTCTTTCTGTTTTTAAAATATTTTTTGCTGAATACTGAATTTGGCACAAGCTTCATTCCATGAAGCTTGCATTGGCAAAGAGAGGTGGATATCTGACTTGCAAATCCCCAACATCTATAATGGTGGCCTGGACCATGGTACTAAGACAAGTACTGCTGTCCCTGAATGCCATATTAGGTGTTGGGCATTCACAAGTCAGAAATCTGATTCATGAATCTCACAAGTTTTTTTGTTTATTTTTTTAAGGTCTATGGTGGCTTGGGGGTCAGGGTGTTCGAACCCACCGCTTATACATCTTTGTTTTTTAAACTGTAGGGCACTGGAACTTTGTCTGAGTAATGGCTGCCACATGATTTTTATTTTCTCTTGCAGCAGCCATCAGATCTGCAGTACCAACTCGAGTGCACTGGCACCGAAAGAAATGACAGAAGAAAAGTCTCCCACGTTCAATCAGATTTGTTTAAATTTTTGTAATTCACAGCTGGCAAGTTACTCATGAGTCCCAAATGGCAGAGATATACAAAAGTATAAAAAATTCTTAAAATGTGAATATCTAGAACTATTAAAAGGATTTGCACCAAACAACAAAAGCAAACTTTCTGAGTAAAGTTCTACTTTCATGTAGTTTGTTGTAAATCTGTTCAGTGGTTTGAGCTGTAGGCATAGCAAAATGTATTATTGAAGCTAAAATGGACAACACTTAGGACCTCATTACGATGTCGGTCAGAGTTGCCTCCGACCGACACCGTTGTGGATTGGGAACCGACCACCTTCAGGTCGGCTGTTCCGACCACCTTATTTGGATGTGACCACACATGGTGCAGTCGGAAACATCCATTTTTCAATGGGAGCTTGTGCGGCGGGTGGAAACCGCCCACAGTACAAGGACAACGAAAATGCGAAGTTTGTAAACATCCCTGTACCATGGATCACGGAGCCTACCACATGGTGCAGGGATGTTGAGGGGGGCACCTGGTCCGCCGGCCCAAATGCAAAGGCTGGGGAGGGATGGGGGCCCTGCTAGGGCACCGCAATGTCACTTTCCGGCAGTCTTTCCATGTCTGAAAGGCCGACATGGAGTGGCTGTCGGAAACCAACATCATAATCCAGACGGCGGAAACGCCGTCCGTAAGGAATTATGAGGTCTTTCTGACCAAGCCCGTCGGAAGTGCGTCGGATTTCCCGGCCAGTTTAAACTCAGACTGCCATCATCATAATACAGCAGTCGGACTTTAAACCTACCATGTCGGTCTGAAAGCCTCCGACCAACGGTCGGAGGCTTTCCGATCGACATTGTAATGAGGCCCTTAATTTTGCAATCCACCTTCATTTTCTATTCCTGTGAACACATCATCACAAAACTGGGCATGCTGAAGGATAGCTAACTACTCTAGTAAATTGCAAAATTTTGTGTATATCTGTCAATGGAGCCAAACGTTATACGAAAATCAATTTTTTAAATATTTCAATAGAAAGTGTGTAGAAGCCATAACTTATAGTGGTGACTGTAACAGTGTAATAGATACATATATTTTTACAGAGTTGATGATACTGACTCGATAGTTTGGTTAAGTCAGCGTTTCCATTGAAAAGCCATTTTTTGCTGTGCTAGTAACTTTGGTGCTGTTTGACAAATCTGAATGAAACTTACCAAAAAAATGTTGATCCAGTTTAGTTTTAGCATGTCAAGTTTCATGCAAATACATCTATGAGTGGTTCAGAATAAAATGGTGGTCCAAAAAAAGCAACGTTTCCAGTTTTAACTCCAATATGAAGTTTGCTCTCTACAACAGAAAAGCTGCTCAAAAGAATTACATTAAACTTGGTATGAAGCTAGAACAAAGACAAATCAAACACAGGCTGTGCACAGTGGGGATTGGGCATGTGGCTTTGTTGCTGATGCCCTAGCGTTGGCCCACAGTGCTTCACAATTAGCCAGGCCTATCTTCTTTAAAAATGTTTTTTATTGATTCACATATCTTAAATTGACAGGTACTGTGGTTACCAGATGTCATTTTAGGTGTCAGGGATTTGCCAGTCTGAAATCTGAGTTACGAATCCTTCAACTTTTTTCATCTTGTTTTTAAATGTAACCTAAGGCCGGCCCTTTGAGGGACACCCATTGTTACTTGCAGGTCAATGTGTTTCTACCCTGCCTCCAAATTGGTAGGCCTGGGTGAAATTTACATTACTCCAGAGTAATTTGCATAATGTCAGGAAAATTGCATTGTGCTCTGTAGGCAAAATTCCCCAAATTACTCCATCATTCCACTTTGTGTAATTACGCCCCATTCACAGTAAAGATTTGCATGAATTCGCCATTCACTGTAAAAATGTATTGCAAAGGGGCAGGCGCAACAGTACATGAGCAGTAGTTGTTTGCAGTGCTTTTGTTTTAGCATATTTTATTTGCACGAAATCCTACCTCACATGAAAGACTGACACAAGATTGTATTTTGTGCAAATATACAGTGGGACGTGACATATTTGCATTTCATGTAATTTTGCTTAATTTTGCAGAAATTTCATGTCATTATATGAAAGTGAATTATACAAAGTTTGCACCCCCCTGCTCATAGACTTCATTTTTTCTAAACTGCAGGACACAGGGATGGTGCCCCAAATCCTGTAGTGACTACCATATGAGAAATTCTTCTCTTGCAACTGCTAATCAGATCTCTTGGGTTCACAGTACCAACTCTGGTACTAGGTGTTACGGCCCCGGGGACTCCACGGGATCCAGGCGAATCTCAAAGGGGTCCACCTCTCGATATCCCCAACTCTGACACAAGAGGCACAGAGTATTGAGGCGATCAAGTGAGGGAAAGGAATTAGGGTAGGAACAGCAGGGAATGGGATACCTGAAAACATAAAACACATAGATTAGGTACTGCTAGACATTTCTACTACACTCAAATGATCTCACTAAAGGGCGCAGTACCTGAAAAGCCGGTTACACCAGCCACCTTGTTCCTTATCCACTCTCTATACTCAGCAATGATACAGCTCACAACTGAAGGAGGATATTCCTAAAATGCAAAGCACCATCATTTCCATAGAAACCACCTCTCTTATACATACATACCCTGCATGTCAATTCTCCACAAAACTAGGCAGGAGTCCAGAAGAAAAGAAGTGATATAGTGCCTCACTACCGCAAAAATAGAAGAAGTTCAAACTAAGCAAAAAGAAAAAAAAATAGTCCCACATGTCCTTGATTCAAAGGTTCTGAAAGGTCGCAGCGTTAGCCAACAAAGTATCCATAGACCAAAGTTCCATAGCTCCTCTGGGGGATATATAGGACCATAACAGAAATCTCCAGGAGTCTTGAAAGCCAAACTCCGGGAAAAGCCACCAAAGTAACAAGTTAATTATCAGCGCGCTCGCCGACAGTACCTTACTGGTGGTGACGCGCTGTAGAGGAGTCTCCTTGCTTGAACACTCGATCCCGAGCAGCCAAACTTCCCCAACAGCCGTTGGAGTTGCTTCAGGGGACCCCCACGAACACTGAAGCCTCACTTGAGCGTCTCTTCTCTGAGGACGCTATAAAAGGTGCACGTCCGGAATTGAACTCCGGTCTGGTCCTCGACCGCGAGTTAGTTGACGTGAGACGGCTTGTCCCTGCTTAGCCCTGCAGGCAGCCGAAAGTAAACAGCTATCCGCTGTAAATGCCGAAGCCGCGAGAAACACCATCCGTGTCTCGCAATCAGAATTACGCACGCCGCCTAACGTGCATGCTTGCCTCATGTACCCTGAAGCCCCTCCTACCTGGGCATCCTGGGATATGTAGTTCCTGGGGTGACGTCCTGATGTGGAACTTGGCAGGCGCAAGGTTCAGACCCTGACAATACGCCCTCCTCCCATGCGCCTCCTAGGACCAGGCTTGCTAGGGTGACGGATGTGGAAACTGCGGACAGCACGAGGAGCCCGAACATTACAGCTAGGTTCCCAGGAATCATCCTCCGAAGGATACCCTTCCAGGATATGAGATACCACAATTGGCCATGACGGTACCTGGAGTCCACCACACGGAGTATTTCGTATTCCAACTGGCCGTCCCGCAGCACGGGAGACACAGCCCTGCGACGAGCTCCCTTCGCTGGTTTCAGCAAGCTGACGTGAAACACCGAATGGATTCGCAGCGAAGCGGGCAGCTTAAGCGGGCAGCGAAGCGGGCAGCTTAAGTTTATATGCGACCGGATTGATCCTACGCAGCACAGTCCCAATGAACCTGGGATGAAAGATGCTGTGTACCCTAAATCGAGTGTATCTTGTGGACAACCATACTCGATCTCCCGGCTGAAAGCACGGTTCTTCGCTTCGATGCCTGTCCTCCCACTTCTTATAGGATTGCTTAGCCTGCTCCAAACTGGCCTGGATCTTCTTATGCACGTATTGTATCTTTTTGATGTGTTGCATTACAGTAGGCTGAGTAACCACCTCGCTAGGGATAGTCACTGGTAACACTTTAGCATGGAACCCGTTATTGGCTCTGAAGGGTGTCTCCTTGATAGAACAATGCCAGGAGTTGTTGTATGCTAGTTCGGCCAACCACAATAGGGATACCCATGAGTCATTTGCTTCCCTTGAAAAGCAGCGGAGGTATTTCTTGAGTGTTTGGTTCAACCTCTCCGTCTGCCCATCCGTCTGTGGGTGGAAGCTGGTCGAAAGAGCAGCCTCTACTTGTAAGGCCTTGCACCACATACGCCAAAACCGAGCAGTAAACTGAGGTCCCCTGTCAGACACAATAACTCCTGGAAGCCCATGTAACCATACCACATGGGCCAGCAGCAGCTGAGCGGTCTGACCGGCTGTAGGTAAATTCTTGCAAGGGATAAAATGTCCCATTTTGGTCAGGCTGTCCACCACAACCAGTATGGCATCATACCCTTGATCCTTGGGCAAACCTAGAACGAAGTCCACGCTGATGGTTTGCCACGGCTGTGAAGGTGTGGGCATAGGCATCAATTGTCCCTTGTTCTTGGATGGCTCACTTTTATTACGGTCACAAGTTTCACACAGCGACACCCATTGTGTTACATCCTGAGCCATTCCTTCCCACCAGAATTGTCGTTGTACTAGGTGTAGTGTCTTGGTACGTCGTGGATGACCTTCTAGGACTGAATTGTGACACCAATTGAAAGATTTGAGCCGAAGGTCTTGTGTTGGCAGATATAGTTTGTTTCTACACAACGGTATACCATGTTTAAGAGTGCGGTAAGCCCCCTGATCTGCCCATCTTTGCCAATGAGCCAGGGATCGATGTTTTGCTATTTCATCTAAGAAATGGTCCAAGGCTATTGCACACAACACCTTGTCGGGACTGACTATCGATTCGGTGATGCCTTGTCGAGGTCTCGCACTTTCATCCTGACGAGACAGTGCGTCCGCCTTTCGATTTTCTGACCCAGGACGGAAAGTAACAACGAAATCATAATTCGCAAAGAACAACATCCAACGCATTTGTCTTTGCGTGAGTTGTCTGGCTGTTTTCATGTACAGTAAGTTCCGATGGTCGGTGTATACCGTGACTGGATGTAGAGCCCCCCACAAATACTGCCTCCATTCCTGGAATGCTTTTTTGATGGCTAGCAATTCTTTTTCTGCCACCGTGTAGTTGAGCTCAGCCGCATTCAACTTCCTGGACAAAAATGGTACCGGATGTAACTGACCCGTTTATCTGTCTCGTTGGGACAACACCGCCCCTATCGCCTCATCAGAGGCGTCAGCTTCTACGATAAATGGAGCTTCCAGTTGTGGGTGTTGTAGTATAGGAGCTGTGGTAAAGGCTTTTTTCAGGACTGTGAAAGCTTCCATGGCCTCAGTATTCCATAAAAAAGGCGTTCCCTTTCGCAACAGACGTGTAATAGGAGAAACCAAAAGGGAGAAATGAGAGATAAACCTACGATAGTAGTTAGCAAAGCCCAAGAAGCACTGCACCTCTCTCACATTCTTTGGGACAGGCCACTCCTGTACCGCTTCCACTTTCCTCTCAGCCATACCTAATCCAGACGGGCTCAAAATAACTCCCAGAAATTCCACCTCTGTAGCGTGAAACACACATTTGTTCAGCTTACAGAATAAGCTATGTTCCCGTAGTCTCTGAAGCACCTGAGACACATGTTTCACATGTATGTCCTGATTGCTGGAATAAATCAGGATGTCATCTATGTAGACAACCACAAATTTATCAACGAAATCTTTGAGCACATCGTCTAAGAAAAATTGAAACGCTGCCGGGGCATTACACAGCCCAAAGGGCATGACTAAGTACTTAAACAGCACATACCGAGTCTTCAAAGCCGTTTTCCACTCATCTCCCTCGCGGATACGAACCAGGTGGTAAGCCCCCCTGAGATCCAGATGGGTGTAAACCACTGCTTCCCTCACCTGGTCCAATAACACAGAGATGAGTGGAAGAGGGTATCGGTTCCGTACTGTGTTTTTATTGAGCATACAGTAATCGATACATGTCCTCAGATCCCCATTAGCTTTGGAAATGAAGAAAAGAGGCGAAGCCGCAGGTGAGCGGGAAGGCCTGATGAAGCCTATTTCCACATAATGCTCTAAGTACTCTCTTAAGTGTTTTGTCTCTGGCTCTGACAAGGCATATACACGACAAGAAGGGATGGTGGCTCCCGTGATCAGATCGATCTGGCAGTCATAGGTACGGTGAGGGGGGAGTCTCTCTGCCTTTTCTTCACTGAACACGTCCCTGTAAGAAGTATACACCGAAGGGAGCACAGTCTCTTGTTCCGCAGCAGTAGCTAGATGGAACACTTGTGTAAGCGCCAGAAGATGAGCATCAGGGGTGTGCAAACAGTGCAATCTACACTACTCCGACTGAAAATCTACTGACTTCTTCTTCCAGTCGATCTGAGGATTATGCTGCCACAGCCATGGCATTCCCAGTATTACCTCATATTGAGGTGCTTCAATAATGTTCAACATAATGTCCTCGACATGGTCTTGTATTTCCCCCTTCCATACCAACCCTACTCGCTCTGTCTGCTCCATGATGGGACCTGACTTAATGGGTTTCCCATCCACAGCGAATACCTTCTCAGGGGTTTCTCTAGGTATGCGTCGTAGCTCTAGTCGATCAACTAACCCAGCATCAATAAAATTCCCGGTAGCCCCTGAGTCAACCATTACCCACACTTGGGACATCTGGGAACCTGCTGTAAGAGCCATAGAAAGCACCAAGTGGGATTCTGTGTCTTTTGCTTCTATAGCCGCTAATAAGGGCAGTCTAACTTCCTGTCTCTGTGGTGCTTCTTCCTCTGCTACCGCCATGGCTGGAGCCTCTCTGCCTTTAGCTGTACCTGTAGTTGTTGCCACCTTTTTGTTGGAACGGAATGATCCCTGTCCCTTAGGTTTATGAGGGCATTCCCTCACAAGATGGCCCCTCTTCCCGCAGTACATGCAAAGACCCTGTACTCTGCGGCTCTCTGTTCTGGACAAAGGTGCTCTTATGGCCCCCAATTCCATGGGTTCTGATCCCGTATCATAGGAAACGTTCTGTGGTCTGTTCCCTCTGTCCATATATCCACTAGTCCTGTCACCTCTCCTGCGTTCCCCTCCCCTTTCTGCCAGGCGATGATCCAAACGTAAGGTCAGGTTCATTAGATCTGTGCAAGTGGTGGGTTGGGGGTCAATCTGGGCCAACACGTCCTTCATGTCGTCTCGTAGTCCCTGATAGTAAAGTGACATGCGTTTTTCCTCTGGCCAGGCAGTTTCAGCTATTAACCGGTTGAAAGACGTCAAATACGTAACCAAGTCCTGCTTTCCCTGCTTCAGCTCCAACAGCTCCCTGTCAGCACTAAACGTAGTCGCCCTTCTGTCAAAAACCCTTTCAAACTCCCCATGAAAGGCGTTCCAATCCGACAGCATTGGATCGTCATGTTTTACCAATGGGATCACCCAATTGGCAGCGTCCCCCATTAAATACGATATGGCAAATGCCACCCTAGTGTGGTTGTTAGGGAAGGAAGCCGGTTAGCACGAAAAGTGCAACGCCACCTGTGTCAAAAAGGTCTGAATTTTCATGGGATCCCCTGAATATCGTTCTGGGCTAGCCAAAGGTATGGGTGGAGGAACATGTACTTCGATCTGTGATGAGGAAGCATCAAATGGGTTCCTGGATTGTCTGTCAACCCTATCCCTGAGTGCAGCCGTTTCAGCCCTAGAGGCTGCTAGCTCTTGCTGAACGTCTACCAATGCCTGTAATACCTCATCCAAGGAGGCCATGTTTGGGTATCACCTGGACCGGGGGGAGTTAAGTTCGTGGGTGCGTAATTCTGTCACGGCCCGGGGACTCCACGGGATCCAGGCGAAGCTCAAAGAGGTCCACCTCTCGATATCCCCAACTCTGACACAAGAGGCACAGAGTATTGAGGCGATCAAGTGAGGGAAAGGAATTAGGGTAGGAACAGCAGGGAATGGGATACCTGAAAACATAAAACACATAGATTAGGTACTGCTAGACATTTCTACTACACTCAAATGATCTCACTAAAGGGCGCACTACCTGAAAAGCCGGTTTCACCAGCCACCTTGTCCTTATCCACTCTCTATACTCAGCAATGATACAGCTCACAACTGAAGGAGGATATTCCTAAAATGCAAAGCACATAGATTATTACTGCATTCAAACCACCATCATTTCCATAGAAACCACCTCCCTTATACATACATACCCTGCATGTCAATTCTCCACACAACTAGGCAGGAGCCCAGAAGAGAAGAAGTGATATAGTGCCTCACTACCACAAAAGTAGAAGAAGTTCAAACTAAGCAAAAAGAAAAAAAAATAGTCCCACATGTCCTTGATTCAAAGGTTCTGAAAGGTCGCAGCGTTAGCCAACAAAGTATCCATAGACCAAAGTTCCATAGCTCCTCTGGGGGATATATAGGACCATAACAGAAATCTCCAGGAGTCTTGAAAGCCAAACTCCGGGAAAAGCCACCAAAGTAACAAGTTAATTATCAGCGTGCTCGCCGACAGTACCTTACTGGTAGTGACGCACTGTAGAGGAGTCTCCTTGCTTGAACACTCGATCCCGAGCAGCCAAACTTCCCCAACAGCCGTTGGAGTTGCTTCAGGGGACCCCCACGAACACTGAAGACTCACTTGAGCGTCTCTTCTCTGAGGACGCTATAAAAGGTGCACGTCCGGAATTGAACTCCGGTCTGGTCCTCGACCGCGAGTTAGTTGACTTGAGATGGCTTGTCCCTGATTAGCCCAGCAGGCAGCCGAAAGTAAACAGCTAGCCGCTATAATTGCCGAAGCCGCGAGAAACCCCATCCGTGTCTCGCAATCAGAATTACGCACGCCGCCTAACGTGCGTGCTTGCCTCAAGTACCCTGAAGCCCCTCCTACCTGGGCATCCTGGGATATGTAGTTCCTGGGTGACGTCCTGATGTGGAACTCGGCAGGCGCAAGGTTCAGACCCTGACACTAGGGACCTGAAACAGATGACAGTACAAAAGCCTCCATCATCTAATCAGATTTGTTTATTTTTTGAAATTCCAGAATGATGAATCCCAAACACTAGAGATCTCCTAATGTGTCTACCCCTTAAACCCGCTCTGCAACTTTTTAATATACTGTGCTACTGAATGGATTTCCATCAACCGATGAAAGCATACTTTCAGAGTAAAGTTCTTCTACAGTTTAGTGTAAATCTATTCAGCAGTTCGGGATGTAGACCTGAGCAAAATTTCCTATGCAAGCTAAAATGAAAAAAATACTTTTTTTCACTTCTCCCTGTAATTTACTTAATGTGGACAATTCTTCACATACCTTAGCATGTCAAGGCTTAGCTAACTAAGCTTGTAACCTGCCAATTTGTGTGCTAGTCCATCCACGAGGTCAAAAGTTATAGGCAGATCAAAATATGCGTTTTCAGTGGAACGTGCATTTGAACCTCACCTACAGGGGTGACCGCCACTGTGCAATTAGATAGTTAGATGGATAGATACTATTACAGAGTGGCTGTAATATATATATAATATATAATATAGCTATGGTGAAGTCAGAGTTTCTATTCAAAAGCCAAGGGTGAAGGGTGGTCAAAAAAGCAGGGTTTCCCATTTTACCTCCAATAGGAATCTCCACCACAGAAAAACGGCTGAATAGAGTTACACCAAACCTGGCATGAAACTAGAACTTACACCAAATGGCACCAAACCAAGCCAAGAAACTGTGCTCGGTTTTGTGTAAATCTGTTCAGCAGTTTTGAGTTATTAGCATCTTTAAGAGTATCTGCTGGGTTTAGTAGTAGTCAAATACAGGGATGTTTTGACCGTTGAAAAGGTGTTTTTTGATTTGCCTGTAATTTTGACTCAGTTTGATAAATTTGCACACTGTTTGACAGAAGCGTAGCATATTTAGTTTACTTTTGATATTTTTTAATTTTTGCACATCTATCGGGCTGGCATTTTTGTATAAGAGGTTGAAAAGTGTCCACTTGCTAATAAATGTGTCATCCTTGGATAAATCCACATGAAATTTGCAGACATTTAGCATCTCTAGTCTTTTCTAGGTAAGGCAAGATTTACCCATATCATCAACGAGGGGCAAAATTAGGAAGGGGACAAAAACCTGTTTGCATGCTAATATCTTTGGTGGTTTTTCATGAACCTGAATGAAAGTGCAGAAATCTCAGAATTCATGCAGTCCCAACAAAGAAAGTCGGTTATTCGTTGGGAAGGATGGGAGTCCTTCAGCAATCCGACTGCAGCCATCCATTTTCTGGGGACCAGTACTACCTGGCTCCCTCAGAGCAGCGAGGCGGGGCAGTCCAAGGCCTACTCAGTGAGGCTAGTGTGCACTACGGCCCCAGTTTGCAGGCATGCAGCAAGAACACCCAATAAAGCATTGTCCAGTCAACGCTTTTACATATAAAGAGCAAAAACACTTTATATGCACACTTACTGCTTACTCAAGCCAAAGATCTAGATGGATCAACCTGATCTGTTGTTTGTTGGGAACAAGATTCTACAAAGAAGCACTGAGAATCTGTACATTTGACACTAGTCCCCCATGTGGTATTTCAGTTTCCACATTTCTAGAATCAGTCTGCCATGTGAGAGCACGAATCCTGAGATCACATTGCTCACAGAAAAATAGGTCTTTGTGGCCATTAAGTATTCTTTTTATGCGTAATTATTTTTTAACCACTGTTTTAATCTCAACAATATATATATATATATATATATATATATATATACACACACACACACACACACACACACACACACACACACACACACACACACACACACACCAAGAGAAGTTCCTCCTGGGATCTCGGCCTGTCTTCAGGTGGTGCGCGGAGCCGGAAAAGAAGTCCAAAAAGGCGCACACTCGGAATGATTTTTTGCAAAGATTTAATACTCGGTGCTACGCGTTTTGACAGTACAACTGTCTTGATCACACACCGAGTGTTACGTGAGAGTGCATTACATAGGTATATGGTAACACAAAGAAAGGACTCATGATACACAGTGCTTCAAAATGCGTGCGAGGCTGGCGGCCATCTTAGAACTAGTCAGAGTTATATACACCGTATTATCAAATAGTGACATTACATATAATGCATGTTGTCAAGTCACAGCATCTCATGTATACAAACGTAATCCAAATTGAAAAAATAATTGAATAGTTCATACAGTATTATCGTCATACGGGATCCAATACGACATGGTTGCCTGAACGACAATCCCGCGTGTACACATAATGTAGACCAAGTGGTTAGCCAGAGAGAAGTGAAAATCAGGTAAATATTATCTCAAGACGTGATGCAAATAAAGACGCACTGCCTCCTGTCCACCCAAAATGGCCATCCAAAGTAATGGCCAAAGTAGCGGCCATATTGAAACCAGTTAGCTATGATCGGATATACCAGGGAAACATATCCACATTATTGTAGGACAGGTAAGACCAATGCACCACCCAGTGTATGGTGCTGCAAGGTTATGAAAGCAGTAGGGGTAATAATGTAAAGAAACCCAAAGCACCAAGTGGCTGGCTGGCACCCTGCACCTCAAAGTTACAGAAATTCAAATCGCCAAGTGGCAAAAAACATGTCATGAGACCCACATTACCATACATAAAAGCATATACAAGTGAAAAAACAGAAAACTCTTATCTTTAACGATGTACACACCCGAGCCTGGGGAAGAAAAGGGTAGGGAGCATGTGAAGTGTCCGTCTGCATACGGTGGGTCCCTTCCTTTCCTCCTGTGAGAAAAATAAAATAAACAAGTAAGTATGCATTAAAATACTTGTGTGAAGATACATACAAGTGCACATTAAAACCATATACATTCTGTGCAAAGCACAGAAACGAGGAAGGAAATTGACATCGTCATGTACGATAGTTAAGGCATCTTAGTCATCATGTAGATGGGTTGCTAGCTCTTCGTCCAGGATGTGCCCCCCCAGGGAATTTGGTCTCTAGCTCAAGTATCCACTTGGGTTCCCTTTTGCGTAGTAGCAGTACCTTATTGCCACCCTTGGGGCCTATGTGTACCTGTTTGATGGCAAAAAAGTGCAGTAGGGAGTTATTAGACAGGTGATACTCTTGGAAATGCCTGGCTATGGGATAATGAGGGTCCCTGTTGGTAATGGCCCTTAGGTGTTCCAATATCCTTTTCTTAACCATCAAGGTTGTACTCTCTACATACCTCATCCTACATGGGCATTCCAGAAAGTAAATGACAAAACTGGAGCTGCATGTAAGAAACTTGGCAATGTTTCTGTTTCTGCCAAATCCTGGTGTAGTGAACTCCTTAACCATGTGGCTATAACGGCTGGCTTTACAATGACCGCAGGGGAAGAAACCTTTCAGATTATGGGCTCCCACGGTCCGGGTTTCAGTTATGTCACCATGTACTAGAGTGTCCCTAAGACTCCGGCCCCTTCTGTACGAGATCATGGGTCTGTCACTGATGGCCTGACCCACTGCAGGGTCACTCTTCAAGATATCCCAGTTGTCAGCCAAAATCTTGTGTATTTTTGGGGAGTTCCTATTATAGGTCAGGATAACGCTCATGTCCGTGGTGTCTGATTCCCTAGTCTGGGCATCAAGAGTTTGCTGTCTGCTAACTGTGTTCATCTTCTTGATAGCTCGAGTGAGCACCAATTCCGGATACCCCTGAGCTCTAAATCTAGAGATCATGATCCCTTGTTGGTATGCTTCATCAGTGCTACAGTTTATTCTTACCCTCAGCAGCTCCCTATAGGGGATGCTCCATTTTAGAGCATCTGGGTGGCTGCTGAGGGCATGAAGAAGACTGTTGCCTGCAGTGTCCTTGCGAAACAAACTGGCCTGCAGTGTGCCATGTCGAACTTCAATCGTGACATCTAAAAACTCTATACATTCCTTACTCATGTTGTGCGTAAGTGTTATGTTGTATGGGTTGGTATTCAATTTGTCAATGAAGTCAACCGCTTCCTGTTCACTGCCTCTCCAGACATTAAACAGGTCATCGATATACCGCAACCACAATACAACTTTCTGAAAATCAGAGCGAAGCATATTCTCATTCCGTATTTCTTCCTCCCAAAGGCCCAAAAGCAGATTTGCAAAGCTCGGGGCAAAGCAAGTGCCCATAGCCGTGCCCAGTATTTGTTTATACAGATCCCCGTTAAACATGAACACATAGCAACCGAGTATTAAATCTTTACTTGAGCAAAAAATCAGTCCGAGTGTGCGCCTTATTGGACTTCTTTTGTGGATATATATATATATATACATATATATATATACATATATATATATATATACATAAATTCACAAACATATATAGGTTGACATGTGGAAGTACCTAGAGTAACACCCTCTTTACAGTTCACACCCCTAGCAATCCCTGAACTCTGAAATCACAGGATCCCCCCTTCCCTCCCCACATATACCCAACACTATATAATGGATTGTAGTTATCAAAAGTCAAGCCTATTGGCTTTGCCAGGGCGTCACCACAATAATAAAAGCTGAAATATGCCATGATAAACCAATGCAACAACATTAAAACCAACAAAAACGTCACCATGTTGCAATATGAATTAATTAATACATGTAATAATTCACTGTTAATTTTGTAATTGTCAATAAAGTATTTCAATAAAGTGTGCATGGATCTTTTTTCTGCTTTCACATATGCTGCAAAGCAGCTTCAGAATGCAACAACAGATGTCCCTCCACTCTAGAGCTATCAGTATAAAAGCCACAGCTCCAGCAATGTGTGATCTTTTGCATAATGTTTCCCGGGGGCATCAATTTGACCCTCTGGGACATTTCAGGTGCCATTTCAGAAATTAATTAAAAGCTTCCAGGGCTCTTAGTGGGGCACACCACAGCTCCCTCTTTCTTTAGTCTGGTGGTGCGTATGGGGAATCCCCTGCCCGAAGCTATTTCGTTTAAGTATCCTCATGATGTAAAACAATTAATTTTCCTTTTCTCTATTCTTCTTTTGCAATTCCTGCCTATTTTCTGGAGCACCCAAGATATGCACTTGAAAGGGACTGCATGGAAGCCCAAACAGTATGCCCGAAGTCAGCTTCACATCTGGCTGACACTGCCCTGTGGCGGCTTGCAAGCCTAGAGTCTTGTTTCCCCCACGGTCGGCACAGATGGATCATGGTATGCTGTGCCTCTCTTTTTATCAAAAGACATGAGTGAGAGGCGGAGCAGCCTGATACCCCTGAGGTTTTGGCCTTCCTGGGCAACAATTTCTTTTGAATCTTGACAGCACTCATTCTGCCTTCAGCCCTTGAGGAGATGGGGGCCCTCTGGGACAATTCGTAAAAGAGTACAATGGCCTTACCTTTTCTTTTTTCTTTTTTATCAGCAAGGATCACAGATGAAATGGGGGCCCCAGGGACAATCCTAAAAAATATATGGTGGGCTCCATGCATGCCTCCCCAGTCAATTTTCTTCCAGTGAGATTTGCCCTCCCTGGGGAGTTTTCCACAAGTGGAGAACAGGATGTTATGTGCACCCTGTCCCAACTTGTCCCCCAGGGAACCAAACATCTCAACTTTATTTCTTTGGCCTTATTGGGCTGATTTTACACTTGTGGGCTTGTTTTGCTCCCGGTGGCAACCTCTAGCCACCAGCAAGGTCCATTTCCAGCCTCCTGCCCTGTCAAAATCCTCCTTGGCTTCTAGGACCTATTTTTTTTCTCTGGTCTCCCACTGTTAATGGGAGAGCTCAGGGCTTGCCTGCCTGCACTTTGTCCTGGCCAAGAACCTGTCCTCTGTCTAGTGCCACCTCCATTGGCACCTCGCAGCTCGCAAGGTAGAATATCCTCCTTGCTAGCACTCTTCATGTCCCATAACCGCCTTTGGCTAGTTACAGGGCACCAGTGTGGTGGCAGAAGTCAAGACGTTGCCCTCTGATGAGACCAAGTCTTCATATGTTTCAGGGGAACCGTTCTCCTCCAAGTTCCTCCAGCAGGTTCATCCCACTACTATCTGTCAGAAGGTGTTAGGAGGCTCGCGCCACAGACTCTGGAGAGGTCAAGCCATACAATCTCATACATTCCAAGTTTAGGGTGCTCCAGCAACTCAGAGGGTGGTCCAGTCTTCTTCAGAGTCCTGTAAAATACATCACCTCCTGTCTTCCTCTCCCCTGTCCAGAGGTTTTTAAGTAAGGCTAGACAGTTTCAGAAGATAGGCACCACTGCCCTATCCTAGGATGACAAATCATCCTCCAGTTCTATCCCACGTTCTGAACAGCGTTTTGAGACATTTTATTGTGGCTACTTGAAGTGGTCTATTGAAAGACTTTTTCTAGGATCTTAAAACCCTGTAACTGTCACAGCTGCCTGGCGCCTTCCCTCCAAAACTCCTCCTGTGATTAGTTCCAGGAGTCAGAACTTCTCCACTTTGCTAATTTTGGGATGAGCCTTCCCAGGCCTGACACAGTGTAAAAAGTAGTTAGCATGTTCAGCTTCTGTCTCCACCTGTCCTCTGCTAGGAACAGGCTTAATCACTGTCAAATACTGCTGTTTTGTGAGGAAGGCCCTGATCCTCCTGCTGGTCAGCAGAACAATTAACTTGAACCATCCTGGGGAACAAAAGCCAGAAATCAAATTAGGTGCAAAAAGAACAATTGATGGACAGAATGCAGAACAATGTCATACATTCACCCCAATACAGAGATCTGGGCCTAAATCCATCGTTTTTTTGCTCACCATGCCATTCCAGTTTGGACCCAGCCATATGCAAATCAGTCTTGACCCTGCGCCCAATGGGAACAGTCCAGCCCGAACTGCCAGGCCAGGTCCTCCCTGGACTGGAAAAGCATCCTAGGACCGGTTCGGGCTTTCAGCCCTCATCAGCCAGGATAGCTTGACTCCAGTGGCATGGAGAGCACGGGACCCACGTCTGGGCATACCCGTCCCACTCGGGGTGACAAATTCAAAAAGAACAATTGATGGACAGAATGCAGAACAATGTCATACATTCACCCCAGTACAGAGATCTGGGCCTAAATCCATCGTTTTTTTGCTCACCATGCCATTCCAGTTTGGACCCCGCCATATGAAAATCAGTCGTGACCCTGCGCCCAATGGGAACAGTCCAGCCCGAACTGCCAGGCCAGGTCCTCCCTGGACTGGAAACAAGCATCCTAGGACCGGTTTCGGGCTTTCAGCCCTCATCAGCCAGGATAGCTTGACTCCAGTGGCATGGAGAGCACGGGACCCACGTCTGGGCATACCCGTCCCACTCGGGGTGACAAATGCAAAAAGAACAATTGATGGACAGAATGCAGAACAATGTCATACATTCACCCCAGTACAGAGATCTGGGCCTAAATCCATTGTTTTTTTGCTCACCATGCCATTCCAGTTTGGACCCCGCCATATGCAAATCAGTCTTGACCCTGCGCCCAATGGGAACAGTCCAGCCCGAACTGCCAGGCCAGGTCCTCCTTGGACTGGAAACAAGCATCCTAGGACCGGTTTTGGGCTTTCAGCCCTCATCAGCCAGGATAGCTTGACTCCAGTGGCATGGAGAGCACGGGACCCACGTCTGGGCATACCCGTCCCACTCGGGGTGACAAATGCAAAAAGAACAATTGATGGACAGAATGCAGAACAATGTCATACATTCACCCCAGTACAGCGATCTGGGCCTTAATCCATTGTTTTTTGCTCACCATGCCAGTCCAGTTTGGACCCCGCCATATGCAAATCAGTCTTGACCCTGCGCCCAATGGGAACAGTCCAGCCCGAACTGCCAGGCCAGGTCCTCCTTGGACTGGAAACAAGCATCCTAGGACCGGTTTTGGGCTTTCAGCCCTCATCAGCCAGGATAGCTTGACTCCAGTGGCATGGAGAGCACGGGACCCACGTCAGGGCATACCCGTCCCACTCGGGGTGACAAATGCAAAAAGAACAATTGATGGACAGAATGCAGAACAATGTCATACATTCACCCCAGTACAGAGATCTGGGCCTAAATCCATTGTTTTTTTGCTCACCATGCCATTCCAGTTTGGATCCAGCCATATGCAAATCAGTCTTGACCCTGTGCCCAATGGGAACAGTCCAGTCCGAACTGCCAGGCCAGGTCCTCCCTGGACTGGAAACAAGCATCCTAGGACCAGTTTCGGGCTTTCAGCCCTCATCAGCCAGGATAGCTTGACTCCAGTGGCATGGAGAGCACGGGACCCACGTCTGGTCATGCCCGTCCCACTCGGGGTGACAAATGCAAAAAGAACAAATGATGGACAGAATGCAGAACAATGTCATACATTCACCCCAGTACAGAGATCTTGGCCTAAATCCATCGTTTTTTTGCTCACCATGCCATTCCAGTTTGGACCCAGCCATATGCAAATCAGTTTTGGGTTCTTTTTGCATTTGTCGCCCTAAGTGGGAAGGGTAGGCCCAGACGTGGGTCCCGTGCTCACTACACCACTGGATTCAAGCTAGCCTGGCTGATGAAGGGTGATGCCCTGAAACCGGTCCCAGGATGCTTGTTTCCGGTCCAGGGAGGACCTGGCTTGGCAGTTCGGGCTGGACTGTTCCCACAAGGAACAGGGTCAAGACTGATTTGCATATGGCTGGGTCCAAGCTGGGGTGGTGTGGTGAGCAAAAGAATGATGGATTTAACCCAGATCCTTGTGACTGGGGGTGAATGTTTGCATTGTCCAGCATTCCGTCCATCAATTTTTTTTTTGCATTTGTCGCCCTAAGTGGGAAGGGTATGCCCAGACGTGGGTCCCGTGCTCACTACACCACTGGATTCAAGTTAGCCTGGCTGATGAAGGGTGATGCACTGAAACAGGTCCCAGGATGCTTGTTTCTGGTCCAGGGAGGACCTGGCTTGGCAGTTCGGGCTGGACTGTTCCCACAAGGAACAGGGTCAAGACTGATTTGCATATGGCTGGGTCCAAACTGGGGTGGTGTGGTGAGCAAAAGAATGATGGATTTAACCCAGATCCTTGTGACTGGGGGTGAATGTTTTCATTGTCCAGCATTCCGTCCATCAATTGTTTTTTTTTGCAGAAATCAAATTAGGAGCTGAGTCAGAGATATATAAGAAATCTTCAAGTGCATATATGACAAAATGAACATTAAATCTGCACTTGTGATTTCTGTTTACCTTAAGACTGGTGCATCATTATAGTCTCTAGGCCTAATTATGGCAAAACTGTCCTATGGTGCAGATTTCCTCCAAAATGTACAACACAGTGAAGCGAAGCACCCACCCTTTTCAGCGACAGGCTCACACTATAAATGGCTCACATTATAAAGCCTGCACACGTCAGCATCAATCCAGGGCTTTAAGTGTGTTAAAATAAGTGGGGTGTCTCTTAAAGGGGCATGGCCTATGTAATTTATATTAAACACATAAACTAAATTTTGTGAATCCCATCGTGTGCTGATCAATCAGTATCTTGGTTCCTCTGAGCTTTGTTATTGCATACATAAATATAACACAACTGACATACACCTAAAACATATCAGGACTACTGGATTTGTCAATGGTTTATAGCTGTTTAAGATAAGTGAGTAACAAGAATAGTGTTGTGAATATTATTGAAAACATTTCAAGTCTGAAATTGTGAGACAATGAATTAAACATTACTGAGGCCTGTGGAGGGGCTAGTGGTCTTCAAAGTGTCTCAATCATTCCCATTAAGTTCACTCTGTGTTGGATATATATGCTGTTTTTCTCTCCACATCACCTTCATGTGCCTATCCTACACCACATTTCTTTGCTATTTAGTATCCTTTTTCACTCTCTCCTGAATGCACTTCCTTGCATCTTCTTACTTCAAAACCCGCAAACACTCAACTGACCTACTCATCTGTAAGCACAACATTTTCTTTTACTTTTACCTTGTTAATATTTTGGCAACTGTGTATTTCCTTTTTACACATTTATACAGAATCACAATTGCAACCGGAATACAAGACCATTATTCTGTGTGCTCTGTAGAGAGGCCAAGGATTGGATGGCCATGAATTCTGAACACCTTTCTGACCCACTGACAGGCACTGTGAGAAACATGCACTGCCTTAAGCCTCAACTCTAGATCTCCAAGTTGTGGCCCATTATAAACACCTTAAGGCAACATGGTTCAAAGTAAACACCAACCGAGAGTAGTATTCTGCACTAAAAAAAAGGTACAGAAACCCAACATCTTGGAAATGACAAACACTCTTAGGGAATGCAAGATTAAGTAAAAGGCGTAAAATATAAACTAAATCGCTGATGTGGATTACCTTACTGCTTCTTACATTCACTGTTCAGGAATCAATCAATGTTTTTGACAGCAAAAAAGTTAAGGACATGAACATAGAACCCCATTTAAATGTCCATTTTTAGTTACCACTGGGTCTCAGACCCGGAGGGACCTGGCCTACTTAAAACCCTGCATCAATCCATGAAGGGACACTTCAGCGACAGGTTATATTTGTGAAGATACCAGGTTCAAAAGGATGATAGTTCCACTCGCTCAGCTTACATACTTGTGTAGATGTGTGCGCCCACATATTCATGTGCCATGGAAATTCCTTTAAAATGTTGACATTGGTGGCTAGCACTCCCAATCCATTTTAACAGAGCTTACAGTGAGTGAGACTCATTTAGTGAGACTCACTCATGGAAGAAGTAAAAAAACAGATAGTCTAAAAAGCAAATATCCAGAGTGTTGCATGGGTCATAACCCATAATCCTAAAGTGGACAAAGTTAAAGAGAGGTTTGGCTTTTGTAACGGAAACCTAGGCTCACCAGGCCTCAGGCCCCGAGATGACTGTTGCGACTCCACTTGCCTATGCTATTTTTAGATTGGACAGAAAGCATAAGAAGGGTGGAGGACTAGCGGTCTCTTACCGCGACTCCCTGACCGTTATGTTTACTCCTGCCTCCTCCTCGGACTTCGAGGGCCTCTTGTTTAACTTTGAGTTAACTAAAACTCAGGGGCATATTAGCAAGACCGGCGATAAAATTATCGCCGTTTTAGCGGCAGGAAACTACCGCTAAAACGGCGATAATGGGCTTGCTAATATGTGTTATAGAATTCAATAGAAGCCCAGGTTAGATGTGCAGGACATCTAACCTGGGCTTCTATTGGAATTCTATAACGCATATTAGCAAGCCCATTATCGCCGTTTAGCGGCAGTTTCCTGCCGCTAAAACGGCGATAATTTTATCGCCGGTCTTGCTAATATGCCCCAAAATCTTTTAATGGTATTCTTCTTTACCACTCACCAGGGCATAGACCAACTTTTATTCAAGCCATAGGATCTCGATTAGAATCCTCACTGTCGAAATCTGAATTCACTTTACTAAGTGACTTTAATTTTCACCTGGAGAACCAGACAGATCCTGTCACTAAAGTTCTAGTTGACACTTTACTAGGAATGGGTTTTGAATAGCGAGTGGGCAGTTCCATCCACTCAGCTGGTCACACATTGGATGGCATATTTTCAAATAACTCTGCCATGTCTAACCCAGTTTAACTCCCGTTAACCTAGTCAGATCGTAGTGCAGTTTTATGGGAAATCACAGTCATGTGAAGTGAACTCCCCGTCAAGGTTTCAGAGAAACCAGCTCTGTCATGTCCTTGGCATTTGGTCCAAGCCTCAGATCTTAATGCTATCCTGACTAAGACGCAGCTAGAAACACCTAACACAATCAACTTAATGTCTGTTAATTATTCTACCTGGCTAAATACTGCAGTAATAAACTGGCACCTGCTAAACTCAAGATTTCTGTAAATCTTCTGCGCCCTGGTTTGGCAACACATTTTGAGCCGCTAAACAGGGATGCTGCAGACTAGAACGCATCTGGAGAAGAACTTATGATCCAATTGAAAAAGAAAAACACAAAGCCTTGATCGTTAAATATGAAAAATGTATTCTTACAGAAAAATCTGCTTATTATATTAAATCAATTGAATCAGCTCTGTTACAACAAAGCCTTGTTTCAAACAGTGACCAAACTCTTTTCCTGCCACTAGAAATTCAGCGGATTTTAGTCAGGCTTTTTGCAATTCACTAGCTCAGTCATTCCAGAATAAAGTTGAATCTATCTTTAATAAATTTTTCTTTGATCTCAGGCAAAATTTCAACTAGTAAGAGACATTTGACGCAGGGGCAAAGATAGGATCTTGTTTACTGAATTTGAACATCTCTCTGAGGAACAAGTTTAACTAGCCATCCTAAGCACTAAGTCAGGATCTCCCTCTGACCCTTGTCCCCCCCCCCACCATTGTACAGCTAGCACCTGACCTAGTAGTCACCCAGTTAGCAGTGATCTTTAGTGCCATGTTTTGGGTAGGTTTGTTTTCCTAATCAGTGGAAATCAGCATCAATTCTCCCATTGCTGAAGAAACCCAACTTGAATCCACTCGATCCAAACAACTATCGACCTATATCGAGGCTACCTTGTCCAGCTAAACTTGTCAAAAGTTTATGAATTCGCAGCTGGCGGTCTTTTTGGAAAACGATCATTTTCTAGACAACACGCAATTTGGGTTTCGCAAAGGCCACAGTACTGAGTCAGCACTAATAATGGATAGGGGGCGGTAATGGTGCCCTTATCCTACTTGACTTATCTACAGCGTTCAACTCGGTCAATAATGACCTCTTGATTGACCAGTTGGAACAATTAGGAATTAAGGGGGCGCACTCTCACTATTGCGCTCCTTCCTCATTGACCCTGTTCAATCTGTTTACCTGAATGATTTTACATCTGAACCCTTTTCTTTGCCTTGCGGGGTTCCACATCTTTGGCTTCTCTAGTGAAATCTTTTGGGTTGCCATTATGTCATACGCTGATGAACCCAGATTGTGGTTTCTCTTTCTAGTAAAGGCCCTGATATGAGCAACATATTTCGGAATTGCATAAGCGATGTAAGCCAATGGATGGACAGCAACTGTCTTAAATTAAATTCATCAAAGACTGAAGTCCTCCTATTTGGCAACTACACCTCATTTTGGTACACTTCCTGGTAGGCCCTCTTCCGACCCTGGTAAAAAAAAAGTGAGGAATCTTGGTGTTGGAAGAGGTAGGCCAGGGTGCCTGACTTTGGACCACGGGGTTCATGGTTCGATTGCCGGTGGCAGGTTAGCCCGGCACCATGTGACTCAATCTTCCCGAGGGCCCCCAGCGCCGGGACACCTCTCCGGAGGTAGCTGTGCGCTTTACAAATGCTGGTATTTCATTTCATTTAACGCCTTCGCTGCGATCGGAATTCCGCCCAGGTGCTGGACATTCCGATCGCGGGCGTGGTCGTGACGAGCTCAGCTCGTCATGCGCACAGCCCGCCCGCGCAGCATGACGAGCTCAGCTCATCATGAGCAGGGAAGGGGTTATTTGACGACAGACTCACATACAGTCAACAAAGGGATCTCTACCTCTTTTTACACCTTGTGTGTTATTAGGAAAATTGAGCAGTTCATACATTTTGATCTATGGAAAGCAGTTGTTATAGTTCTTGTGCTAGCTAGAGTTGATTATTGTAATGGATTATTCCAAAACCTTCCCAAAAGCTCACTGCATAAATTGCAGATTCTTCAAAACTCGGTTGCTCGGATGCTGTCGAAGGCCCCAAGATTTAATTCTGTCTCACAGGCTATCAACAGTCTACACTGGTTGCCTGTGAGGAAACACATCATTTTTAAGGCTCTGTGCATCGCATATAAAGCTCTTCATGGCTCAAGTCCATCGTATCTGAGGGAAAACTTCAGATGGTATGTGCCAAGCAGAACTCTTCGTTCAAGCTCAGCCAATAATCTGGCCATTCTCTCCCACAAGCTCTCCTCCCTGGGAGGCAGGAGTTTCGTTATTTGCATTGCATGCAACTGGAACTCGCTCCCTTAAGGATTGAAAACAGCTCCATCCTTGCTCTTGTTCCGAAAATCTTTAAAATCTAATACCTCTGGGTATTTGCTTGCGCTTTACAAATATATAAATCAAATTAAATCAAATCAAAAAAGTAATTGATTTGCTAATACCTTTGAAGCAGTTTCCAAGATCTGCACAACTTTCAGCAGACACTCATCATCTTTAGGTCACTCTTGATATTGAATGAAATGTTGAATGTTTTTCGTAAATTAAGCCCACAACCTGTATTTTGCATTTTAATGAGATCTGATAAGGGGGTGGTTGCGTGAAATTAAAAAGGGGAAGGTCAAAAATCTTTCAATGAAAGGAGGGCAAATCATTTTCATTTCTTAATACGTTTAGCAATCTTTGTCAAATCTACACAATTTTAATCAGGGATTTTCTTGTTTAGTTTTATGTTGGTGTATCAATTTAAGACTAGAGCAGGCCACCCAGGTCTCATGCTGACCTGACAAAAGAGGTAATGTTAAAAGAAGGAGTCAAGAAGCTTCAATTTGCTCATAACTTTGGCATCACTTCATGAAAAGTTGGGATTGCAGAATTGGGTTTAACTTGCAAACTGTATATGCACTGTTTCAAAAGAATGAAGGTTATGTGAAGCAGTCAATTTGGGTTTGTGCAGGACATGGATAATGGCCAGGCCCTGCGGCAACCACGCTGCACACACCCGAGGCCAGGCAGATTAGGGGTAGGGTGCAACATGATATATAGACATTGCCAATTACCACTGCACCTACCATGCACATCCACCACGTATATCCGTACAGCCATTAGTAAAACACGTTTCCCTTTACATATGAAAACATCACTTTTAATATGAAGTTATGGTCAGGTTTGGTCTTGCAACACCTTATGTACGGTTAAAAAGCCTCTAAAATTACTTTAAAAAGCAGAGTGACAGTGCAGTTATACTTATGAAATAAAACTGAAAAATATCTACATTTCCCAGTTATGGTTAGCTTCTCAGCATCTCAATTTGTGAAACAGGTAAACTTCAACAACAAAAAAAGTAGGAGGAGTTGAGAGCCGTCAAACCTCGCAAATCATAACAGTCCTAGGGCCATATGTATCATTCCTAGGTTTTGCGATTCTCAAATAGCAATTTTTGGCGAATCGCTATTTGAGAATCGCAAAATCGGATGTATGAAACAATTCGCAATTTCATTGCGAATCGCCAAAATTCGCAGAATTATCTGCGAAACCCCACATTACGATTCCTTAATTGCGAATTCGCAAATAAGGAATCGCAAAATCGGGAGTCTGCCATTCAGGTGCAGCTTGATGACATCACAACCAGGAAGTGTGACTGCACAGCTACACCTGATTGCCAGAAGCTCAGTCAGAGGCTGGGAGGAGAGTGAAGGAGCACAGCACTGCCATCCAGGGAGGTGAAATTAATCCCCAGGAGAAGGAGAAGGAGGATGCAGGAAGGAAGAGAAAACCAAAGTTCAGTGAGAGGGAGCAGGAAGTTCTTATAGAGGAGATGGTAGTCAGCCATGAACTCCTCTTTGGCAAGAAATCCCTGCGCGTGCCTGAGGCAAGGAAGCGGAAAATCTGGGATTCCATACAGGAAAAGGTGAATGCCATCGGCGTAACCCACCGCACCGTGGAGGATCTGCGCAAGCGGTGGTATGATATGCGCCTAAGATCTAAAGAAAAGGTGGCAACCAGGTTGGCTGAGTCGAATAAGACCGGTGGCGGAACATCCACTGCAACAGACTCCACGCCCCATGAGGAGTTGGTGGAGTCCACCTTGCAACCCGAGAGTGTTAGTGGAGTGGCTGACCTGGACAGCTCTGACCCACCCCCCACCAGACAAGGTAAGATGCATGCCATCTGTCCCCTGCCACTCCACCAATAGCACCCACACAGTTAGGACCCCCCAGTAGCAAAACAGTTGTGCAACTCCAGTACATGTTGTTGTGTACACCCTGAAATGCATCATGGGACATGTAGTCACATGCACCAAACAGTGTTGCAATGAGACACAGCAAGGAAGTAACAATGCCAGTGAGTTAGGGAAGGGTAAAATCAGGCAGAGAGTACGTAGGTGATGCAAATAAGAAGTAGATTTATTCTCTCACAAAAGGAGTTGCAGGACACTAAAACAAATGTCTGTGCTTCTGTCTCCACAGCACCACCGGAAAGGCAGGAGGGCAGTGCAGGGTCTGAGGAGGCAGACGACAACGATGAGCAGGCAGGGGATGAGGAGCAGGAGGTACAGACCCCTGAGATCACTGTAGAACGCAGAAAGCGCCACATCGTGCCACCACTACCACAGATGGAGGCAGAGCAACACGACAGCGGAGAAGAATCCCAGCCAGTCCCGGGCCACCGTGCAGTCCGTCACAGGCAACAGTCCCCTGACCCCCAGAGGGAAGGAGGGGGGAACAGGCGCAGGGCAAGGGCGTCCACCAGTGCTGGTGCTGAGGATCAGCAGTCCGTGTTCGCCGGGCTGGAGGGCACCATGCTGAGGGTGCAGCGCCTGCAAGCAAAATCAATGCGTTCAATGAAGCGTCAGTTTGCCTCATTGAACCATCGCATGAGCGACATGAGGGATGGGTTCAGGGAAATGACTGGTGCAATACGCGAACTGTGTGCCGTGCAGAGGAGAGCCAACGCCCGCATGGACACATACAGCAAGGCGGTCAACCGCCTGTGCACTGTCACGTCCCTGCTGTCACTTCGGTGTGTGGGCATGCAGGTGGAAATGGCACATAACAGCCAGGATGTGGCCAAGATCTTGGTGCAGGTGACACATGCCGTGGAACTGATGCAGGCGGCTGGCACAGGTGGGATAGGACCCCTGGGCACAGGGGAGAGTGAGGATCAGTCAAGCAGGAGCAGCATAACCCCACCACCCCCTGAGACCAGACGGAGGAGCGGGAGGCAGGGGAGAACACACGATGACCCGGGGGAGAGCAGTGGGCACCCACAGCGCGGTGCAACAGGCCGTGCACGCAGGAGATGAGGTGGCATCAGGGAAGCATGGCAATGAGTCAGGTAACACATTGTTGGGGACTGGAGTGTGTAGGACATCTTTGCTCTGTGACTTCAACATTTGCAAATATGAGTGACACACATTAGGTGTGCGTCAGGCTGTGTGCCAGATGTATTCCTGCTATTCAAGGAATAAAAACACAGTTGTGCACCAATACATCGCATTGTGTCATTATTCCTCACCTAGAAATAGTTGCGCGTGATCTCCTGGCGCCTCTGGCGTCCGGCAGCCGCCCCGACACCACATGCTGGTCCTGCACGAGGAGCTGGTCCCTCATCATCAGAGGACTCTGATCCGCTCAGCTCCACTGGGGTGCCCTTCCTGGTTGCTATGTTGTGCAGCATTGCACATGCGACCACTACCTTGCAGCAGGTCTGTGGGCTGTACTGGAGGGCACCTCCGCTCTTGTGTAGGCACCTAAATCGGCTCTTAAGGATGCCAAAAGTCCTTTCTATCACACTGCGGGTCGACTTGTGGGCATTGTTGTAGCGGCGCTCCGCAGCAGTGGCTGGAATCAGGTAGGGCGTCATGATGAAATCACGCACTGCATACGCGCTGTCCCCTGCAGGGTGCAAAAGAAATGGGTTACACACTGTCATCCCAATCAAGAGCTTTACTGAATGTGTGAATGTGAGCCATGAATTTACCTAGCAAGTAGCCCTCACCAAACTCCCCAGCCAAGAGGCGACGGTGTAGCCCACAGTGGCGGAACATGAAGGAATCATGGGTGCTACCAGGATATTTTGCCACTATGTCCGTGATGACATGGGTGGCATCACAGACTACCTGGATATTCAGGGAATGATATGACTTCCTGTTCCTGTACACATATTCTGTCTGGGATGGGGGGGAGAGGGCGACATGGGTCCCATCAATGCAGCCAATGACATGGGGGAATTGGGATATCTGTTAGAACCCCTGCTTGGTTTGGTCGAGTGCCTGCTACGTGTTAGGGAAATGGATGTGGTGATGCATCCTCTGCATCATGGCATCCAGGAAACTGTGAAAGAAGCGCGACAGGTTACTCTGTGTCACCCCTCCTGCTGCTGCTATCACCCCCTGAAAACTACCAGACGCCAGCAGGTGCAGTGAGCACAGGACCTGCACATGGGTGGGGATGGTGCGTGTCCTGCGTGTGGGGTGCTCCAGCATGGGCTTTAGCTCCTCAATGAGTTCTAGGATGCTGTCTGGGTGCAGCCTGTACTTTTCATGGACCTCCTCCTCTGTTTGCTGGAACAAGGTGATGCGTGCCCTGAAGATCCTCTCCTGGCGTCTCCTTCCCTGGGCAGCAGCTCTGATCCTCAGTCTCCTAGCGATGATGTACAGCGCAGCCATTGTGAATGCCCCTGTAGCATTCTGGGTCAGTTTTTATAGGTTGCACCTGGTTACCACCTGCTCAGAGTTGGTGGTAATTGCGAGGTGCAAAATTGCGAATTTCATAAAATCGCTATTTGCGATTTTTTGATACATTTCATTGCGATTCGCTATTTGCTAATACTTTATTTGCGAAATTCGCAATTAAAGTATCGCAAAATGCGAATTCGCTAATTTAATCGCAGTTTCATGCTCGCAGACTTCTGCGAATCGCTATTTTTGCGATTGGCAATTTTGCACAGCGATTACCTTTCATACATCGCACAACGCAATTTTGCGATCGCAAACACTGGATTTTTGCGATTCGCAGTGTTTGCGATCGGAAAATTGCTTGATACATATGGCCCCTAATGTGTTCCACAGAACACCTGCGTATTTTTATTTACAAAGAATAATTTTAATCCATAGGACTGTCGTTTTGTTTTTGTTGTATGTCGTAATCTAGGCAGGTTTTGTTTAACAGGAACATGGTGTCACTTTTACTGCTAGGGTTTTATTTTTCCTGCTATTTGCTGAGAGTAGGCAGGAGAAACACTGAGGCTGTGTTGTTTTTGAAGCAGTAATGCACAGAGCGCACATCTGTTCCCTAACCTCTTGTGGGTAGAACAAATGAGTCTCTGGCTGCCTTAGGTGACAGCTTGCGTGTCCCACACAGAGCCACTTCATCTCCCTAAGTGGCTGTCCTAATCTAACTTCATTTGAGTTTTTAGGCACGCATCCACGTGGCATCCCGGCCTCCGTATGGAATAAATCAAATGGTGCGCAAGTCTATCCAGCCCCACTTATATTCACGCGTTTTCAACGGAAGCTCTAAAAGTGCTCATGGCACATTATATCCAATATAGTATTTTAATATAGAATTTTATTTCACTTGAGGTTTTTATATAGTGCTTACTTTGCATCTCATCCACTTCTAACCGCTTCAAGGTAAGAGAGAAAGGGATGAGAGGGACTGTAACAGGATTTGTTCATTCTTTTAGTCTTGTTCTCCTAATACTTCCGTCCAAAGTGAAGGTTGTTTCTGGGCTGGGTTAGGGGGTGTCTGTGCAGGTCTTACAGAGCCAAGTGAGGAAACATTTAATACAAATTATTTGTATTGACTTTGCATGGTAAATCTTCTTTATTTCTATTATACACAAAGGGGCAGCTAACATATGACGTCACAATAGACCTTAAACCCCAACCAGTCACCATGAAAGAAAGTGACGTCATCCAATCCTTATTGGATGTAAGCGTTGGTCGTCAAGGATTGGGTAGAAAAGAGAGGATCATTCTGTTATGGCGAGACGCCCTCTTTATACTATGCATAGGGTTGAAGGGCAATGCCTGCATATATGCTGCACTGCAACTTAAATTAAATTTAATTGCAACTTAAATTTAATTGTGATTAGAGAGCTACTTTTATAAATCACCATATTAGCTGACAGAGATACCATGATACACTTTTAAATCTCACCCGCATGGCCAATACTAATAAAAGGAAACATAAATGCAATTTGTTGTTCTTTCCAATCCTACCCCACCCACACCAGAATCAAAGTAATCACTGTACCCCAACTCCCCGCCAAAGCAATGGTATTGTAATGTTATTATGCATTATAAAACGATTAACTCAGCAGGCTGTGTGTTTTCATAAAGAGTCTCCCAAAAAAAGAGCTCTGATCAGAAGTAAATAACTCCATCTTTACCGGCTAATTGTCAGTGATGGTGGTAGGGGTGTTGGTTGGCCCAATCAGAAAATAGAGCCGACACGTGAATGACTGCTTGCTGTATCGACCTATCACTGTATACATTCTGAATTAGTCATTGTGAGTCGCGTCTTATACTGATAATATTCCTCTTACAGGCATTACTGGCCCCATCAGAATTATAAGATTCACTGTACCTTGGAGTTCCTCTACACTTTACCTGAACATCTTGGCTGTAGTCAACATGTTCTGATGAAAAATTGGGAAGAATTGAATTATAACCATGAGAATGGAGTGCAGGATTTCAGCTCTTCGGTAATTGCTCATTTCTGAGGGTATCCTAAGGGTGCCCCTCATCATACCCAGCAATTCAACTCCCTGCTAAATGACCCTTGGAGAGCGGCGTCCCTCCCTGGATATGGGTGGAGAGTGGGTCATTCCTCAGTCCTCTTCCTAGGCAGACAGCAAGCCGATTCCCTCTTATTCTTTTCTGATCTCTCTCAATGAGTGTTCTGGTGGTGAGGGCCACTTGTTATCCAGGGCACTAACTAGTACCATTTGTATCCAGTCAGTAAATTGGTGACTTCCCTATGCTCAACCAAAGCAGCTTTCTAAGCCTTTTACAGACCAGCTTTTATAACGAGACGGAAGTCAGGCTCCCCTCTTGCGAGCTTTAGATCCTCTCCCAGATCCCTCCCTCCCTAACGAAATGGGGAACCTGAGCTGGGAACAGCATTTCCTCCTGCTATGGGCAGAACCAAATGTCCGAGAGGGTCTTCTGGATAAAAGGATCCTGTCAATTGGTCCCCTTGAGGCATCTCAATCTCAAAGGACATGCTGGTGCTCTGGTCCTTTTTGATGCCATCTGTTCTTTTCCACCCACAAATGTCTCATCTCAGTTTAGTGTTGAGAGACAGCCACACACCTGGTTTCCTGCCTTTGGAGGCTGGTCCATTGTTTCCACGCAGCACACCTCTTCATACCAAATTGGGATGCTATTTACTGACATCGGAGACAGAATTCCAGGCAGCATAAAGTAGGATTTTTGGAAGTTACCTTTGAATTCTAGTATGAAAAATGTAATTCCACCACTGAACTAGATTTTTGAAAAATAATAGAAGAGAACTTTTAAGCATTCTTCTAACATTTTCTTGGACAAAATTGTATAATCAAGACTTACTACCAGGCCTCCCCTTAGTAATGGGGCACTTTAAGTATCGAGTGGCCAAAAGCATTTGGTAGCTGGTGACAGCAAGGACATGCCTTTATTTAAAATATAGTATATCCCACTTGAATGCTTTAAACGCCCCACCCTGTGGATTACAGGACACTTAGGAGTGATTTAATTAATGAACAAAAGTAGATTTTTCTAGAAGGGTGAGAACATTTCACTGAAATGTTTTACTGCAGTGTTTAAATCTTGCAGCCTGCAAGGCCACAATGGTGAACCTAACCATACATGTGATTAGTGTAAACATACCTGCAGCTCCCAGGTGACATTTAAATTCCCCCTCCACTGGTGAAATTTCTGCAGCAACCTAACATGGCCTTACTGGAGCATTACATAATCCAATTGGGTGTAGCCAATTTTACTTCGTTTATTTGGGAACGTGGCACATGCACTATGAGACTGAATGGCGCTTTTACTCTGCCCAGAGTCCTAATACCGGAAAATGTAAGTCAGTAAAAAGGTGAAAAATCTACAGAAAATTCGAAAGTACTACTAGAGACCTAGATCAAAGTATGCAAAATAAGGTCCAAGACACTGAAAAACTGCTGTAAAGAGCAGGTGCCCTACACATTTTTCTCCCTGCCCATTATCGATCACCTGAGTAGAGTTTGATTCTGTACGCCCACTCTTGGAGAAGTTCTCATCCGAGTGAAAGGTTACAGCAAGTCAAATAAAATCACCCAGGCTTCGAAGGGTTCCCGCCTGATCTGAATGTCACCCTGGCTGTAAATGCTTGTTGACATTTCCCATTACTTGTTCTGATGTGGTCCAGCTGCCCACGTGTTGTTAGGCCCGTCAGTGCCGCACGCGGGACTTTAACGTGATTCATGCCACCACCTTGTTATCTCCCCTGCCACTGACAGTATTGAAAAAGAAGCTCCATAAAACTGCTCCTGTCAGTCGATGATTTAATTGGAAAAACCGCAGCAATTTAAAGGAACCACAAGAGCAGAATCCTTGCCTCTGATGTGCGCCGGAAGATCCTGATGGCAACAGGGGCCCGTCCGCCCACCAGTCACAGCTCCTTGTGAGATTTGGCTCCAGGGCTGATAAAGGGTTTTTATTTTTCATCTCCAAGGAGGACATTTTCTAAGCTGTAGAAGAAGTCCACTTGTTATGTAAGGCTTCCCAGGGATATCTGATCTTTTCAAAAATACATCTGCATTCAGATTATACCAGGGGCCGTATTACACAGGGTGCACAGGGGTCGCAACAAGCGTTAGTGCCCGCTTTGCACGCCCCCGGAGCACTTTGGTATTACAGATTGGGCCGCAGACACTTCTTCGGCCCCTTCTGTAATTCTGAAAGCACTGGCGCACATACAGTGCCAGCGATTTCTAAAGAGGACGTTCCCTCATTTGCATGGGGGGCGTGGCCCCATTCAAATGAGGGAATACCTTTGCCTCTGCTCTCGCGCCGTATTACAGATGCGGGCGCAAAGGCAAAAATGCTCTTAGGAGATGCACTGACAGTGCGCCCCCTGATTGCAGCCCTCTGGAGGAGGGAAAGGGAGTCCCATGGACCCCCCAGACATCCCCCTGCAGGTGGGTGCAGTCACTCACTGCACCGGCCTGCAAGGGGATCTCTAATCCGCCTTAAAAGTGCAGGCATGCTGACGCCTGCATTATGAAACACGGAGCGGCTGCTTTAAAGCTGCTCCGTATTTCACTTGAATGTGCTGCCCCCAGGGCAGCACAAGTTTGCGGCTGCCCTGGGGTCAGCGCATTCTAGACAGGGAAAGTGCACCCTTTACATAGTAGTGCCCCAGAATGTTTAACGAGTGTCTCTCCTTTGCGATAAGGCATCATTGTCTCACACATTCTCAAGATTCACAATCTGAAATGGTCTGGTTAGTGCTGCCTTACCTTAAATAGCAGTAGATGAATGATTAGGCTTGCCTCACTTTCAGACTTTTTGATTTAAAATCTGTAATACCAAAGTGCTCTGGGGGCGTGCAAAGCGGGCACTAACGCCCGTTGCGACCCCTGTGCACTCTGTGTAATACGGCCCCTGGTCAGGGCCGGACTGGGAATCGAAACCGGCCCTGGCAAACTTGCTGCAAATTGCCAGTGTCTCCACTTTAGGATCATGGTCTGTTTTCAAATAACACATACAGGCTCTAAGCCTTAATAACATCACAGAAAGAAACGTTATATGACCTCTGACCTTCAATCTTCCTAGGAAGTGATATCACCTGATCTGAACTTTGATGACATCATATTAATTGACATCACTGAAGTTCCATTATACACGCACGACTAATATGACACAGCACAGATAAATGTCTGTTTTGGATACCACCTGCAGTAGGGTGCTGACTTGATATGCAAGAGGATCATTACTCGTTTCTCTTAGTGTCACTTGAACAATTATGTGCTCATCTGAAGATGATGTGGTGCCACAGCACACACAACAGTACTGGGAGCCTACATTTTTATACCACAAACGGTCATGATTTAATAGTTCCTCCACTGTATACTGCAATACGAAAAGTGTTGATAAATCATAGGAAGAGATCAAAAAAGATTTAAGTAAAATAGTGGTAGTTACGTACACATGCATTAATTTATGTAAACCATATATTGAATATGAACTATATTATTGGCCTAAATTACTCCTCTGTGAATAGATTTTGATTTAAGATCATGTTCAAGGCTCTATCACTTGTGTGAAGAACAGAGGCGTAGGTTTTATTCAGACACTTCACTTTTCACGTATTCACAATAATGCAACATGACAAAAACACGTTTAAAAAGTTGTTTTTTTAGTTCCTTTTTATTTAATCAGAAGAGTACATTTTGCACTTTAGAATTTATTAATTTTATAAAACCTAACGTGTAATGTCCCACGCGAAGTTGCAGAAAGTAAACAGTGTTCATCAGGACACTGAACCTTGTGTTTGTGGAGTGGTAGATGGTATTGTTTGTAAGTGGTGGGCCATAATACCTACCCAGAATTGTAGCAAGTGAGCCCGACATCTTCTAGAGAAGGTTCTGAGGGGGGGCTGGTCAGAAAATTTTGACAAAATGGGATCAGATAGTGCTTTTGAAAGCACAGTTTTCACATAAGTTTGCTAAAAGGAACAGGCTCTGAAAAAATACTCATTAAATATTGAAGTCTTTCATGGTGTGCCAGGCCAATTTAACCTGATGCCCCCCAAGAGTTGGCCACCTTTTTCACAGAATGTGGTAAAGGTTCCCCCATATGTGAAAAAAAAAGAAAAATACCTCTATTTTGCCAAGTGCAGCATAGTGTAATGGGTGCTCTCCATATGCCATGGGTACCCGATTAGTCAAAAATGTACATACAACATTCGACTGCCAGAATTTCCCCACTAGTGCTGCCTATAAACTATGGGTGACCCTATGTGAAAAATAATCTCCAGTATTTAGGGGACCACATTGTGTCATGATTTCTCCCTTCCTGTATACCCTGTTGTCCTCCCTATGGCGAAAATAACTTTCAATGCGCCAGCACCAGTATTTTGCCATGGGCGCCCCATTGCCAAGTATTTCATCCAGTTTGCCAGTGCTAGCAGTTTTTGACAGGTGTCCCTATGTAAAGAATTTTATCCAGTATGCCAGTGCAAGTATTTTTTATGATGTCCCATATGCCGAGTACAACTTTTAGTGTGCCTTCAATTGTTAGCATTTTGTCTCAGGTGTCTGTCATGCGAAGAACTGTCTCCAGTATGCCAGTGCCACACGTTTACCATGGGTGCCCCTTTAAGGCAAGAATTACCTTCAGTATGTCAGGGTCAAGGGCACACTCGCAAGCATAACACAACATTCTCACTCATGCTCAGTTATATTCATTCATTCCCACTCTCATTGCTTCCCATTCACTAGCACTCGCCCATTCACTCTTACTCAGTTACCCTTGCTCACTGCCACTTACTCATTCTTGTTCACACTCCCTCACACTCATACTTATACATATTCTCACTTTTTTGCAGTCACTCTTACTCTCAGTCACTTATTCTCAGTCACTGACTCACTCACATCTCTAACAGGGGCAGATTTACTAAAATAAAATAGCACCATGCAGCGCAGCAACCAAAGTTGCTATGCGGCATTATGCTAGGGGAAGAGAGCATTGCAAAGACAATATCTTCTAAGATATGGCACTGCTGCTCTCTTCCCCAACGCTGGTGTGCAAGCAGGTTGCCTAGCGCTATGCACACATTCATTTGGACTATGGCGCAAAGGTGTGTGCATGATGTTCAGCATAAGTAATATGCTTAGACAAACTTTAAATCTTTTCACACATTGCGTGTGTGCTGCATATAGCAGCACATATGCAATGTGTAAAAATGTAAAAGAAGTTAAAACATTTCTCCAGCTAAATGCTGGATAATAAATAATTAATTTGTTATTTCTTGGTGCAAAACCATGTCTAACATTTTTAATAGATAGAGTTTTGCATCGAACAACCCTAGTTTACAGCATGGAAATGTCTAAATACACCCATGGGCATACACCGTGATGCAAAGTAGCGCAAAGCAGAATTATATGCACTACTTTAAGGCTACTTTCCAGTGTAAATAACGTTTTGAACTGTAAAGTAAATAGTTTATTAAGACTTTGCACTAGTTTGTGTCACTTTGCACACTTGATGAATCTGCCCCTCAATCTCCGTCATTCTCACTCATTCGTACCACCTGTCACTCACTCTCAAACACGGACACATTCTCACACATACAGACACGCTCACACACATATGCACGCTCCCTGTCACAGGAACACACTTTCACCACCATGCACACGCCGTACAATTAAAAGACTTTCAGTTTACTTACCACAGCTTCCAGAGTAGGTCCGGTTTCAGCTGCTGCTTCACTTTTTATTATGCTGATAGTAAACAAAACACTATTATTCTGCATAACAAAAATGGACCAAAAAGGAGGGAGGAGCTGAACATCTTTAAAGGCAAGCCGCCCCAGTGTTCCTGGCACCGATTTTGCCACCTCTGAGGCCACGGGTCGCAAAGGCAGTGCCAGGGGTCACATAGGGGCAAGTCAGGACTCGTAGTTGCAAGCCCTAGTGACCCCTGAATAATGTCCATGGCTCTAGGCCAACATTGCCTCCTGATTCGAAGCCAGTATTGTTGTAAAGGGCAAGACTCTGCTGTGCTCAAGCGCATGTGCTTGCTGTGCGAGTTGAACACCGTAGTCATGTGCCCCATAGCCAACTAGAAGTACATTACTTCCTGTAAAATATGCCTTGTGTGAGTGTAGGAGGACTACCTGATACTCTCATAAGGTGTTTTTCATGTGTGATGTTTGAGGGACATTCAATGTACCCTTAAGGGCAGAGTACATTCTGGCAGTTCACAAGTCCTCATCTGGATTCTCAGGTCACCCTGAAATGCAGAATGTAGATACATAAATCCGGATAGCATCGACCCAGATTCACTGAATTGTGCACATCTGCCACCTCCCATCCATCATTTAGAAGAGGGTAAGGCCCCATAGAGGTGGGTGGAGTGCAAGTGCAATTTGTGACACCCCTCATCTCCCAAGGGAGGATGGTGTGGAGTGACCCTGGGTCCCTAGTTTTCTCATGCAAATGTAATCATGGAGGATCGAGTGGAGGGACAATGGGTCCCTAGCTTGTTCATGCAACTGTAATCATGAGAAATGGGTATTCCTTGTTTTTCTCCAAGAAATGCCACCACCCCCGGCCTGATGGTATTCCCTCCTTTGAGTGAACTTCTGATGCAAGAAATGGGGAACTTTCAGTATTTCTGAAAGGGCCTTTTGGCCCCATCATTAAATGAAAGGTGGTCTGCTAACTGTGCAAAGAGAACTTAGCACATAGATGATAATATGTCCCCTGGAACATAGTGAAACAATCCTGGGTTTTCTCAGGAACTAATTCCGGTTCTTCCAATTGTTCTATGAAACCCACTCTAAACTTTCTGAGTGTGGGTTTCTTGTCTGTTGGACTTGAGTGCCACCACTATCAGTAGCTTATTTATTTTTGATCTGTAAAGTCAACTACGCTTTGATCATAGTCCATTTTTCAAGATCAGCAACTAATTTAGACTGCTCCATTTTAGGATGGCCAGATACCGATTTCACATCACTTTCAGTACCCAACATATATAATCTCATCAGATTTCCATTTGTAATCTCCCAAACAGATATTACAGGAGCTTGATAGGGTACTCACCAAGCTTGCCATTACACAATTCATTGAGTAGCCTCTAAGCATTATCAGATCAAACTATGCAGCAGGCAATAAACACAGATGGTAAAATACACATATTACACATTAGGTTACCTTTTCCTCTCTGTTAACAAACTTTGTTAATGGATGTAAAATTACATCGCACAGTCGGCCTGATCCAATTTATAATGAGGCAGATTCACAACCTATTATGTCAGCACCCTCCACCTCCCCGTTACAGGTGTCCATGCTTCCCTTTGCTTGGAAGTATAGAGAAGTATGTTAAAAAATGCGAAACCTCTCTAAGCTTGAGGAACACACTCCTACTCTTGATTTGGGTAGCGACCATGTGGTTATTTTAGCCCATAGATGCAACTTCAGGTGAACAATTGCTTTATAAATGCAGAGAATTTTATTTTTTTCCAATAGGGCCTGAACACACTTCATGCAGGGGATTTCCTAACAACTCCCATTTCAATTGCTCTAGTTCCTCTGTGGCAGTTGTCCTCCTGTGTTAAAGTAGTGATAATTCTATATTTTATTTTACAATGCTCCATATCACATTTCAACTGTTTCTAAGTTCTGTAAATAATAGATATTGCTATTAACTAATTTATGTAATGTCATTTAGTAACTTAGGCAGGCCGGAAGGCTGATCCTGCCTGGTTAGGATTCAAATTTATGACTTTCTGATCACCCCATATGTCTGGCAACTGTCTAACTCACTGGTCAGACCTTTAGCACAGCTGCTTTTAACTCAATATCCGATAATGCAGTGGCTTGTTTCCATGAAGTGATAGAGGAAATGGGGCATCTACTCATTACCCATTGATCATTATGAAACCACAAGGCTCTTAGAAACTGTAGGAAAACCCACTTTCTACATGGTCGCTCCAGATCTTTTGTCATCTTCTATTGTGTTTTTGCTGGTATGAGGAATTTGCATTGTGATGCTTCTGTTCACTGCAACAGTGTATGTGCTCTGCTCCTAAGACTGTGCTGTTAAAATTGGGTTCATCCAAGTTATTTATTTTACATTGCACCAAATACATGGAATCTAAATATCACATACGGGCTGCAGTGGGTATTTACACCACCAAAATATATGTTAAAAAGGAGCACCACTGGCTTGGGAACATGGTGGCCCGCTAGGAAGCCGGCCGGGAGCTGCTCTCCACTGACCGTCAAAACTATGGAGTCTCACCGACTTTAGGCATGCCGTTGGGCTTGCGCAGGCACCCGCTTCCATGTCCAGCCTTTTACCTAAGAGTTGCGCTCGTCTGCTTCCCAGCCCTCTACCGTGTGTATTGTACCAGTACTGAGTCCGTATTGAGTCTGTTAGCCTCCTGAGGGGTTATCTCTACATTTTCGCGTTATTTTTGTGTCCTCCCTTGCGCGACCCTTACGCGGCTGTGCGCCCTGTCTCTGCTTTGTTAGGCAAGCGAGGTGTGTACACCACCCACTCCACTTCCCCGCTAGTACTAACAAGCACTCCACCTTTTGTACTCTGTACATTAGCTTAATATCCACCTACCTTCTACCAAGTTAAGGCGTTTGTCTGGATATCTGCCTGCCGTGTTTGTCGCGGCTCTGCCCACATCTTGTTTGGATGTGTGTGGGTTCGGGCTTGGCGTTTTTCAGGGCTGCTAGCACGCTCGGCAAGTCCCGAGCAGCGCGTCGCACCCTGCTTCGACCTGCTGAGTCAGCCTCTTCTCAGGGCCAGTCCTGGCAGAGTCAGCACATGCTGTTTCCTGGAGGAGCCCCAGGGAGGCAGCTGGAAACTTGCTGATCGCGGTCTGCCTGTCCTGGAGGCTCAGGAAGGAAATCCATCTAAAGACTGCCATGTCAAGGACCCAAACCAGGTAAAAGAAGGTAGATTGAAACATGGTACAGATTCTATGTATATGGTTTTAGCACTTCAACCACCTGTGGGTAAAAACCATGTTACGAAGGGGAGTGAACTATTAGTACAGCATAAGGGGCTCTCTTCTCTACCTACCAACTCCATCCCTGATAGTGAGGTATCGCTTGGTAAGAGGTATAAACTGAGATCCAGTACCTTCCTTGGAAGGGAATCCACCCTCCAACTAGATCTGCAAACCAGACAACCTCCAGGGATTGCACTGAGTAAACATAAAAATAAAAACCCTCCAGCGAAGCCAGGGAATGTTATCCCTTTAAAAGAGAGAAAGAAGAGATCAGCCCCAGTACCTCCAAGAGTGACTCCCTCACTTAGGTCTTACTTCAAACTGAATCCGCAGTGCAATATGGAATCTACAGAGCAGGCCGTAGCCCCGTCAGGAAATTCTCCGTTACTATACTCAGCCATACCTACTCTAAATAGATTTTCGGTCCTAAGGGATCCGGCCTCAGTATCTGGAACTCAAGTGTTGGAGGGGGGAGACTTGACACTAAGTACACTTTGGAGGGGGCCCCTAAGGTTACTCCAGGCCTGGACTCGGTACAAGGGCTGCTGAGCTAGTTGTCGTTAGAGATCAAGGAGCGCTTTTCTACTTCAGAAACCAATCAGAAGAGAATCCAGGACACGTGCAGTAGCCTGGAGGAAAATCTCTCAGCACTAGCACAGCGTATGGAAGAGCTGGAGAATAAGGTGGTAGAGCTGAGGTCAGATGTGAAAGATAATACCCAGGAAGTGGTCAGGCTTAAGCTGAGGGGGAGGGATCTATCTGATAGGTTAGAAAAGCTGGAAAACAGCTCCAGAAGAAATAACATCAGGATTCTTGACATAAAGGAGGGGCTGGAAGGGGATAACGTTAAAGCTTTCGTCATAGATATCCTGACTAAAGCCTTCCCGCAAGTTGCTTCCTCTTCAGTTTGGGAAGCAGAAATCCAACGGGCACATCGGGACCCTTTCAAACTCAACCCTTGTCGGAAGAAGCCCAGGAAAATCCTGGTGTATATACAATTATTCTCCCTCAAGGAACAACTACTGGGGGCAGCCCTTAAACAAAAGATCACTCAGATACAGGATGTATCATTTAAAATAAGGTCTGACATTTCACGTGTGTCAGAAGACAGAAGGTGGGAGCTGGGGAAGCGGATTGATCCCTTGAAGGAAATGGGTGCCCAAGTGCAGCTAAGGTTACCTGCTTTCCTCAAAGTGATGAGGGCCAACAAACAGTAGCGGTCCGAGTAGGAGTGCCGGCCGGGCGGTGACATGGGGCGGGGGAGGGGCAGGGTGGGGGGTAGCAAAGTACGGATTACGGACCAATACAGGTAAGTAAACATTTAAATCAATGAAACGAATTTCGTTGCGCGCACTGCATCGCATTTGGCGATGCAGCGCTCACAACGAAATTCGTTTTATTGATTTAAATGTTTACTTACCTGTATTGGTCCGTAATCCGTACTTTGCTACCCCCCACCCCACGTCACCGCCCGGCCGGCACTCCTACACGGACCGCGACTGCCAACAAAATGTACAATTTTCGATTTCCAGAGGAGGTAGACAACTTTCTGGCACATAATAAGCCGTCAGCTAGCTAAAATATTTATTCGTTGAGCGGTGGGAGCCTAGTGTTTTGCGGTATGAGACTAAGTCTGTGGGTTGGTGGTTAGCAGCTCGAATTGGCATTTGCCAATAGGTAGTCAAAGAGGGTTCCCAGGGGAGGGGCGGGGGAGGGGGTTTGGGGGGGTGCACGAGTGGTGGTGGGGAGCATGGGGGGAAAAAGAAAAAAATGAAAAAGTGTCCTCATTTCATGTAACCTTTTTTAATGGACGCAGCTTGACCTTGGAACATGATGACGGGGGATAGAGTGGGCCCTATGGGAGGGGAATGTTTAGAAATTTTGTGTTGGAATGTGAATGACCTGAGGCTCAAAAGAAGACAGCGACTGGTCCTTCAATATTTGAAGGACAACCCAGCTAGGATTCTTATGCTTCAGGAGACGCATTTGTTACGGTCTGAGTGCATGGCACTGTTTAACAGGCAAAGGTGGGTGGATAAGGTTGTAGTCACAGACCAACAATGTTGCTCCAAAGGAGTTGCTATAATAATTAAATCAAGCTCCGGAATAGAGTTGAGCAAGTCACAAACAGACGAGAAAGGGCGTTGGGTGGTAGCGGAAATTAGGAGTCGTGCTATTTTTTACACGTTGGCCGGCTATTATGACCCAAACGAAGACGATATCACACCCTTGAATAGTCTTTGCCTCTCTCTGGCTGATTTTGAAGCTCCTCTGATATTTAGCGGGGATTTTAACGTCCTTCTAAATAATAGGCTCGATAGATCCTCTCCCGGTACCCAAGTTGCCGCACCACGGGTCAAAGCCCATCTTCTCGCTATGCTAGGCAATTTAAATTTATGTGATGTGTGGCGGAAGAAAAAGGGCGATGTCAGGGACTATTCTTTTTTTAGTAAAAAGAACGCCATTACTCAAGGATCGATTATATTTTTATGGAGCTTTCAGAAATAGGGAAAGTAAGGAAAATAGAATATCTACCCATTCATCTTTCTGACCATGGTGCAATAGCTTTAAATATAGAAGTCCCCTCAAGGTCTCCACCCAGAAGAAGGTGGACCTTGAACAGGAGGCTTCTTTTGCAACCCCATATACCGGACAAGATAAAGAGGGAGACAGCTGTTTTTTTCAATCAAAACCTAGACTCAGCGCCTCGACATGTAGTGTGGAATTCTTTTAAGGCCTGGTTGAGAGGTATCTTGAAGGGTGCCGCGGCGGGCTGGGCCAGATCTGAAAAAAGAGAGGTTGCTGCATTAGAGGAGCAGTTAATAGCGGCCGAAGCAGCCTTAAAGGCCGGTAATGTTTGAAGTGTGGAAAAGAAAGCTTAGTGGAGAAGGATGAAGACCTGCAGTGAGAATTTAGACTTTAAACCAAAGAAATTATGTTGCAGAAATGGGAAGTTAGCAAAATGAGGGACTTTGATCAGGGAGAGAATTGTGGCAAACTACTAGCGATGAAGAGTAGAATAGATAGATCCCATAATTATATCAGGATCAAACTGGGCAATGGCGGCCAGTATGTTGAGGATAAGGATGACATTGAGCTGGCTTTTACTAAGTTCTAAAAAACAACAAACACAAAAGGATGTGACGCGCGGTTTGCGAGCCACCTACGAGTTGCACAGCCTTATTCAACATGTGATCCAATTGATGCACGTAATCATTAGTATTTCAACATTTCAATCCTTTTTATTTTCAATCTTTTAACAATATTTGTCCAGCACGTCAAAGGTTCGAGATTCCATAATTTTACGCATTTAAATTGCTCAAGAATTGCCCATCCGGGCCTATTCGCAGGCATATAAAGGAACTCGATTCCACCATACCATCCTCTTTGAATTCACCCAATGCATTTCGGTCTTCTACGACCTTCGTCAGGGGTATCTACGATGTTTAAAAATATGCGTCAGTTAAAACACATACAGCGGTAATATGTGATGCAACATTCTTTCAACCCTAAAACTAAACATGAATTGATAAACAGTACTTCTGAATGAATATGAATATAAGTTCTGTTCCCTTCATGATTTCACCCCTGCAAATCCACCCGTATCTGCAAATAATAATCATAATCAATGTGTTCCCCCTTGCATTCGGACTCTGAATCCTCCAAAAATATAACAATCTGTTTTCCTCTACCGTGATGCTTACCATTATTACACCCATGGAACAAAAATTCAACCCCTTTGTTGTGCCGCATCCTACACCAGGTTACAGACTGTCTGGTCTACTCTTTAAAACCATTTAATCCCAATCCATACATCCAGTTCTCCTTCCACGCGCCAAACAGCGTGTCCTCCTTAGCTGTTCTCAAACGCCAGTCTGATCTAAATCCGCCAGCACAACACTTTTTTCCCGTGCGTTTCCCATCCCACCTGTGAAAAACTAATATCACGTGATCACATCGTCCCACCCTCCCGGGTCCCAGTGCACACCAACAGTACAATACCAAAACACTCCAAAGTGCACGTGTAATTAAGTATACTTTTCATCCTACCCAATGTGCATTACCAAATGCTACACGTTGCTTTTTTCAAAAACAAAAGGTAAAAAATAAAACCAGTCCGATCAAAACACCCAGTTCATTGCTAAATCATATGCTCCAATGTAATTGACTTGAATATTGTGACTTTCCATGGACAGCCTTTGACGTGAAGCTGTTGCTATTCCAGATCCATTCATTCGCTTATTCTGCGGGGTGCTAGACAGGGTTGGAACGAAAAAGTTCAAATACGTCTGTGATTGACCTGAAGCATACCCTTTCTTTATCGTTAAATCCATTTTAATCCTTCTTTGACTGTTTGGCGTGCATGCACTCAAAATGTGCTCCGTCCCAATGCCCATTGCACAAATCACAAAAGGATGTGACGCGCGGTTTGCGAGCCACCTACGAGTTGCACAGCCTTATTCAACATGTGATCCAATTGATTCACGTAATCATTAGTATTTCAACATTTCAATCCTTTTTATTTTCAATCTTTTAACAATATTTGTCCATCACGTCAAAGGTTCGAGATTCCATAATTTTACGCATTTAAATTGCTCAACAATTGCCCATCCGGGCCTATTCGCAGGCATATAAAGGAACTCGATTCCACCATACCATCCTCTTTGAATTCACCCAATGCATTTCGGTCTTCTACGACCTTCGTCGGGGGTATCTACGATGTTTAAAAATATGCGTCAGTTAAAACACATACAGCGGTAATATGTGATGCAACATTCTTTCAACCTTAAAACTAAACATGAATTGATAAGCAGTACTTCTGAATGAATATGAATATAAGTTCTGTTCCCTTCGTGACTTCACCCCTGCAAATCCACCCGTATCTGCAAATAATAATCATAATCAATGTGTTCCCCCTTGCATTCGGACTCTGAATCCTCAAGAAATATGACAATCTGTGTTCCTCTACCGTGATGCTTACCATTATTACACCCATGGAACAAAAATTCAACCCCTTTGTTGTGCTGCATCCTACACAAGTTTACAGACTGTCTGGTCTACTCTTTAAAACCATTTAATCCCAATCCATACCTCCAGTTCTCCTTCCACGCGCCAAACAGCGGGCCCTCCTTAGCTGTTCTCAAACGCCAGTCTGATCTAAATCCACCAGCACAACACTTTTTACCCGTGCGTTTCTCATCCCACCTGTGAAAAACTAATATCACGTGATCACATCGTCCCACCCTCCCGGGTCCCAGTGCACACCAACAGTACGATACCAAAACACTCCAAAGTGCACGTGAAATTAAGTATACTTTTCATCCTACCCAATGTGCATTACCAAATGCTACATGTTGCCTTTTTCAAAAACAAAAGGTAAAAAATAAAAAATAAAACCAGTCCGATCAAAACACCCAGTTCATTGCTAAATCGTATGCTCCAATGTAATTGACTTGAATGTTGTGACGCTCCATGGACAGCCTTTGACGTGAAGCTGTTGCTATTCCAGATCCATTCATTCTCTTATTCTGCGGGGTGCTAGACAGGGTTGGAACGAAAAAGTTCAAATACGTCTGTGATTGACCTGAAGCACACCCTTTCTTTATCGTTAAATCCATTTTAATCCTTCTTTGACTGTTTGGCGTGCATGCACTCGAAATGTGCTCCGTCCCAATTCACATTGCACAAATCACAAAAGGATGTGACCCGCGTTTTGCGAGCCACCTATGAGTTGCACAGCCTTATTCAACATGTGATCCAACTGATGCACGTAATCATTAGTATTTCAACATTTCAATCCTTTTTATTTTCAATCTTTTAACAATATTTGTCCATCACGTCAAAGGTTCGAGATTCCATAATTTTACGCATTTAAATTGCTCAAGAATTGCTCAAGAATTGCCCATCCGGGCCTATTCGCAGGCATATAAAGGAACTCGATTCCACCATACCATCCTCTTTGAATTCACCGAAATGCATTGGGTGAATTCAAAGAGGATGGTATGGTGGAATCGAGTTCCTTTATATGCCTGCGAATAGGCCCAGATGGGCAATTCTTGAGCAATTTAAATGCATAAAATTATGGAATCTCGAACCTTTGACGTGATGGACAAATATTGTTAAAAGATTGAAAATAAATAGGATTGAAATGCTGAAATACTAATGATTACGTGCATCAATTGGATCACATGTTGAATAAGGCTGTGCAACTCGTAGGTGGCTCGCAAACCGCGCGTCACATCCTTTTGTGATTTGTGCAATGTGCATTGGGACGGAGCACATTTCAAGTGCATGCATGCCAAACAGTCGAAGAAGGATTAAAATGGATTTAACGATAAAGAAAGGGTGTGCTTCAGGTCAATCACAGACGTATTTTACTAATTTCTTCCAGGACTTGTACCGGGAGGATTTAGTGGTAGACGAAGGCACCTTAGATGAGTGGCTCACTGGGAAACAGCTCCCAAAGCTGAGTACAGACAGCCTAACATTGCTCACCCAAGATATAACAGGGACCGAAATCCTCACTGCCCTTAATAATACCAAGAAAGGGAAAGCTGCTGGGCCAGATGCGATCCCTAACGAGATCTATGTTTTATTGGCAGATGAAGTTATCCCTATTTGGTTGAAGCTGTTTAATGAAATTCTGAGAGGCGCCTCCCCTTTACCAGATTCGTAGAGTGAGGCTGTCATTGCACTAATCTTAAAACCCGGGAAGGATCCTACACAATGCCAGTCTTATCGGCCAATATCATCATTGAACTGCGATTATAAGATCTTTGCTGGGGTACTAAATGCCCGTCTCTGTAAGATCGTGGGGCCGATAATTCATGAAGACCAGAAGGGCTTCCTCCCTGGGAGGCAGATGAAGGATCTGGTTCTCACTCTAATTGGCTCAATAGATCTGGCAATGGCGCATAGTGCTCCACTTTCAATTATCACTCTAGAAGCAGCAAAAGCCTTCAATCGAGTTAATAGGCATTACCTGAATAGAGTATTGATGGCTTTTGGTTTTGATGAGACCTTCAGAGATTGTGGTTAATGGCAATCTCACAGCACCTGTGTTAATAGAGCACGGCACAAGAGAAGGGTGCCCTCTGTCACCTATCCTCTTTGATTTATACATCAAGCCTTTGGCCCAATGTTTAAGGCAAAATAAAAAGATCCTCTTTTATGTCGTAAACGGTTTCACAAGAAAGCTAGCCCTGTATGCCGACAATTTGATTATATTGTCGTCCAATTTCAACCAAACCCTACCAGAATTATTCACTGAAGTACAGGCTTTTGGGAAACTGTCTGGGTATGAGGTTAATAATGATAAGACCGAAGTTATGGCATGGAACGTGGCAGTTCAGGGGGTAAAGCTATCTAAAGAGATAAGATATCTTGGTGTAACCATATTACAGGAGCTAAGAGAAATCCCTAAAGTAAACCTAGTTAGAGTCTCCAAGGAGGTTGATGCACTTCTGAAAAGATGGCAGAATCTCCCGCTTACACACTAAGGGCGGATTAATTTGATTAAAATGTGCATCCTCCCCAAGTTTGCCTATCTATTTAATAATATCTCGTTGGTGTTTGGTAAAGGCCTTTTAGTTAAAATCCAGGGAAGGATCTCTGCTTTTATATGGGCGGGCAAGGGGATCAGGCTGTCTTGGAAGAAGCTAAGACGCAAGCTTTCGCATGGCGGCCTGGGCCTACCTGACCTGCAGCTGTACTGTTGGGCATATCAATTAAAGAACTGTAGGATGTTACTTCTCAGGCCAGACAACAACTTGATCGGTTGCATGTTCAAGGCTATGCTGATGGATAGCCCTGAGGAGGGTTTTATGTACTAATTTGGCGCCCCCAAACACTTAAAAAAAAGTCAGTCTAAAGGTCTTATATGCTGCCAAATTGTGGTTTGATTGTCGCTCTAGTCTAGGTTTATCCTACTACAGCGAATGGGCCCCCGTGTGGGACTCCCCGGGAACACCTGAGGGCCTCTTGGACGCTTTAGTTCAGCCATTAAAAGATGCGGGTGTTGCACGTTGGATGGACATAGTGGATGGAGACAATATTCTGCCTTGTGATACCTGGAAAAATGTAACCAACTGCACATTATCCAGATTTAAATATTACCAAATCTCAATGTGGTGTAAGAACCAGAAGTGGCATCCCCTGGTGGACAATTCAATGGAGGACGACCTGCAAGATCAAAATCCAAAGAAGAAGGAAGTAGCACTCTGGTATAATTATCTCCTTTCTGCAGCAGACAGGAAGCTGGAGTACCCTTACCTGGTCTGGGAGAAATACTTGCCTGATGAGGAGCTGAAAAATCTCTGGCAATTATCTTTAGATATGCTTTACCCGTTGATCAAATCTGCTGCATTAAGGAGAAATCACTTTTTTACACTCCACAGGATATATTGGTCCCCACTCAAACTGTCCAAAATAAGGGGGGGTGGAGAAGCCAGATGTATGAGATGTGGTACCCAGAAGGCGGATGACGTACACATATTTGCTACCTGTCCTCTGCTAAAGGAGTTCTGGGGCAATGTGGGTAAGACCTTGTCTGACGTTTTGGGCAAAGAAGTAGAGGTAAGCCCCTCTGTAATTCTCTTTGGTTTTGTCTTGTCGCCTGATGGGGTGGAAGGCCTTTCGGGGTTGCAGAATAAACTGGTGTTTTATTTAACTCTCTTAGCAGGAAGGGAAATTTGTAAGAATTGGCGCCAGGTGGCTCCTCCTACATGGAGAGTTTGGTGGAATTCAGTAAGATATTTTAGGGACTTAGAACAAAAGGTCAATGCTTACAGGGAAAGAACAGCTTGGGTTATTTTGGAAGCTCTTAGATCGTGAATAGTGGTGATGGCAGGAATAATGCGTCCAATGATTATACCTCTTGGTCAGCTCATGATGTGTTGTGCGGACTGGCTCCTGTAAGAACATCAGCTGAGACTGGACCCCAAGTTATGAGCAGCTGGGGCGGACTAGACTGAGAGGTTGCTTATTCTATGGAGGTTATATGAGGATAAAAAAAAAAAAGGAGCACCACTGCTCTCTAGCTGGGCTGCACTTTAAAAGCACAGACACATAGCAGGGAAAAGTTCCTTTACTATGTGAGAAAACCTATTTCTATGTATTACATTATTCAATCTTGCAGGCCGAAAGAGCTGAATACATAAAATACAAAAATGTGGCATATTGCATATTGACAATTCCATGCTCTTACTTTGAAATTACCCAAAAGCTGCTTTCACTGTTTAAGCAAGGCTAGATTTTCCATAAACAGGTCTAGGCGTAAATAAAATACTAATTTTATATCTTAACTTGGGAAAATGCTAGCAAGCTGATTGAAAATTATTTTATACTTACTTTCAAAAATCTAATTGAAAGGTAAAAGTAGAGTTTTGATAACTTTAGTGGAAAAGTTACTTTTAGAAAGCGTATTTGTGCTGTTATGGGAGTTTAACTGTCTTGTTTGCTTGAACTAAAAAAAGTGTAGGTACTGCTTCAACTTAACATGCATTTCTCTGAGGAATTTCCTGCTGCTTGTGCTGTAGGGGTTAAGTAGAGGTTTTCTAACAACTGGATTTTCAACTAACCACATTGTGTTGTTAAGTTGGTAGTGGTTACCTGATCCCAAATCAATTACACAAGTTCTGTCACAAACAAATTACCTTAAAGGCAAAGCTTAAAATAACTAATTGTTTTCCAAGTGTCATTTTTGCAAGTAGCTTTCTGGTGTGAACCATCTGATTTTGAAGCATTGGAGTAGGATAGAATACAAACGATGAGTGCAGAGTTACCTACCTCCCTTAAAAAAATCTATTCAATGTTTAAATTCATGAATAAGATGTGTGCCAAATTACAGATAAATCAGCCTCACCAAGTCCTGCCTGTGTGTCAGTTTGTATTTATAATAATGATGTTTTATTTATACAGCCCATCCTAACATTGCTTTGCCATTTTTGTAGCATTGCGTATCACAGATGTTACGATTACCCATTTCATTGATCTTTAGTTTATCAACTTCAGTAAGCTGAACAAATGAGTTTCAAATTCTGTGTCCTGAACATTGAACACATGGTCTTATATACAAAGCAATTTTGCGGTTGCAAAGGCTCCCATGTACAAAACCAGAGCATTTGTGACCACAAAATAGCTTTTCAGTATGTACAAAGCCCAAACTGTGATTCAGTAACGTGTTACCGAATCACAAAATAGGTTTCCAAGTACATACCAAATTGCCAATTTCAGGGAGCTTGTTTAGAGCGTCCTTTTCAATCTGCAATTCCTTAAGATATATATCAATGGTTTGAGACAATTGTGGTTGCAAAGCATTTATAGGTTACCAAAACCTCAAGGAAGTGGTAATACATATGTAAATAGGTAGTGGTCCCTAAGGGAGCTCTTACCTTTTGTGAATGTTGACAAAAACAAACTCAACTTTCCTACCTGCCCGATTGAAAGTTATCACTTAATAAATATAATAAGGTAACCCACTGTTATCCTATGGGAGAGGCAGGCAGCAGAGAAAAACGAATTTAGGGGCTTTTAACTACCAGAACATGTGAAACTCAAATGTACATGCCCCACTTTTTAAATACACTGCACATTGCCATATGGGCTGTTTAGGGCCTCTCCTAGGGGTGGCTTATATGTATTAAAAAGGAAGGTTTAGGCCTGCCCAAGGTTTATTTTGCCAGGTGGCATTGGCAGTTTAAAAATGCACATACAGGCTGCAATATCATTCCTAAGACATGCTTGAAGGGCTACTTAAGTGGGTGGCACAATCAGTGCTGCAAACGCACTAGTAGCATTTAATTTACAGGCTGTGGGTACAGGTAATACCACTTTATTATGGACTAACAAGTAGATTAAATGCCCCAATTAGGTGTAAGCCAATTTTACCATGTTTAAAGGTGCGTGCACAAGCACTTTAGCACTGGTAAAGTGCTCAGAGTCCTACAAGCCAACAAAAATGGGTTCTAAAAACCAGGGGCCACATTACAGAAAAGGCGCATTTTCAGTGTTTGCGCCGGGCACACTTTTTAGCCCTATTATGATGAGTGAGCTGCCCCCAGAACAGCTGCGAACTCGCGCTGCAGGTGAAAAATGGAGCAGCTGCTTTAAAGCCACTCCATGCTTTCACGATGCAGGTGGCAACCTGCCTGCACTTTTAGAGGGGATTAGAGATCCCTTTGCAAGCGGGGGCAGTCTGTGACTGCACCCGCCTGCAAGGGGATGTCTGGTGGATCCATGGGACTCCCTTTCCCCCGTCTAAAGTGCAGCTAAAAGTGCCCCTGAGAGCTCCTTTGCCTCTGCACCTGCATCTGTAGTACATGGAGGGCGCAGAGGCAAAGAGATTCCCTAATTTGCATAGGGCACGCCCCCTGAAGATATCAATGGCACTCTATGTGCGCCATCGCTTTCGGTATTAAAGAAGGGGCCGCACAAGCGTCTGCGGCCCCTTCTGTGTATACCAAAGGGCCCTGGGGGCGCGCAAAGCAGACGCAAATGCACGTTGTGCTCCCGGGAGACTTTCTGTAATACGGCCCTGGGAGGGTGACGGCACAATGTTTGAGGATGACCTCACAGAGAGGGTCAAGTCCAACACACAGTCATTAGCAGCATGTTTACTCTTATAATTGACAGGAAAAATAGGCCTTTGTCTATGGTAAATGTAACATCCTTGCCCAACAGTTAGTGAAGAATCCTATGAAACCTGTAATTAATGTTTCAAAGGGTCATAATATGAAAAACAGTAGAGCACAAAACACTTAAAACACATTTGGTTGTGAACTTGTGAACTAGCCTTGTGCTAGCAGCCAGCCATATGGTAATCTTACTCATCAAGCACACACATTGCATGAACAAAGAAAGGACTGACTTTGGTTTATATATGGACTTCTATACATCTTTCCACAAAAGGAGGTATCTGGTTATGTATGAGGAGAGAGAAGTGTCTGAGTCAAGAATTGTAACAGCTCACCATCCTGTGACGTAAGGAAACTGTTCTAAAAGTGTTAAACATGCCATTTTGAACTTCAAAATGTGAAATCACTGCTAGGCACCAATGTAACTCATATTAAGACTGATAATAAATTCCTAGGATGTGTGAAGGACCAATCTCGGGTAATGTCAAAAAAAGAATGCTATCTTCTGGAGACTGAGACCAGACAGATATTCATATATGACTGCAATAATTTAAATTGTATTGCCAATAAACCATGTAAATTGGCTACATTACATATGTCACTTACAAGAAGCCCATCAATTCATCACACATTGTCTGCTAGGTTATGGCATAATGCTCCATCACCAGTGAAGATTAAATTAATTGATTTCTGTCTGATCAAATTTCCAGAGTGCTGTCTGAAGCATTGATTGATGAAATATTACTGTAGAGAATAAAAACATGAAGCACAAGGTTATTGATATACATTAGTTCAAAAAGCTTTATTTCGACAATACATGTCTTAAAAGCTATATAAATACTTAAAAAAGAAAAAGAACACGAAATATCACACAGAGCATTATACATGAAACCCAAGTCACGCAATTTGTATACATTGTTTGCACTAAAATAGGTCTTCATCAAGGCCATATTAAAACCAGATTAAAATCCATAAAATTTAAACTTCATTGGTTTGACATTAAAAGGCTATAAATTCATCTTTAATCGGATGAGCCACATCCAGCCCAAAAACTTGGCAACGCAACGTGCATAGTGAGAAGACGGATCTGAGCGCAGTATTCTTGTTGCAACACTGCAACTTCTAGTGCCCAGATTCTTACAAATAGGCTTCAGTCATTTTTTACGCGGATCTGCATAGGCTGGGCAAGCAAACAAAATATTAAATAGTTTTTTTATTTGATCTGTACCAATGGGACATATGTTATCAGCTTTGGGAGACCAATTACATGTAAAGGATTTTAATGGAAGGGTTCCTACCCGAAATTGAAAATATAGTCTTCTATCAAGGGGCTTAGATATAATGTCCCAATATGACTCCTGAAGGGATGTATGTTTGACAGCAGTGGCCCGTGCAGGTAAGAGCAGTGGGGCGGTGGGGCCAGGTGAGGGGGGATTTCGACAGACGACGAGGAGGGGAAATTAATAATTTATTTAGTTTTCCCTCGTGATCGTCTGTCAAATCCCCCCCAACCCGGACCCACAGTTCTTACCTGCACGGGCCGCACCTTATGTTTGAATTCCAAAAACCTTCCTGTTTGTTTTGAACTGAACTGATATGCATTAGGCAGATTGATATTTTGTCATATAACATTGCAAGGCCATACTAAAGCAGAAAGGGCGCTAATTAAATGCGTCTTTTAAAAAAGAGATAATGTTTGACCGTGACGATGCAAGAACCCCATTCCTATGGCTAGGCTAAACATTTAGAAGTCTGTTCCAGTGAGAATGCTCCAATGGGTGGAGCAGATCTGTGACTTTTAGGGATTCACTAAGGCCCTAATTACAAGTTGGGGTATTTCACCCAGAGTGATAACTCCAGGTGAAGTCACAATTCCAATTGTGTCTGGGCCCAGAGTGATCAAGGCTGAAAACTCCCGACCTAATAATTCTAGGCCCATAACATTTTTTCCCTATTTCGGGGGAAAACTCATAATGCATGGACTTGTGCAGCGCAAATTTTGCTCCAGTGTGAAAAATGTACAGAGTCAGCAGTTCCATCAGGTTAAAATACCTTCATGGATAGACAATGTCCATTAGACTTTATTGCACAGGAAATATTTTTTGTCTGTAGAAACCCATTCCCTACACATTTAAAACATAAGGACGGTCTCTCTCCATGTTTAAAGGGGCTATATTCAAGAGATTGGTGAAAACCCTTAAGCCTTTGAATTGAGGATGTTCATTTACTCCTGTAGGATGACTCACCCATCGATCTGGAGTTGCTTGCATTGCCATTCAGAGGGAACCTAGGCTAACAGTTCAGATTGGACTGTTTCTATGGTGCATGACTAAAACATACGGTTGGTTCCTGCTTAAAGAGGCATGGCGGACAAAATACATTATGGACTGGATTGCCGTCCAGACTGATTATCAGTGGCTAAGATTAATTCAAGCAATCCACACATCACTTTTCTGTTTTCCTCATTGTTTTCCAAAAAGCCCACAATCCCTCCCCTAATTATAAACCTTTGAATTTGTCTATTGCATTACTTGCATTCGAAATTCCACCTCTCAATGATTACATTCTACCAATCCTGTTTTTGTCTATACGATGTTGAACGTATTATTTGCAGGGTGCTTTTTTGCAACTAAGTACTTCTGAAGTGCATACAAATTTCTGTATATCCGCCCTTAAACATGTGGAATCTGAATCACAAAAGAAAGGAAATTCTGAACTTTACACTTATATCTTTCACACTTTTTGTAAATAGACTAACCTAATCTATTAAAACAAGAAAAATGGAGGCAAGATCTGGGAGATGAGGTGCCTGTTGTACAAAGAAGATGTCCAGTTCCAGGGTAGATTAGATAAGTAGGTTCATTAAGTAAGATGATAAGAAGAGCCCCACCAGGAGCAGCCATCCTGCTGCTCAGCCCATCCTCCAACTGACACACACCCATCCAACATTCCACAGCATCACCGCACCAACATTCCACAAAGCCAGTCACACTGGCTGAGCAGCAGGTATAACACATCTCCCTTCTTTACAAAGGATACAATAGGAGCTGTTTCATGCAAGTTACACCAAGCAAAGAATAACAATAGATTCTCTTGCATGCATTTTTACAAAATAGCAAACAAGACATCATAAAGGACATGAACTTATAGGTGGAAACATTTCACACATGATGCAGAAAGAATAAGCAACATGCCATAACATATTAATAGGAAAGTACCATGCATGTTGTCACAGCAAATAAAGAAAATTAAAGTTAACAATATGATAAGAGTACAATCACATCACCCTTCTTTACACAGAAAGCATATAAGAATACACTCATCTTTTCCCATTCTAACTAGCAACAAAAACATACACTCCACCGCACCACAAAACCTGTATCAAACTCCTAATGCCGCAAACATGCCAGCTGGCCAGGCTGACATAAAAGACAGCACGCAGGGACCCAACTACCTGAGGCGCGGTGGAGAACCATCCATATAGACTCAAAAAACATAATGAAAAATCAAGGGAAAAGAGATACACCTTGACTTAAACTGCCCCTTACCCTAACCCAAAGTAAGGGTGGAATAACGCTTCAGGCAGAAAGCGCTTGGCCTAAATAATGCCCTTCATCCTAACCCAAAGTAAGGATGGAAAACTCTTGACTGACCCTAAATATATAGAAACCTCAAACACCCATGAACACCCATGAGTTGGCTTAACCGCTGCCCTTCACCCCTAACCCATAGTAGGGATAGAAAAACTCTTGGGGGCCGATTCACAGAACTAATCTGAGATAAAATCCTAAACTTACTACTTTTGGTATTCACAGAAGGCATTTAGTAGTAGTAAAGTTAGGACTCCTAACTTTACTACTACTAAACTGAGATAAAATCCTAAACTTACTACTTTTGGTATTCACAGAAGGCATTTAGTAGTAGTAAAGTTAGGACTCATAACTTTACTACTACTAAATGCCTATTGTGAATACCGAAAGTCGTAAAGTTAGGATTTTGTCTCAGTTTAGTAGTAGTAAAGTTAGGAGTCCTAACTTTACTACTACTAAATGCCTTCTGTGAATACCAAAAGTAGTAAGTTTAGGATTTTATCTCAGATTAGTTCTGTGAATCGGCCCCAATAATAACAAGTAGTTCAGCTTCAACACCTGCCCTTCACCCTTACCCCATAGGAAGGATGGCACACAAAACATTTGAAAAACCCCTAAGTTGGCTCAATAGCAGCCCTTCACCCCAAACCCATAGTAAGGGTGGAATAAAAAAAATTCCCTCACACATCAAATCTTCAAATACTCAGGGGTTGGCTTAAACCTGCCCCTCACCCTTTCCCCGTAGGAAGTGTGGATCAACAAACTTAAAAGACATTCATTTGGCTTAAACTCTGCCCTTCATCCTTTCCCCGAAGGAAGAGTAGAACAAAAAAACTCTCCAACACCATTCATAACATACCACGGTTTACCTAAGGACCATGGGACTCAAACTTCAAAACACTCACTACTTGGCCCAAAAATGTACACGTCAAACCCCAGAAACAATGAGAACAGTCAATCACGCAATCCAACCTTTTCCCATACCAAATACACATAAACATAACCAAACACAATGCCCATTAGTTTATCATTTTTCCGTTTGCCCCTAACTCAATAAACTTGAAATATGGAAGTCTGTTGAATTAACAGTGGCTGGACTGGAACTCATCTTCAGGATTCCAGAGTGCACTCCAGCACTATCTCAGCACATGGGTGGTTGCTCCTCCAAAGCCCCAAGATGAGTCTAACATCTAATGAAACATAAAAACAAGCGTGGGAAATGAAAACAACATGCTTGAGGGTCTTCACACTTCAATTGTCTTGCACCAAAAGTGTCAGTTTCCCTTAGTTCCAACACAAGTACTTGACACTAAAGGGTGAAGGCAAAACACACCACTGGAGCTTGAAGACACATGTAAACACAATCCTCGGTGGATATCCGTGGCAACACTAAGGTCCACATACCAAAACTAACGTTTTACCGTCTTGTAGCTTTCCTACTTGAGGATAGCTTTACTCGGGGGCAAAAGTGGAGTCAAAAGCGCACGTATTTCCGGGATCACCACCATCCGAATAGAAGACTGCACGTATGACAGGAACGCGCCATGTGGCTCTCAGCACGTACGTGCTGCACAACATCGAGACCCAGAGCTCATCATGTTTTACGAGCTCCGAATGGCTGAGCTCGCGCTAGACACAGCGAAGACCTGATGCACTGGAATCCGTTGAGGTGCGTTATGTTTTCCTCATTCAAAATTTTCAACAATTTGAAAGGCTTATAAGAACAGCGATATTGTCAAAAGCTTATAGTTCACACCAAACACAGACAGCTATGTTCTTATTTCTCTTTAAAATGCTTTCTTACTGCTGCCATGTTCCAACTTCTTAAAAAAAACTTGAGATGGCTTGCAGCTGGTCGTACAACTTCACCGCAAACTGACTTTATTCAACGTCCCATTCCTTTCGTCCTCGCCAACACCAACTCCGAGCATGTTGACTAACCACACTTGCTCTTTTTAATGCCTCACATTTCCTCAGTACTGCCGATCTGCTACTAGTGTGACACCGACATTGTCAGCACGCTCGTAACGACCTATATACTCACACACTGCTGGCATGGAGGGACGTAGGTGTAAGTTAGGCATATCACTGCTGTTATATTCCGTCACCTTGGCTTGATATGACAAGGCGCCCATGAGAGTGTGTTTAGTTCCAGCATGCCCTGGCTGTTAGGCTGTCCGATGAATGTGGACACTGGTGGGGCTAGAGGGCAAACTGTCTCTCTGTCTACACTTCGAGATTTATTAAGGGTCCTTTAAACTTCTTCTTTCCGTAGTAGGAGTACACATCCTAGAATCATTCCAGGGGTTTATTTCTCCATTGTGGCAACTTCACAGCAGACTTTTATAGTCTTTCCATGGTAAGCATAGCTTTTCCTTTTTTAGGGGGAATCCCCTCCCTTTTTAGATATGTTTTTCTGTTGTCATGCACCAGTCAAGACCTTTTATTCAATTTTCTAATTTGGGGGCTGTTCTTGCTTCCCAAGTCTTGCAATATTTATTCTCAAAATCATGAGGCCTAGCCTGCCAAAAATGTGTGCGTATTTTGGTGGTGTTACTTCATGCCAAATATCCAATAGTTTCACTCTGGACTTAATAGAAATGTCCAGGAGCAGCAACAAGCACTCTTAGTCTCCTCTCCAGAAGAGACCTAGTCAGGAGCCCAACCATATAGTGTGAAGAAAAGTGCCTGAGTACCCACACCTTCTTCTACATCGATATGTCCCTGGACACCCAATCCAGCAAGGTGTTCATTTGTCTAATATGACCAATTGAGGATCGTAAGATGCATTAGTCTCAACCAAGCCCTGATTGCTACTGGGACCGATAGGTGCTTCCTCCCATCCAGCATATTGTTTACTGTTTTCCAATATATTAAAGATATCGCCATTTTGGAAGGCGGCCCAGAGAGAACCTGGTCTTCTAGTTGAAAGTAGTCTTCTATCTTTGTGCCCTCTGTAATGTTGGTCGCTAGACCGTGTTTTCCTCTAAATATCTGAACTGTTCAGTGTCTAATAATTTGTATTTCACTTTAAGGTTCTCAACGTGGATTAGTCCCATAGAACCCAAAATGTCTCTAACTTCTTTATCCCAATGAGGTCCCATTTTTGGAACCTTGGTAGGTTCCTGACAACTCTCAGTAAATCAGTGTCCCATAGTGGTATCTCCTTTATTGTAGCACTCTCCATCCCTTGTGTTTAGAAGACTTGTTCCATGCTTTAGCTATTCAGTTAGTATGTGGAGGCAGAGATTTACTATGTTTCCCTTATTGCAGGGTATCCATGGGCTCCATCCATGTTTGCCCACCTTCAAAAATGGTTCTTCTTGTGGGCCAAAAGCCCACTAATTGACTAATTGACTATCGCTAATTGTAAATTAAATTTCGGTAACAGTATCATTTGGAACATCGTTACTTAGCCCACAAGAGACAATAGCAGCTATATCCAATGTCTAACATTTTTAAATGTTTACAACAGTTATTTTATTTATTTTATTTATTGAGTTTTATATAGCGCTGGCTAGACCCGTAGGTATCAGAGCGCTTTACATGAGGATCAGTGAATTACAGGTTACAAGTTACATTTGTTACAAAGCATAAACAAACATAGGATAAAAAAGCAGTGTTAAGGTAAATTCGTCAGAGGAGGGGGAGGAAGGAGACAAAACTGGGAGGCTGGGAGAAACTGTGTCCAATGTCCGGCTGGGTAGGTGACGGCCAAGGGGAAGAACCAGGGCCGATCTCCTCTATAGCTGTCTGGCAGCTCCACCGGGCGTCGGCCATAATGCTCGGACTCCGCTATCAAAGGGAGGGGGAGGAAGGAGACAAAACAGGGAGAAAGGGGAGAAACTATGCCCAATGTCTGGCTGGGTAGGTGACGGTCAAGGGGATGAACCAGGGCCGATCTCCTCTATAGCTGTCTGGCAGCTCCACCGGGCATCGGCCATAATGCTCAGATTCCGCTGTCAGGGAGGGGGGGTGGAAGGAGACAAAACAGGGAGATGGGGAGAGGCAGTTGGTATAGGTTACAGCTGAAGAGGACATCCTGCTTACTTGTCCCATATATTCCAAAACATTGGAAGCCATCTGTGCATGTTTGTATTGGTCACAGTGCCAGGATATGTGGTGTCTATTTTGTGATATAATTGTGATGTATCCCAGTTTGTACAGTAGCCGGAATGCCTTCTGCATATTGCAAATATTTTTAGGAGTCAACATACTAACTTGGGATCTGTTACATTCAAAAGAATGTCATCAGCTTATAATGATATTCGCTCTTCCTACGAGCTCTCCCATCACAGTCACCTCACTAGTGGGTCTCTCCGGACCCAACTCGCCAGGGACTCCAAGACTAGCACAGAATTTACTTGGGACAGTGGACATCCCTGTCATGTTCCCCTCTTCAGTCAGAAGGTATCCAACAAGGTGCTATTGACTCTAACCCTGGCTAACGTTTTTCACAGAGCAGCTTCTGCTACACTAAACAGTTCGGAACAAATCCCATACCCTTAAGTATCTTAAACATAAAGGCCCATTCCTGGGTATCAAAAGCTTTAGTGGTGGACAATGAGAGGGCCACCAGGGGCTCCCAGATGTTACTTTGCATTCCATACATCAATTTAACCAGCATATATTGAGCCTTCTACTCCTGTTAGACATGAAGCATTCAGTAGTGATATTGGCATGAAGGACGCACAATCATTCAGGGGTATGCCATGTTTATGTACTACAACATAAGGTCATTGGGTAGTATTCTCTACAGTTTTGCCATCTTAAATATCTGGAGAAAATAGGTGGAGTTTGCTTGCTAAACCTTGTATGTGCTCTATCGAAAGACCAATTGGTTTCGATTTCTCACCTGGATGCAGCTTCTTTTCTGCATTTAGTACCTCTTTTTCTGATACTTTTGTATGCTGGCCCCTCCTGACCTCTACAGATAATTTAAGACATTCAATATTTCTCAGGAAAGCGTGAAGCTCTCCCTCCAGTGATTCACCATGGGACTTGTATACAGATTAGTAATATTTTGCAAATGCTTCCATAACTCTTGAATACTAGCACCATCCGTGTCTAATAGTTAATGTACACAATTATTAACCTAATCACTTTTCCCAACTCAGGCCAGCAATTTGTCAGTTTTGTTCCTTACTTCATAAAGTTTCTTTTGAGTGGAAAAGAAATAGTTATGTGCTTTGTTAGATGTCTGATATTCCTGCTGCTGTAATTTTAACGAATGCCCCAATTTCTCATCTTTAGTTTGTACTTATTGTCTCTCTGTCCAGAAGATGTCATCTCAATGTGGTCAGCCTCAGCTCTTTTTTCCTGATATAAATGAAATCAACAGCCTTTAAATGACTGCCATATATGCCTCCCGCAGAATGGTAAATAACCTAACAGTGTTTTCATTCTCTTTGACACATAATTCTGCGGCGTGTCATAGTTTTTCTATCAACTCTTTGTCCCTCAGGTGCAAGGGGTCTAACCTCCATCCCATATAGGATCCTCTATCACGTCCATTCAACACCACCCACAGGGGAAAGTGGTTGGATATCCCTCTCGCCTTAAATATGACAATATTCAGCCTGCAAGTGTTCCTGTACACCTAAATGGAAAGAATATTGTTTAATTTTACGATGTTGTACCCTCCACATAACTTCTAGGTCAAAGACCTCAATTGCCTGCCCTGTGCAGAATTTCCTATGCCATTCCAGTGCTACCTGTCCAAATCTTCATTTAATGTCAACTTATACGCCCTCCCCCCCCCTACATGAACAGGCCACATGGGATCTATTCCTGTAATGAGCCATGTGGATTGCAGTTGATATCTACACTCTGGGCAGGAGATATAAGAAGCATAAATTGAGCTCATGCCATCCCAAGCTCCAGAAATTGGTGCTTATTGGCACTGAGGGTCCAGCCACACCCTCCATCTATCTGTTTTCTCATGAGGATTGCAACTGCCCGAGACCCTGATGTGTAGCCTGTTTGTAACTTGCTTCCTCACTAATTTTAAAACTGTATTCTATCTCTGTGTTGCTGCATTTAATTCCTGTTCCTCGGCGCTGCAGACGCGCACGAGCTGTCAGAGTAATCTAGTGTGCTAGCGCGCCGAATGCAACTTGCTCATTATTTAAAAAAACCAAACGGTAATTTCTCTGTGCTGCCGCATTTTATATTCACTTTCCTACCTTTTGCACATTCCGCTCTGCTCCCCGGTCCACCACGGGTTTTTCCCGCTTGAGTGGAGGGAGTACTCGGCACCTTTCACGCCCCACCCCGCTTCCGGCCAGGAGACCGGAGGGGGCGGAGCTCTCTTCCTACTTCATCAATGCCCGATCCTCCGCGCAGCGGACGCGCGCAGCGGGCGCGCCGAAGGCAAGCGCGTCTGCGCCCGTCCGCGCCCGGTCGGGTCCAGGGGCCAAAACCCCTGCACGTTCTTCCCACAAGACCATAGTCTACAGCCCCCAAGAACTACATTTATTTAGAAAGGAGGTAAACCCATACTGCAAGCACTCACTTAATGCCACCAACGGTCATTCCTGCTGCCTTCATTGCAACTTTGCCCTTCATCCATCTAACAAAACCACGAGTCCTGCGAGCCCCTCACTTCTTCTCAGGATGTTTCTCCTGAACTGCAGATCATTTCCTAAACATACTACTGAACTCGCCCTACTCTTGGGAGAACTAAAAATCGATGCCCTTTTTTTTAACTGAGACATGGCTTTACGCTGAAGCTGACCCTGTCATCATTCAAACCCTCCCCCCCGGTTACTCAATAGTAAGAGCCGATCGCAAGATCGGTAGAGGGGGAGGCATAGCAGTGGTGTACAAAGACATATATAATTGTCGCATCACCACCGACAATTTATCGGATTGCGAGAGCCTGGCCTTCTCCTTGGAGTTCTCTCCAACGACTACATTCTCGGGCCTTTTAATTTACCGCCCGCCCGGGGCACCAGGCGAATTTCTCACGGCCCTTCCTACTTCCCTTGCTAACCTGGCCTTCGCCCCTTCCAATTTTACTGTGCTTGGGGACATCAACCTTCATTTAGATGACCCTAACGACAACGCAGCCAAGGAACTGGTCACAAACCTATCTGCACTTCAGCTCACGCAGAAAGTCCCTTCCCCTACGCATGCCAAAGGCCACCTCCTCGACCCGGTCTTCAGTAACTTACCTGAAATTACCGTAGACACCCCACAGCCGCTCCCGTGGTCTGATCACTACCTGGTTCCCCTCACTTGGGCAGTCCAGCCTCCCCCTCCCTCCCCCAACCCCATCCTGGTTCTGGAGAGGAATTAGCCCAAACTCCCCACTGACCATTGGATGTCAGTTCTCGAAGCCTCCAGACCAGCTACTGATCTTAATCCCACACTCGCAAATGACAAGTTCAACCACTGGATTACCAGCTCCCTTGACTTAGTCCTCCCTAAAAAAAAACACCCTCAAGAAATGCAGACTAAAATCGGCCCGTGGTTCTCCCCTAAGCTCCGAGAATCAAAACAAGAATGCAGAAGACTAGAGCGGAGGTGGAGACAGAATTATTCTGAATCCAGAAAGCTTGACTACAGAAAGTCAATCAGACGTTACAAATCTGAAATTAATGCTGCTCAAGCCTCCTTCTATGAGGAGAAAATCAACGCTGCCGCCAACTGCCCTAAAGTAATTTTTCAAATCGCGAAAACTCTCTCCAACATGCCTCAAAAACATCAAACCTCTGAAGGGGCACTCACGCGTTGTGACAACCTGGCGGATTTCTTTCAACATAAAATTCAAAATATCTACACGTCTTTTCCAGCTTCCCAATGTGAACATCCGGCCCCCCTTACTCCAGGCTTGCCTGTCGAGCCCCTAATTTCACTAAGCCGATTCCCTCTGTTGGACTCAGCCTTACTGGATTCACGCATGTGTAAAGTAACCTCAGGCTCTCCCTCCGATCCAGCTCCCCCCCAGTCCCTTAAATTAGTCACCAACATCGTCCGTCCAGCAATGCTTGATCTCCTAAACTCATCATCCTTTCTGGCACGGTCCCCCCGCCTGGAAATGTGCCCTGGTCAAAGCCCTTCTAAAAAAAAACAATCTTGACCAGGCCAACCTAGCCAACTATCGCCCCATTTCCCTCCTTCCCTGGTTGAGTAAAATACTAGAAAAACACATAAACTCCATTCTGGTTGAGTACTTGGAATCTAATGTCCTCCTCCACCACTCCCAAACTGGCTTCCGTCCTCAGTTGGGGACCGAGACTGCCCTCCTCGCGGTAACTGAGGAGGCCAGAAGGATACTGGACCAAGGAGGTACTGCCGCAATCATCCTCCTTGACCTCAGTGCCGCTTTCGACACTGTCAATCACAGCACCTTGATCCTCCGTTTTAAGAGCTTAGGAGTATCCGGCACTGCACTAGCATGGTTCCAGTCCTTCCTTAGTGACCGCTTCTTCCAGGTGTTTGAAGGAGATGTTGTCTCCAATCGGTTGCCGCTCAGTTGTGGGGTTCCCCAGGGCTCCTCCTTAAGCCCCACACTTTTTAACATCTATATGAGACCCCTGGCGGAGATTGTCCATCCATTTGGCATAAAGATCATCACCTATGCAGATGACACGCAACTCGTGGTAGCACTTAATCATCCCGAGCGGTCATCTAGCACCCTAGGCCCCTGCCTAGAGGAGGTTGCCAAGTGGATGGAACTCTCCTGTCTCAAAATGAACGGAGACAAAACCGAGCTTATGCTTCTCGGCAATTCTCCCTCCTTCAACCCTGCACTGCTATGGCCTCCCTGTCTCGGCCTGGCCCCAGAATCCAAGGACCAGATTAAGAGCCTTGGCATGTGGCTCTGACCACTCCCTTAGCTTCAACTATCAGGCTACTAAGCTCTCAGCCTCCTGCTTTGGCTTGCTGAGGATGCTCCGTGAGATCCTCCCCTTCTCCCATTTCAGGCGAGAAGAATCCTGGTCCAGGCCCTCATCCTCTCTCGCCTAGATTATGGAAATGTTCTTTATCTGGGAGCCCCTCTATCCACCATCTATAAGCTCCAGATCATCCAAAATTGTGCCGCTCGTCTGCTCCTTCAGATTCCCCGCAGACAATCCGCTAAACCAGCATTAAGGAACCTACATTGACTCCCCATCAGGGCAAGGATCCTGTTCAAAGCCATGTGTCTGACACACAAGGCCTTCTGGAAGTATGGCCCAGCCATCTCCCAATCCCCGGTTACACCCTATCACCCAGCCAGGAACCTCCGCTCCAGTCTCACCTTTTCTGCCGTTACACACAGAATACGGAGAGCCAGATGGGGCGGGCGCTCCTTCTCTTTCAATGCCGCAAACTCCTGGAACTCCCTCCCCCTCCATCTGCGGAAGGAGTCCAACTTGTTGGCATTTCGAAAACTCTTGAAAACCCATCTCTTTAACATCCCTTTCTAGCACTTGCTCCTGGCCCGCTTGTTCCGTCCGCAGCGCTGGGAGGCCTCAGGGTAGCCATGCGCTATATAAGTCTCACTTCATTCATTCATTCATTCATCTGCTATTATCTTGTAGTGTCCGCTGAAAACATTTTACATTCCTTTCAGATGTGTTTCCTGCAAGTAAATTACATCTAGACTGTATCTGTGGAAGTATTGCGTACCATCCCCTCTTTATATTGTTGCCCAGGCCATTAACCTTCCAGAAAAATAGGTTAGGAGTTTAGATTGTTGTCCCTTAGTTTCTGCATTTGATGCACTAGCTGTACCATCTCGCTGATGACCATGATATTTTTGCTTGCCTGACTACCATATAAGAATCTGCAACCCTGAACCTTAAAGTTAACATCAGACTATTCAGTTCCTGCTTCCCCCCAAAAGCAGTCCTGCTCATCTCACTGCACAGCTAATTCACTGGTTTGCAGAGAGCCTGTCAACCTCAAATTTGCATGTTAACTTGTAACTCTTGTAAATAACTTTCAGAAAATGAGACTCTCCTTTCTCCCATGTTCACAACCATCTAGTACAGTTTTATGTTTAATCTGTGGCGTTAAGTGATCCAAAATTCTTTGTGCAATTACCTTTCTGTTGACAAATCGACAATTACTATGATTAGTATTTCATTATGCCCTTTACAGGATTCTCTTCATTAAAGTCATTCTTCACCTGTGGTCCAGGGACCCCTGTGGGTCCGCGAAAGGTACTCAGGGGGGCTGTGACTATTTTGAACATTAAATAATATTAACAGATTATCAAAGTGTATTTAACTAAAGAAGCAAATGTAAAATGGACATTTATAAAAAGTTCTGTAAATGTGAGGGAGTTTGAAATTGCAGGCTAAAAATTAAATTGGTATCCTCCAGACTGATTTGTGGAACAGTGGAAGTGCATCAAATAGAATATGGAATGGACAATGTGCCACTGAAAAAGAAGAGGGAAACAGAGGCTCTTTAACGGATCGAGACTATGACCTCAAAGGTGCTTACGGGACACAACTCTCTAATCCCGTAAAAAAGATACAAGAAAGAGACCGAGTTTTGAGGTCTCCTTGATAATAAGTCTCCACAAAAGAATGATGGAAAGTTTCAAAAAGATTTTTATTTATTTTCCAAACTGAACTAAACATCATGGGCCAACGCGTGTTTAACTACACTAGTAGCTTCATCAGGGCCAATATGCAATAACTAAATATGCATATACTTACAGCATCAACAGAAAAATAACAGAGAAGATCAAGAAAAAAACACAAGAGTAAGAAGATTAAAAAGAAACAAAAATAATAAAGCAAAACATTATAATTCTATAAATAACATGAAAAATCATCAAAAATTAATCACAAAAAAAATCTTATATATCCTTCAATTAGTGAAAAAGACAAGGTTAAAAAGACAAAATTTTGACAAATAATTGATTCTAAGAGCACCACATTTTTTTACCAGAAATGAGAGGGAGAGGCAGAACCTGAGAGTAATCAAACCTGTGTATATCAATGAAAAGAAGATAGTGAATAGGTGATCAGAAAAAACAGTGTTGTGTTGGATACTCAAAACTGCAGGTGGAAAATGAAATAAACTAAAAGTAATAATCAAATGAAAAAATCAAAGATATAAACAGAACAATAAACAGTGACGACCTAGTATGCATCAATACAGTAAGCTAGGGAACATAGTGTTACATTTTTGTGGTTTTAGAAGATATGTATCATGCGCAAACTAACGTAAAATTATCATACCAATGCAATGTTAGCAGTACATGTTGAAAATGATTGCTCTTATTTTTCAAAGTAAAAATGTGAAATACAATTCTTGGTCCCATAGGACTTCTGAAAATACAATATAAACAAAACAATGCATGCATAATCGTTAAAGATACAATGAAGGTAAATAGTGTGCTGTACTTCCACGATTCTAGTGACATATGATTAAAAATACTTACATAGTAAATCAACTTGTAACATGAGAGGAAGTGAGATAATAGGCAAAGTAATTCTGCCTGAAAATAGTATTGTGAAACACATGTTGGCCCATGATGTTTAGTTCAGTTAGGAAGATAAATAAAAAATATTTTTGAAGCTTTCCATCATTCCTTTGTGGAGACTTATTGCACTATCAAGAAGACCAAAAGTCTCTTTTATTGTATGGACAATGGTTTGCCTTAATTGAAGTTGGAAATGCTCAAACCTTGCCATGAAAATGAAAACTGTGTTTTTATTTTTATATTGGTTTGTGAATTAAATAAAATATTTCATCATTTGTGTATTGTTTTGTGGTTAAAATCATCGGAACGGCTTAGGCCAAGGTCCTTGTCTTCCAGTAAGGACTCAGTGGGGTTCTCCTGATGCAAGTAATGTTTCAGCGGGGGTCCCCAGATTCCTGTAATGATTAAGTGGGGGGTCCACAGAAGTCAAAAGGTTAAGAACCACTTCCTTATCTATTTGAAGAGAGTTACATCCCTCATTTTGAACCAGCTCCACGTGCTACTATTCCATCACAATCTGTTCACTGCCTATTTAGACCTTCTTGATATCACTGGTCACCATTGCATCCTTTGTGTAGTTCATTTTGTGTTGAATGAGGAACAGTCTTCCATCATTGCCCCTGCTCCATCCCCCCAGGGTCTCACTGGACCAGCTTGTCTACAGACATCTTTCCTAGTGGCATGTTTCCTGGAAACCAGGCATCAACCCTACATCCCATGCCTGGCGACAAAAATGTCCATGTCTTTCCTTCCATTTTTAAAACTATTGCAGCTGCATCTCTCTTTTTGTACCAAGAAGGTAAACACCAGGAACATCTTTCAGTGTTGTCATATGTAATCTTACTTACTTTCTGATAATCTGCAGAATTACACCACAAGCTCGGTAATTAAAGATTAGGGAATTAATTGTTCTTGGCAGAGCCCTCTGCTTTCGGGGGGAGGGGAACAGGGCCCTATGGGCATGCTCAACTGAGAAGTTGAACAATCATTTTGGTTTGAGGCTATTAAGGAGCCAATCCTCCATGTATAGTTCTAAACTTGGACCCTCTGCTCTCTTGGGCACCCCAACTCTCCTGCTGTTGTTTCTTCTCTACCTTCATTACGAGTCCTCCAGTCCAGCTTGCATAAAGGTGCTGTCTTTTTCGAGCTTTTCAACTACATTTCATAGGATTTTAATTTTGGCCTCATATGTGAATAGTGACTTTTTATTTTTTGTAACTTGTGTAACTTGGCCATTCAATTTATGAACATCAGTTCTAAATAGATTTACCTCAAAAGTCTCCACCACTAGGGTATAGGTGGAGTGCACCAAAGCTTTAATCTACCAGAGCCATGCTCATGTGTCAGCACTCATTTGTGCGGTACCTCCCATATTGTCATTCCATCATGGCCTCTCGCCCACTTCACAGGCATGTTTTTCCATTTCAGAAATGCAACAAAATATTTGTTAAAAACATGAACATCTCTCAACATTTTTCATTATATCTTCAGGGTGCATTGAGATATTGATGGAGGCTTTGCACCAATACATAGTCCTGAATGTGCCTAAAAAAAGCCATCTACTTTGCATGAGTGCACAAAGAGACCAACGTGCAGAGAAAAAAAACCCTAATGCTGATTTATTTATGTATTTGTTTATTTTTTTAAAGATCCAGAGCAGAGGTGTGCAAACAACCTCAGATGGATAAGGATAGATGGCTTTTTTTAATACAGCCCTCAGTGATAACACAAAACACTCCAGCTCTAACCAAGTTTGATTTCCTGGTTCCTAAAGTATACAAAGATCAGAAAACTACCACGGTTGCCATTTGCCTAGAAGAAAACATTCCTGTGAAATATGAATTTGAAAACAAGCGCTGGCAAAGCCATTAGATTTGAGGCACACGCAGTACAAATATCAAATCATTTGTAGACAACTGCAGACAACTTTTCGAAAAATAGACAGTACAAAAAGGGTGCTTTATTTTCTGTAGCTTCCTTTTTTTGTATGCTTTGTCAGTGCTCACTCCCCATTGCTACCAGACCACTTGCTGATTGATTTCTTAAGACAAACGGTACCTAATGCCTTACAATGGAGGCAGAAGAGAACACTTACAATTTTAAAACTCTGAGATTAAAACACTCCTGTGGGCTGATCTGAGACGTGATTAATAATATCTGAAGCTAGTGGTTGAAAGCTCCTCACCAAAAGATGGTTGAAAGAGGCTGACCCAAATCCCTTAGTGTAAGTATAGAATACAGTATGGTCTCATGAATGGTGTGCAATGCTCATGTACATCAAACTTAAAAACAATCCAATCACTTATGCATCTTCGATGCAGATAAATGTATTTCTCTTCCAACCAAAATAGTTCTCATCTGTCTCATTGTCAAAGCTCTATCATATAACATAACTCTCAAGAATTATAGCAGTGACCCAAAAATGTAAATAACCATATTTATAACTGTATACCTAAAAAGGTTTGCCCGTGTTTTGTTATGTATTAATTTTTGTGCACCAGGTCCTTTTTAGGTCTGGCACTTGCTAAGACCTTTTGATTTTACTAAAATATGTATAATATACTTGCATAAAGGGGCTTTCAGCCACCTATTTCATCCATAGGTCTGTGTCATTTACATTCTACTTTCACCCACTACAGCCTATAGCCTGGGGCAGTGGGTCAGCCTACTTAAGTCACTGGTTAACTTCACTTTGATTGACTGCATTTTGCTCTTTCACAAGAAGCACATCCGCACACAAGGTAGTTCCCTTCTTTGCCAATGTTGGTGTTTTTAGTTCATATTTACTTTAATGTTGCCTTAATGTTTAGAGCCTGATGTGAACACAGGGCACATTGCATCTTTATCAGATCCCATCTCCTGCCAGTGCTGTTGTAAATTCCTTTTGGAGTGTTTTGCTTTTCTGGCTGATGTTATTTCACAACATACCTGATTGTGTCCATTTGACATTGTTCTGTATTAAGTTATACTCTTGTTACTTTGTTCTTTCTTGCCTTTCTTTCCTTCTTTGTTTCTTTCCTTTTTTCTTTGTTTCCTTTCTTCTTTCTTTCTATCTATCTAGCTTTCTTTCTTTTCTTTTCCTTTCCTTTCCTTCTTTCTTGATGTTCCTTCTTTCTTTCCTTCCTGCCTTCTTATTTTTCCTTTCCTTCTTTCTTGTCTTCTTTCTTTCTTTTCTTATTGCCTTCTCTTTCCTTCTTGCCTTTTCTTTCTTTCTTTCTTGCTTTCTTCTTTCTTCAAGGCAAGAGACTTCCAGCCAATGCCAGACTGATTGACTTTTTTAGGTCTGTTTTAGCCAAGACCTTTGGATTTTACTAAAATTATGTGTGTAGTTACATAAAGGGGTTGCAGTCAGACTCCATCATTAATATGTAGTTGGGGTCATTCACATTTTTCTTTCCACCAACTCCAGCATGCATTAAGGGGCAACACATCAGCCCATTTCAGCCATTAGTTGAGTTCACTACGAGTTACGGTATGCCGCACTTTCACATGGAACACATTCACACACAAAGTAGTTACCTTCAGTGCCAGGGAGACCCCAAAAACTTTTCTTCCTGTAGCAAAGATTTCTTTTTAGATTGATGAGGGTGCAGCATATTCCCAAACAATATAGTTTTGCAAAAACCATAACTAAACAAAACAAGAATTGCCAGAAGGCTGACTGCCAATGTTTGCCAAAGCTTGTTTACAATGGTGGGGTTACTTCTGTTTTAGATTGTTTTGCTTAAATCATATGACTTGTTCCTTCTTAGCTCTGTTTTTGGGGCCCAGGTAAGACACTGATCTATTACATGTCTGATGCAAGAAAATTGTGCAGCCACATAGTTGTGAGCTAGAAACTGCTTATATTTCTGCTGTTGTTTTTGCTCCATTTCATTTTTATTGATTGCTACATTCTGGCACTTGGTGGATCGATTGTTCTTCTTAAGTGCTCCATACATCTTTTTAAAATAAAACTTTGAAAATATTGTTTTATTTTATGCAGCATTTTCTTCAAATGCTTCCTCTCATCCATTTTTGCCACGTTTTCATTTTGTAGTCTAGTTTATTCCGTAGAAGTTTCTTTCCACCTAGTGTAACTTTAGTTGGCGCTTCGAGCCTGGGTCTAAAAGATTTTGTGTGCATCTAAACAGAGGTGTAACGCAAGAAGATGGGGCGCCTCTGCAGAATGTGATGAGGGGCCCCTGAGTCTGCTCTACCTCACAGATATTCATCGACCTTGGGCAAATGGGGCCCGCTTAGAGAGTGGGAGGCCTCTTGTAGGGTTGGGAACCCCCCCTGCACCACAGGGGCAGCAAGGGCCTGCGTTCTAAACCTGCATCCAAACTATGCTCAAACATGTAAACAAAAATGTCCTGGTGACAAAAACTCCTTGATCTTGAGTTAAAGATCAGGAATAAAAAAACTTTTCTGCTTATAGATCTGATTTACTCTTGCTGACAGTCTCCCAAGTGTGTGTATTTTCTATTGGTGTAGATCTCTGACCAGGCTCCAGAGAGGGAACACCGCTAGCAGGCTTTCAAGATAACATTTTGTCAGTATTCATGTTTTGACAGCCCTTTCTCACTGTGACTCCTGGTCCCAGGGTGGTAAAAGAATGGGTACATCCTTAGATTTTATCTGAGTGTAGGAAGGGTAGCCCTTGGGCATGGACAAGTTGGGCCCTGGCCCGGGGTGCCAATATTCCGACGGGCATAGTAGGGAGCTGCCTGACTTAATGTCAGGCAAACAGCAGCTCATACATCCCACTTGGTCCCATTAAAGAATTTGTAATGAGCCCTTAATATACCTCAGTGTAATTGTTAGCACCCATCAACCGCCTGACCTCCTCCCATCTTCCTCACACCTCCTGCTGTCACAGCACAATGACCCCCGTCCCACAACAAACACCACATTTTCTTTGTCCCGGTCAATACAATCTAGGGCCGGCCCTGAGAGTAGTGGGAGGATCTTTTCCACAAGGACAAAGAAAAAGTAGTGCAAACATTTTTACACATTTCTGCCATACATACTACAATGGATTATCCACTGTGTTGACAATCTGCTTGAGGTCTCCGAGTGGATCTTGGGTATGCCAAAAAATCTTCGGTTTGTGTAGATGCAGCGTGGTGATAGCCCATCAATGTCTGCTGAAGCTGGCCCAAGTCCCTTAAATACATCCCCGATTAGCTATTAATTTCATTCTTAGCATGGCAGTATGCCCGTCACTGTCAGTGGTCCTCAATACCATCATGATGGTATCACCGCACTGCCTTAGGAAATCACAGGATCTTTAGGACATTTACCCACGGGCCGTTAAATTGAAGTCCACATCACTTGGGGTACATTGATACATCTGTTTAAGTATTTATCATTTCTTTTCACTGGTGGGCACTTATAATTGTGGAACTTCCGCAAGCTCAGCCATTGTTGCACTTGAGTTCATGCGGATATCCTGGTAATCTTTCTATTCTGATGAGACTCACACATCCATACGTGGATCGAAACGTCATTGACAAAAACACAACAAATAAACTATGCAACATTAATGAATATTTGAAATCAGAGTTTGTTTTGTAGAAAGAAACTTATGAATAATACTATATTTCTCTCTCACGTCTTTTGCACACGTTCTGGCTGTGGTTTTTTGCGCTCCACATTGGGGTCAGCTATCACAAAAAAATTATTATTATTATTTGTTTATTGTATGTATGTTATAAATCCAAGTCTTGGATATAATTTTCCTATAAAACCAAAATGGTGGTGATTTTGAGTTGCTTTTACTATGAATTGCATTAAGTGCCTGCAGCGATTGGGATATCCATTCTGAAATTTTATACCAAAGATACCTATGAGAACCACTGTTTTCAATAATAACTAATTACCCAGGTTACCTGTAGGTTGAAGGGTAGCTCTTGTTTCCCATAGTGAGAAAGGCTCAGGCAACCTCCGGCGACTTGCAGTGCACATGTCAGTAGCAGGCATTTTCTAAGGGGATTGCCTGAGCTCAGGCCCACAGAATCGGTAACATCTGCCTGAGTGAGTACCAATAGAGGCAGGTGTCCAGGCTGAGTGGTGGGCGAGGGGTGGGGAGCTGAATGACGACAACAAAAAATAAATAAAAAAATAACTTACCTGCCGCATTGCTGCACTTCTGCTCCTCACCAGCACAGGCTCCCAGAATCCTCTGCAACCAATCCTAACACTGCTCTCATGCTGAATGAGAGCAGCGCCTGGATTGGCCTGAGCGCCCCCAATTTGCACTCCCAGAGAGACTGGGAGCCTGTGCCTGCTGTCTCCAACCCAGCAATGCAGCTCAGGTTGGAGGAAGCTTCAGTGTGCATGTCGGTTTGGCCATCCAGAGACGGCCGGCTAAACCCACATGCGCACTGACAACAGTGCCCATCACTCCCCCTCCGTGACTGCCCCCGCGATGGCCCCGCCACCAAGACTCGCCTGGGAGAGAAGGAAAAAATTATTAAAAACCTGGTTTATTATCATTTTATTTACCGATTTTTGCAGCTGCTGGCGGGGCGGTGCCACTCCTCCGCCATAATGGAGGAGCCGCCACTAGTGGGTACTTGTAATGTGTTCCTGCCTCACTCACCATTCCCTACTCGATCAGCTTGTGTGGTAGAGGATGTGTGATTCCCAGCTTCCTCTACCACCCACAGTGAGACGTCTTCCTCTTGGGAATCTGGTGTGAAAACGTCGTTTGCTTTAATATTTGTACAGTATTTATGGAATATGCATGGAGAAGTATTTTTCTGTATTTCTGAAAGCACTTCTAGTATATACTTTTTAGAAGGAAGGGAATCCAATTAGTAGCTCAAAACGTCTGGAGAGTAAAGAAGTAGAGAAGAAAAAGGAAGTAAAAAAGAATAATTTTCCCTTCAGATCTCAGATAAAGCAGACCTCAAGTAGATTGGATCAGTTGTCAATCAAATTGCTTCATATGCTGAGAAATGATAAGGAGAACCAGGGTTTCAGAAAATGAATTTTGTGAGTGATAAAATAAAACTATAACCGCAGCACTGAGATTAGCAATGGCAAATAAGGGACGTGCACCATAACCGTAGACCTATGTTTTTAAAATGTAGATACATTTTGGAATAAGTAAATACATAAAGAAATCATTCTTGCGATGCTCTTCCAAGGGGCCAGGGGGCTTCTCTGAGGCCTTCTCCAGCCCTCCTATAATTAAACCTGATTTGCATGGGGGTCGGAATGAAGAATATCAGATTGGGGCTCCCCCTTTACTAATTGGTTTCCAGTTTCCCATTGCACCGTTGAAGTGTGTTCTGACTCACCATAAACCCTCTGCAGTACCTACAAAGCAACAGACCTCTGTAAAATTCCTACTAAACAAACAGACAAACATCCTCTCATGAGCCTTTGTATTTTGCATAAATCAATCCGTGGATGTGAAAATGATGGCAATGCATTTTAAAGAGCTCGCAGCACCTTGGATTCTTTATAGAATATTCAATTTCCAAGGCTATAGCTAGTAGAAACCGCTTTGTTAAATGCAACAATATGACTTACTTTACCTACGTATTACTAACACTCCACTGTCATTAACCAAGCAGTAGCTATTTGACAGTCATTTAATTTGCTGTCTGCTAGACTCTGGTAAAAGTTCTATAACCATTGTCTAACTGTGTGATAAAGAAGTGTGGGATGATAAACAAGTAAACACATGACCAAAACAGTACTCACCTATGCCCTGGCACATAGTGGGCCTTGGAGACTCCCACCTCTGACTCATGATAGCGGGTGGCCTGTGCAACATTGAGGCTACCCTGACAGGACACTTCTGTGCCTGTCACAGGAAACCTGTCATGGCAAACAGTCCAGACTCTGCTATTTACACGTGGCAACACATTAATGTTCAAATTGCCTATGGAACCAACTATTGGTCATGCCAATTCCTGAGGGAAGCTCTCTTGGGATGTGTGTTGTGTCTTAAGCATGGCCATGTAGTATTACTTGAACGTGTTTCCTAGCAACCGGTCTTGTGCTGTGAGAGTTGATCTGGGAATTCTATTGTCCAGTAGAACGGTCACTTGTTGAGCTGCTCGCCAGGTGTTTCTTGTATTACTGAGCTTGATAAATAAACTAGTGGCAAATCTATTTCGGCATGGGACATACGTCTTAAAAATGACGACGAGGATGGGATACTGTTCCCTGATTCATTTCTGGTACCCACCAAAGCAATTGTCTGAAGCACGACGGGCAAGTATTGTGGAGGTTGTGTATGCCTGACTCAAGCTAGCGACTCTGCAGTTTGTAAGTCATATGCCACGTTCTTACTAAGAGGCATTTTCAAGAGAGTGCATGTGTGGCACCATTGGAAGAGTAGCGCTGCTGTATTACTGCGAAGCTCATGGGACCCAACTGCATCTTTTCGAGTGTTGTCTGCACAAATTTCGTGCTGAAGTTGTCAATTCTCACTATTGCTGCTGATATCATTAATAGCTTGCTGTGGATATTAATTAGTGGCATCGTTGTATGAAATCGGCATTTTATGTTGGGCGTGTGGTGAAGATCCACTAAACTTTCTTACTGGTGTAGAACCACGCGGGGAGTCGCACAATCACTAAATGTCCCAAGACATCAAAAGTAAACAGCCGCGCGGTGTGTGGAGAGGCACGCAACTGAATCTGTGCCAGACATGACCTGGTGTTGGGCCGCACGATCTTGGTTTGCCCAGAGACATCAAAAGTAAACAGGCCCACGGCATGTGGAGAACCGTGTGACTGAATCTGTGCCAGGCGCGGACAAAGTGCACTTTACAACTGCTAACCAGTGCTATAGTGCATGTGCTCCCTCCTTAAAACATGGTAACATTGACGTATCTCCAATTGGGATATTTAGTTTACTTATAAATCCTTAGTAAAGTTGTGCTATATGTACCCAGGGCCTGTAAATTAAAATGCTACAAGTGGACCTGCAGCACTTATTGTGCCACCCTCTTAAGCAGCCCTTTAAACATGCCTCAGGCCTGCCATTGCAGCCTGTGTGTGCAGTTTTAAACCACCATTTGGAACTGGCAAAATAAACCTATTGCCAGGCCCCAACCTTGCTTTTAATGCAAATACGTCACCACTAGTGTAGGCCCTAAATGGCCAACAGGGCAGGGTGCAATGTATGTAAAAAGTAGGACTTGTAGTTGTACATGTTCTGGTAGTGAAAAACATTTAATTTCCTTTTTTACTACCTCTCCCATAGGATAACTGTGAGAAATGGGGTTTCTGGTTGGCTGGGGTATGCACCTCAGCCAGGCAGAACCCACCACTGTAGTAAGGGTATAGGGAGTTAAACACCCAAGATAACCCCTGCTCACCCCCTTGGTAGCTTGGCAGAGCAGTCAGGCTTATCCTAGAGGTAATGTGTAAAGGATTTGCATAGCACACCCACACACCAGTGACACAATAAATACACCACAAAAGAGACTAAGGTTATAGAAAAATATCTCTTAGTTTGTATATAAACACATAGACCACAATCACATAAATCATAAATCACTTTACCAAATAGGCAATTTTCATAACATCAAAGTTAGTGCAATAAAGTAAATACTTATAGGTTGCACACATCATAGAAACACTCTACACCATCACTGTACACATTATGCAGGTCCTGAAATGATATTCATTATCCTATAATTGCAAGATAAAAACTACATAAATCATAATATCAGGGCATGAAAGCAGCAGTTAGGTTAGGGAGAGAAAGCACATGAATCACCAAACCCAATTGTACATAAATCACAAAAATTCACCAAATGAACACATAGGGTGCAGCGTTCCTGCACTCCTACTACACTTTATATGGAATTTCAATACACAATTTAGGGCACCGGAACTCCTGCGTGCCTTTTCTAGGGATAATGGTAATTTTCCTTGTGCTGAGAAAGCACTCATGTACGTTTTAATTATGGCCCCTTGGGACCGGACAGGCAGGGGCCAATGCGGACACTCGGTGGCCCCCCCAGGTATGTACCAACTCGGAGGGCACACACTGCAAAATCAAGCAGGAGGCTCCGTTCGGGCTCTTCAGCAACGGTGTCAGCAAAGGCAGCTGCCCGCATCCGGGCGGTGCAGCTGCTGGACAACACAGTCACGCAAATGCCCCAGATATGAATCAACAGGGAGACCTTGCTGGGTCCTCCAGTGTGTAGTGAAGTAGAGTGCAGCAGCCTGCAATCACACAGGGCTGATGCTTCACTCAAAAATGCCACAACCCGTGGGGAGACCTCGCCGGTTCTCCCACCACAACAGAGAGGGAGCTGCTTGCCCCAGCAGGTCCTGGGGCCGAGGCAACAGGGCCAGCAACCACGCAAGACCACCCAGCACAATAGGACCACCCGGCCTGCTTGGGTCAAGGGAAATGCAGGACTGCTCTGGTCAACACAGGAGTGCCCGCACTCACCAGGACTGCTTCAGGTCCCTTTGGTGAAAACACGCCTGCTTTTGGTGTCACGCTTAGGCTCCTTGGGCTGGGTCTTTGAATTAGGCACCCCCTGCAGCGCCAGCTCTTCTCCGGGATGGCTTGGCTTCCCCCACGGGTTCCGCTCACCACGTCCTTTGTGGTGGTGGGACCCTGCTAGTGGGGCTCCTGAGGTGTGGTCGGTGATTGTTTGGCAGGAATCCTGGTTGCCATGGCAACGAGGGGGCTGGTGGCGGTGAGTGTGTCTTTCACAGGGTTCCTCGCAGACGAGGCACTCCGACATGGTGCCCTAGGCTTAGACCATGAGCGGGTGGCACCAGTTCAATTCAATGACCAGTTTTTTGGGAGCACTCAGCAGACCAAGAACGAAGCACTCACATATGCTTACTTGGTCAGAGGCACGGCTGTAGTAAACAGCCCTCAATGCCCAGGAAATAAAGCACTCCCCACGCTCTTCCTTCTTGTTTTTAAGATGAAGAACAGTCAAGTCCTTCTCCTGATCCAGACAGAAGCAGCAACTGCAGGCCAACCCACCCCTCAGACATAAAGGGGCAGGACTCCTCACACAGCTCTTCAGTTCTTCTTCCAGGCAGGTTCCTTTCAATCCAGCAAGGATCTTTTGTAATCTTTGATTTCCCTGAGACTTCCAATAGGAGACAAGCTCAGCATCAAGCCCTCAGAGATCTTCTCAAGCGGGATACCACAGCAGGGCAAAAAGAGTCAGTCCTTTTCCTCTGCCCACAGATAGAAGAAGCAACTGCAGGCCAACCCTCTCCTCACACATAAAAAAGGGCAGCGTTCCTCATATAACTCTTCAGGTCTTCTTCTTGGCAGGGTCCTCTTGTTTCCAGAAATGATCTAAAGTTCTGGGGTTTTAGGACCAATACTTATACCCCATTAAATCCAGGCCATGGCATAAAATTAGGAGAGAAGAGTTAACAGAGCTACTGGATACTAGCCGTTACCAGGGCCTGGTGTTAACAAAGCAGCTGACGAATTGGATGGATGGATCCGATCTGCCATTGATCTGTTAAGATTAAACAAACAACGACGAATAAGAGCCTCTGCCCCCTTGGTACAATTCAGCCATAAAGCCATAAAAGTCAGGTGTAGGCACTTAGAGAGGGGTTGGAGAGCAGATTATAGCGAACAGAGCAAGCTACCCTACAAACTCGCCTTAGAGGAGTACAAGGTAGCCATTAAAAACGCGAAAAAGATCTACTTTACTACTAAAATCGAGGGGTCAAAAAACTCCTCAAGAGTGCTCTTCAAGACTGTCACGGAATTATCTAAACTGAATCTAGAAAATCAATTTGTTCCAGACCAAGCTTCCTGCGACAAGATGGCCTGTTTCTTCCAGACGAAAGTAAAACTGATCTACGACAAACTGAAAGGGAAATGCCCGAGTCCTGGTAGTACCAGCACATTGGAGCTAGCAAACTTAAACAAGCCAGATTCAGGAAATCAGTTAACCAGGTTTACCCCTCTATCCACGGAGAGAACAAATGATCTGTTATTAGCTACGAAATCCGGGTCTCCAATAGACCCTTGCCCCCTGGCTACAATACATTTTGTCTCGAATAAAATCAGCAACCAGCTCGCCCTACTTCTAAATAACATCATATGCTCAGCAATTTTCCCCTCTTCTTGGAAAAAGGCATGCATCAGGCCAATTCTAAAGAAACCATCCCTGGATCCCCATGTGGTTGAAAATTACCGGCCCATATCTTGTCTACCATTAGTGGCCAAAATATTGGAAAAATCTATGAATCAAGACCTAATGGGCTACCTGGAGTCTAATAACATCTTAGACCACTCGCAACATGGCTTTAGACAACACCACTCCACTGAATCAGCCCTAATTATGGCCACAGAGGAAATACGCAGGCAACTGGATAGCGGAGGAAAGGCCATCCTAATCCTACTGGACCTTTCAGCCGCATTTGATACCGTGAACCATCAGGTATTAATCAAACGGCTGAAGACAATAGGAATCGCTGAGGCGGCTCTTAACCTTCTGTCCTCATTCCTTGAGGCCAGGGAACAAAGGGTGTGCTGGAACAACTATCAATCAGAGAGACTTTCCCTTCGCTGCGGAGTTCCCCAGGGGTCAGCTCTGTCCCCAACACTTTTCAACATTTACGTGACACCGCTGGCTGAGCTAACCAAAGGACATGGGTTCTCCTTGGTGTCGTACGCAGACGACACTCAACTTGTCATTTCCATCTCTTCAAACGCAGACACCATCGCTGAGAAATTCCATGGCTGTCTAAAACACATTATGGATTGGATGCACCAGAATTATCTTAAACTAAATACGGAAAAAACAGAAGTGATGGAGTTTGGGATGGGAGCACCGCTGTGGAACCAGAAATGGTGGCCGGCAGAGGCAGGTCAATGCCCAGTACTGGCAGGAAAAGCCAGGAACCTGGGAATCCTGTTGGACGATCAACTAAGTTTCTCAGGCCAAATTAATCAGCTTACATCAGCCTGCTTCTTTCAACTAAAAGTCCTACGGACAATTTTCCCATTCATCCCCCAGGAACTACAGATATCGGTTGTCGTCGCTCTGATCCTCTCACGGATCGACTACTGCAATGCCCTCTTTATGGGCATTAACAAGCGCCAACTGTCCAAACTACAATCTTTGCAAAATGCTGCGGCTAGAATGTTGCTTAACATCCCAAAATTTCATCAAAACTCGGGAAGCATTAAAACCCTCCACTGGCTGAAGGTGCAACAGCGAATCGAATTTAAAGCGCTGTGCCTGGTACACAAAACCCAGTTTGGTGGAGGAGCAGCTGACATACAGAAGTTATTTTGGCAGTATACTCCTCGGCGTTATCTTAGATCAGCTAACAAAGGTCTAGTCCAGGTACCCAGAATACAAAGAGCCAGATGGGGAGGAAGAAGTCTGACATATCGTGCGTCTAGGTTATGGAATGAATTACCTGACGACATCAGACTCCAACCCTCTAGACCTCGGTTCAAGAAATTGTTGAAGACATGGCTATTTTCCAGACAAAAGTAAGCTAGTCCGCCTGGTGCTAATTCAGTGTCCTGCTATAGCGCCATGACACCTCAGCATTCGTGCGCTCTATAAGCTTATTACTTACTTACTTATTGGAGTCTTTGCTCCAGAGTCCCTGAGCTCAGTACAATCCATTTCTGTCCTTCCTGGTCCAGCTTGACCACAGGGGGTGGAGACAGCATTGTGCAGTGGAGACACAGCCTTTTCAGGTGCTAGTGAAAACTCCTCCCAGCACTCTAAATGCAGAAAGGTCTATACAGCTTGGCTATGAGTGACCCAGGAAAGGCAGTACACACTTCAACCGCCTTGTGACTATCTAGAGTAAATGAACATCCCCATCTCCATTTACTCAAAAACCAGATGGTGAATAGACAAACAGGCAGAGGCACACAGAGTGGTAAAACAAGAAAATGCCCACTTTCTAAAAGTGGCATCTTCAAACACGCAATTTAAAAACTTTACTAAATGGTGTGTTATTAAATCCTGAGTTCAGGATGCCTATCCATTTCTCTATCTTGTCCCAATTGAAAGTTACACTTGTAAGATGTTACAAGGCAGCTCCCATGTTAACCTACGGGACAGACAGCTTTTCAATAGTGAAAAGGAAATGCACAGGATTTCACTATCAGGATATGTAACACGCACCATTACATGTCCTACCTTTCACATACACTGTACCCTGCCCATGAAGGTACATTGGACCTACCTTAGGGGTGCCTTACATGTAAGAAAAGGGAAGGTTAGGGCCTGGAAAGTGGGTGCGTTTGCCAGGTCGACATGGCAGTTTAAAATTGTGCATGCAGACACAGCAGTGGCAGGTCTGAGACACATTTACAGGGCTAATCATGTGTGTGGTAGAACCAGTGCTGCAGGCCTACTAGGATTTTGGTAACATTACAGGCCCTGGGCACACACAGTGCACATTTCTAGGCACTTACCAGTAAATCAAATATGCCAATCATGGATAACCAATCACAATCATAGCGCCAGAGCCCTATAGTCAACAAAAAAAGGACCAGAACAATAGGAGGCAAAGGGCAAAAAGGTTTGGGGATAAACCTGCAAAAAGGACCAGGTCTAACAATAACATTGGAGTTACCTTATTACATTTAATAAGCTGTAATGTCCGAATGGGTGCAGGTAACCAGTTCATGTTTGGTGTCTTTGGAATTGTAATGAAAAATCCTCTCTTATGGTACAGTCGGATTTTAAATTATAATTTTAAAATTACCACTTTTAGAAAGTGACATTTTCCTGCCTTAGCTATTTAGTGCCTGAAACCTGTCCCTGGGTCACATGACTGGGTGTAGCTGACAGTTGGGCATTGTGTATTTCTCCTAGACAGCCACACAAAATAGAAAGCTTAGGTGTGCCAGGATGGGCCATCACTGGCAGGATGGGAGGGCGGAGCTGGGCACAGCCCTACTTACAATTAAATAAGCGATGTCCTCCCTCCACATAAAGGACTGCATACCCCCTGTAGTTAGTCTGGAGCCAGGACACGGAAGGCAGGACACCTGGGGGCTTCAATAGGAAACCTCAAAAAGCTTCTCCCACCTTCCCCAGGAAAGTAGCCAGATATAAATATAATATTGGTCCTCAAACATGTCTGGACCTGTGGATACTCTGCCTGGAAGAAGGACTGCTGTGCTGCTGAAATGACTGTCACTCTACTGGACTGCTCCTCTGAAGGAAATGCTGCCCTGCTGTGTTGACCTGCTGCTCTCCTGTCTAGGTGAGAAGGACTGGACCGGCCTCTGTTGAACCCATGACTCCAAGTGCTAGTTGGCTGGCTTCCTGACCAGAACCTCAGTGGCAGAAGGTTCCTACAACCTTGAACCTAGCACCTGAACACTGCCATCTGTGAGTCATACCTTGTCAAGTGGTGCCACTTGAATCCTGAACCCTTGGAAGTGGACCTGCCCATCTGTGGATCCAGCAGAACTAGACACATCTTCTCCATGGCACGGCGCATCTCCAACAGAACTGATGAATCATCTTTGCTGCTTGATGCATCGCCTTTGGAACCAACAAGGGTTCTTCCAACACAAAGGACTCTGCATCGACCCCGCAGCCGCATCAGAACCACCACCTGTATGAAGGTATCTTGACGCAGACCCTCACATGTCTTGTTGACAGCAGCCTCTATGATGACACCAGTTCTCACACCACAGCCTCACAGCGCTTTGAGACTGGCGCATCATCTCAACTGCACAACACATCCTCTACACCAGACTTTGCATCACAAGCCTTCGTCGACAGGATCCTCGATGATGATGCAGGAACTTGCATCGCAGCTCCGCATCACCTCAGATCCATGCATCGCCTCGGCTGCGCAATGTATCCTCGGTGCGGAACCTCGCAGCATTCCACAAACCAGGATCTTAGGCACCCTTGTTCAGCTGGCCTTACTGGATCCTCGTAGCTGGCCTGTACTCCATCATCGTGCGCCTGGTCCGGTGCAACCAGATTTCACAGTTGGCACTTTGCGCCTTTTAGTACTATTTTTGGTGAAATCTTTAAAGTTGAATATCTCTGGTTCTACTTTTCAGTATATTACTGTTTGACGTGTTACACAAATACTTTGCACATTGCCGATGAGTTAAGCCTGACTGCTCTGCGACAAGCTAGCGAGGTTTGAGCACAGGCTAATTTAGGGTTTGCTCATGACTTTACCCTGAAAAGTAATGTGATTCCTGCTTGAGTAGGGTTTCACCCCCCTCAAACAGTAACCCAATTTCTTACAGTTGCATTCAAATAATGAAGTGGATGGATATTGAAGATGTTGAGTAGATAATGGAAGCTAAGAGTGAACAGGGGAAATATGGCTGAAGAGAAAGAGATCAACGATCTGAAGCAGCATAACGGGATAGTTGTGCTCAACATAAAGGAAAAGAAGAGAAGACAGTGTTGGGAACAGGCACTGAAAATGTCACCCTAAGACATCGACCTACAGGTCCTGGGTACTACTACACAAACTGTAATGGCAATTGGCAAGCATTTGCTGAAGCAATATCTGAGAAGTAGTAAGGAACATAACCACATTTATGAACTCTAGATACGATCTAAGACCTTAAATTATCACATTCCTTGTTGATGCTGGGCTTTATATTAGCAGGATAAGTTCGTTTTCTGTGAATAGTCAATGGGGGGCATCCTTGATTGTATGATGGCCTCTTTGCAGTTGTAAATGCGCTACCAGAGACTTACTGGACCTCAAATGTGCCACTGAGCATAGAGGCCTAATCAGGTAGGTGCCTTCATAACATAAGGGAACAGCCTATATGTAAAGAACTCCCACAACATGAAATTGGTTTGTGGTGCTGATGCAGATATTTATTGTTACCCAGCCCAGTGGTGCTCGATTGGAATATAACTAGGCAGTACGCTATGGAATAGAACTAAAAAATGCACGTATGTAGGTAAGCCCTAAAATGTGGAATGTAACTATGTAATAAACCTTTGAATGTAACTAGGCAATACACAACAAAAATATTGGAGGTAATACACTATGAAATGTAAACTTGGAAATACACTATGGGTCTTAAGTAGGTCATATAATATATAACTAGACAATACACTATGGAATATAATTTAGCAATACACTGATGGGTATAATTATGGAAATGCAACTTGGCAGGAAAAGAAAAAAGTGACCAGGGTCTCCATGGTGAGCATAGATTCTCCCTAACGTCAATGAAACATTTTCTTCAGCTGTTTTTTATCCTTCCGAGCGATCTTCGTGAAAATCTCCTCCAAAGTTTTGCGAAGTGAAGTTGGGAGTTGTTTTCCTGCTTCGTTAACCTTCAGTATGCCTTACCTTCGTTTCATGACCTCTTCTGTGCATGCATGTATGTCTGTTGCTCTGGCCGTTTATGCTGATGTGGTGCCATGTAAATAAGTGGTAAGCATAGCTACGTATTGCATCAAAAAGAAACAAAATAACACATTGAAATAAATATGTTAAACATAGAAGAGAATTGGGTGTTTTCTTGACCTTAGTATGCCTGCAGTACTTGGGTAAACAGTGTATTCCTTATTAAATGAGTCACAAAAGTTGTCTTTGGCTCTGTATTTGTCTGAACTTGCCTTTTAAACTATTACTCATCGGTCCAGAGAGTTGAGTCGGGTCTCGAGATTGATTGGCGGTGTCTCCAGAAGGTTCTTCCAGCCCTCAGAACAACAGTCTCATGTGTGGCGGCGGTACCCGCCTCTGCTCATTGATATGCTATCTGCGCCGCTGTCTGCTCAGATGCCTTGAGAGGTGTCAGGTGGGTGATACTATTTAGAAAATACATTGTCTCAGGGATCCATCAAAGAAGTGACAAGCAAATCCAACCAGCTGTAAAAAGTATGCTCATAAAACAACGTAGGATGACACAAGCAAGCACGTGCTCTGCAAGTAAAGGCGCTGGCCGCAAAGCGTGTCGGGAGATTATCCACGCCAGCGTTTGCGCACGTTTGTGCAGAGACCATGATATCAAGCGAAAGAAAAAGAAGCGAACTGCGAACACTGAATGTAAGTAAACATTTGGTAATAGCAGGGTTTTAAGTGGGCCGGGTCTCACGGTGCTGAGCACCGGCAGTTTTTTAGAGGAGGCCTCGAAACGGGTCTCTATCGGGCTCTGTTTTGTGCACTGGCACAGGCGGTCCGTTTTTTTCCGGACTGCAGTGACAGCAGGCACATCATATGCGCCTGCTCACACTGCTCCCTTTTCACTATTGGAGAAGTTACGGCATGACGTCATGCCAGGTGAGCTTTGTAGGGGAAGGGAAATCCTTTAACCCTTTCGGTGCGCAGGACGGCCGGGAGTCGTCCTGCGCTACGGTGCTCGTGTGCGCAGGACGGCTCCCGAGGCCCCCCTCCCCTGTTTCTGTGAAATAACGATCAGCGCGCACGTCGCGCTGACGTCATTTCACGAAACCAAAACTGAAATGAGCCTTTAGGCTCATTTCAGTTTCACTTTCTACGTGCTCAGGGGGCTATCTCAGCCCCCTGAGCACGTAGAAAGACGGGAGAGGTATCATTGGAAAGGGGAGAATCTCCCCTTTCCAATGGTACCCCTCCCAGTGGATCCTGCTGGGGATCGCCCCAGGAGGGCGATCCCCAAGCAGGGATCCACCCACTAGACACCAGGGAGGGGGAGCGGCCCCTTGGGCAAGGGCCTTTGCTCCCCCAAACAAATTGGCCATATTCAGTCTTTCTGCCCCCCCTGGGGGGCAGATGGGGGCAGTAGCCCCCAATCTGCCCCCCGGGGGGGCAGAAAGCCCACTTGACGCCAGGGATTTTTTTGTTGCCATATGTAATTAGGGTAGGGGCTGCCCAAAACGGGCATGCCAATGCCCCCACCCCCTGCCAAAATGACAGCCTTTCTGCCCCCCAGGGGAGCAGATGGGGGCAGTAGCCCCCAATCTGCCCCTCCCCGGGGGGGCAGAAAGCCCACTTGATGCCAGGGATTTTTTTGTTGCCATATGTAATTAGGGTAGGGGCTGCCCAAAACGGGCATGCCAATGCCTCCACCCCCCGCCAAAATTACAGCCTTTCTGCCCCCCCAGGGGAGGGCAAAAAGCCCACTAGATGCCAGGGATTTTTCTTTGGGCAATTTGAATTAGGGTGGGAGTTGCCCAAAACGGGCATGCCAATGCCCCCCCCCACAAAAATTACAGTCTTTCTGCCCCCCGGGAGGCAGATGGGAGCTGTAGCCCCCAATCTGCCCCCCCGGGGGGGCAGAAAGCCCACTAGAAACCAGGGATTTTTTTTTTTTTATTCGTGTAGGGGTAGGGGCTGCCCAAAATGGGCATGACAATACCCCCACCCACCCCCAGAGAAATTCCAGTCTTTCTGCCCCTTCGGGAGGGCAGATGGGGGCAGTGGCCCCTGATCTGTCCCCCGGGGGGGCAGACAGCCCACTATGCGCCAGCGATTACGCTGGCTTTTTTTTATGCCCCCACCCCTACAAAAAATAGCCACAGTCTTTCTGCCCCCCTTGGGGGCATATCGGGGCAAACCCCCCCTCCCCCAATTTCCCCCCCAGGGCGGCAGAAAGCCCACTAGGCACCAACTTTTTTTTAGCAATGTGCCTACCTGTGGATTTTGGGCCCTAGCGCAGCTGGCACATAGGGAAACCTAGCAAACCTGTACATTTTTTAAAACTAGACACCAAGGGGAATCCAGGATAGGGTGACTTGTCTGGCTCGCACCAGGTTCTGTTACCCAGTATCCCTTGCAAACCTCAAACTTTGTAAAAAAACAAACATATTTTCCTCACATTTATGTGGTGGAAAGTTCTGAAATCTGCATGGATCCACAAAATTCCACCCACTCCGCATTCCCCAAAGTCTTCCGAGAAAAATGGTACCTCACTTGTGTGGGTAGCCCTACTGCCCGCGACAGGAAACGGCCCAAAACGCAACGTGGACACACCACATTTTCACAGTGAAAATGGACCCATTTTTTGCAAAGTGCCTAGCTATAGATAAAAATGTTACCTCACTTGTGTGGGTAGGCATAGTGGCTGCAACAAGGAAATGACCCAAATCGTACTGTGGAGACTTCAAAATTACCTATAACAAAACTACCTGGTTTTGGGAGGGGGCACCTGGGGTTTTGGCCCCGGGCTCGCCGCCGCCAATGTGGGTGGGGCAAGGGCCTGTGACTGGGAAGAGCCCAAAACATAGGGAATAAGGGTATAGCACCGAAAATTCTAAGCGCTACATTTTAAAAAAAATACGTTTTTAGCCAATTCTGCATTGGACACCCACACAAGTGAGGTATCATTTTACTCAGGACACTAAGGAGAACGCTGTGGGGTAGGACATTTGTGCCGGCACGGTGATTCCACACAAAAATATGTGAAAAATGTGTTTTTTTCAGCTAAATTTGAGGTTTGCATGGCATTCTGGGTAGGAAAACGTTGGGGGATCCACGCAAGCCATACCTCATTGGACTCCCCCGGGCGTCTAGTTTTCAGAAATGTTTGGGTTTGGTAGTTTCCCAAGATGGCCGCCGAACCCGGGGTCAAAACCCCAGGTGCCCCCCACCCAAAAACCAGGAAGTTTTGTTATAGGTAATTTTGAAGTCTCCACAGTACGATTTGGGCCATTTCCTGTTGCAGCCACTATGCCTACCCACACAAGTGAGGTACAATTTTTATCGGGAGACCTGGGGGAACGCTAGGTGGGAGGAAATTTGTGGATCCACGCAGATTCCAGAACTTTCCCAAACAGAAATTTGAGAAAAAAGTGATTTTTTTTCAGCTAAATTTGAGGTTTGCAGGGGATTCTGGGTAGGAGAATGTTGGGAGACCCACGCAAGCCATACCTCGCTGGACTCCCCCAGGTGTCTAGTTTCCAGAAATGTGTCGGTTTGGTAGGTTTCCCTAGATGGCCGCCGAGCCCCGGGCCAAAACCTCATGGGACCCCCCTTGCAAAACCAGGTTGGTTTGTGATAGGTACTTTTGATGTCGCCTCAATAGGTTTTGGGCCCTTGCCTGTCACGGGTCCTTGACCCACCCATGCGAGTGAGGTACCATTTTTATCAGGAGACCTGGGAGAACGCTGGGTGGGAGGAAATTTGTGGATCCACGCAGATTCCATAACTTTCCCGCACAGAAATTTGAGAAAAAAGTGATTTTTTTCAGCTAAACTTGAGGTTTGCAGGGGATTCTGGGTAGGAGAATGTTGTGGGACCCACGCTACCCATACCTCGCTGGATTCCCCAGGGTATCTAGTTTTCAGAAATGTGTGGGTTTGGTAGGTTTCCCTAGATGGCCGCCGAGCTCCGGGCCAAAAACAAATGGGACCCCCCTTGCAAAACCAGGTTGGTTTGCGATAGGTAATTTTGATGTCACCTCAATAGGTTTTGGGCCCTTGCCTGTCGCGGGAACTTGACCCACCCATGCAAGTAAGGTACCATTTTTCTCGAAAGACTTTGGGGAACGTGGGGCGGGTGGAATTTTGTGGATCCACGCAGATTCCAGAACTTTCCACCAGAGAAATGTGAGGAAAAAGTGTTTTTTTTGACACATTTTTAGGTTTGCAAGAGATTCTGGGTAACAGAACCTGGTGAGAGCCACTCAAGTCACCCCATCCTGGATTACCCTTGGTGTCTACTTTTAAAAAATGTATTTCTTTGCTACGTTTCCCTAGGTGCCGACAGAGCTAGGGTTCAAAAACTACAGCTAGGCACTTTGCAAAAAAAGGGTCATTTTTCACAGTGAAAATGTGGTGTGTCCACGTTGCGTTTTGGGCCGTTTCCTGCTGCAGGCACTAGGCCTACCCACACAAGTGAGGTACCATTTTTCTCAGAAGACTTTGGGGAACGCTGGGTGGGTGGAATTTTGTGGATCCACCCTGATTCCAGAACTTTCCACCAAAGAAATGTGAGGAAAATGTGTTTTTTTTTTACAAATTTTGAGGTTTGCAAGGGATTCTGGGTAACAGAACCTGGTGAGAGCCAGTCAAGTTATCCCATCCTAGATTGCCCTGGGTGTCTAGTTTTCAAAAATGTATTGGTTTGCTAGGTTTCCCTAGGTGCCGGCAGAGCTAGGGTTCAAAAACTACAGCTAGGCACTTTGCAAAAAAAGGGTCCATTTTCACTGTGAAAATGTGGTGTGTCCACATTGTGTTTTGGGCCGTTTCCTGTCGCGGGCACTAGGCCTACCCACACAAGTGAGGTACCATTTTTCTCGAAAGACTTTGGGGAACGCGGGGCGGGTGGAATTTTGTGGATCCACGCAGATTCCAGAACTTTCCACCAGAGAAATGTGAGGAAAAAGTGTTTTTTTTGGACAAATTTTTAGGTTTGCAAGAGATTCTGGGTAACAGAACCTGGTGAGAGCCAGTCAAGTCACCCCATCCTGGATTACCCTTGGTGTCTACTTTTAAAAAATGTATAGGTTTGCTACGTTTGCCTAGGTGCCGACAGAGCGAGGGTTCAAAAACTACAGCTAGGCACTTTGCAAAAAAAGGGTCATTTTTCACTGTGAAAATGTGGTGTGTCCACGTTGCGTTTTGGGCCGTTTCCTGCTGCGGGCACTAGGCCTACCCACACAAGTGAGGTACCATTTTTCTCAGAAGACTTTGGGGAACGCTGGGTGGGTGGAATTTTGTGGTTCCACGCAGATTCCAGAACTTTCCACCACAGAAATGTGAGGAAAATGTGTTTTCTTGGACACATTTTTAGGTTTGCAAGGGATTTTGGGTAACAGAACCTGGTGAGAGCCAGTCAAGTCACCCCATCCTGGATTCCCCTGGGTGTCTAGTTTTCAAAAATGTATAGGTTTGCTAGGTTTCCCTAGGTGCCGGCAGAGCTAGGGTTCAAAAACTACAGCTAGGCACTTTGCAAAAAAAGGGTCCGCTTTACTGTGAAAATGTGGTGTGTCCACGTTGTGTTTTGGGCCGTTTCCTGTCGCGGGCACTAGCCCTACCCACACAAGTGAGGTATCATTTTTCTTGAAAGACTTTAGGGAACGCGGGGTGGTTGAAATTTTGTGGATCCACGCAGATTCCAGAACTTTCCACCACAGAAATGTGAGGAAAATGTGTTTTTGTGGACAAAAAGTTTTAGGTTTGCAAGGGATTCTGGGTAACAGAACCTGGTGAGAGCCAGTCAAGTTATCCCATCCTAGATTCCCCTGGGTGTCTAGTTTTCAAAAATGTATCGGTTTGCTAGGTTTCCCTAGGTGCCGGCAGAGCTAGGGTTCAAAAACTACAGCTAGGCACTTTGCAAAAAAAGGGTCCATTTTCACTGTGAAAATGTGGTGTGTCCACATTGTGTTTTGGGCCGTTTCCTGTCGCGGGCACTAGGCCTACCCACACAAGTGAGGTACCATTTTTCTCGAAAGACTTTGGGGAACGCGGGGCGGGTGGAATTTTGTGGATCCACGCAGATTCCAGAACTTTCCACCAGAGAAATGTGAGGAAAAAGTGTTTTTTTTGACAAATTTTTAGGTTTGCAAGAGATTCTGGGTAACAGAACCTGGTGAGAGCCAGTCAAGTCACCCCATCCTGGATTACCCTTGGTGTCTACTTTTAAAAAATGTATAGGTTTGCTACGTTTCCCTAGGTGCCGACAGAGCTAGGGTTCAAAAACTACAGCTAGGCACTTTGCAAAAAAAGGGTCATTTTTCACTGTGAAAATGTGGTGTGTCCACGTTGCGTTTTGGGCCGTTTCCTGCTGCGGGCACTAGGCCTACCCACACAAGTGAGGTACCATTTTTCTCAGAAGACTTTGGGGAACGCTGGGTGGGTGGAATTTTGTGGTTCCACGCAGATTCCAGAACTTTCCACCACAGAAATGTGAGGAAAATGTGTTTTCTTGGACACATTTTTAGGTTTGCAAGGGATTTTGGGTAACAGAACCTGGTGAGAGCCAGTCAAGTCACCCCATCCTGGATTCCCCTGGGTGTCTAGTTTTCAAAAATGTATAGGTTTGCTAGGTTTCCCTAGGTGCCGGCAGAGCTAGGGTTCAAAAACTACAGCTAGGCACTTTGCAAAAAAAGGGTCCGCTTTTACTGTGAAAATGTGGTGTGTCCACGTTGTGTTTTGGGCCGTTTCCTGTCGCGGGCACTAGCCCTACCCACACAAGTGAGGTATCATTTTTCTTGAAAGACTTTAGGGAACGCGGGGTGGTTGAAATTTTGTGGATCCACGCAGATTCCAGAACTTTCCACCACAGAAATGTGAGGAAAATGTGTTTTTGTGGACAAAAAGTTTTAGGTTTGCAAGGGATTCTGGGTAACAGAACCTGGTGAGAGCCAGTCAAGTTATCCCATCCTAGATTCCCCTGGGTGTCTAGTTTTCAAAAATGTATCGGTTTGCTAGGTTTCCCTAGGTGCCGGCAGAGCTAGGGTTCAAAAACTACAGCTAGGCACTTTGCAAAAAAAGGGTCCATTTTCACTGTGAAAATGTGGTGTGTCCACATTGTGTTTTGGGCCGTTTCCTGTCGCGGGCACTAGGCCTACCCACACAAGTGAGGTACCATTTTTCTCGAACGACTTTGGGGAACGCGGGGCGGGTGGAATTTTGTGGATCCACGCAGATTCCAGAACTTTCCACCAGAGAAATGTGAGGAAAAAGTGTTTTTTTTGACAAATTTTAGGTTTGCAAGAGATTCTGGGTAACAGAACCTGGTGAGAGCCAGTCAAGTCACCCCATCCTGGATTACCCTTGGTGTCTACTTTTAAAAAATGTATAGGTTTGCTAAGTTTCCCTAGGTGCCGACAGAGCTAGGGTTAAAAAACTACAGCTAGGCACTTTGCAAAAAAAGGGTCATTTTTCACTGTGAAAATGTGGTGTGTCCACGTTGCATTTTGGGCCGTTTCCTGCTGTGGGCACTAGGCCTACCCACACAAGTGAGGTACCATTTTTCTCAGAAGACTTTGGGGAACGCTGGGTGGGTGGAATTTTGTGGTTCCACGCAGATTCCAGAACTTTCCACCACAGAAATGTGAGGAAAATGTGTTTTCTTGGACACATTTTTAGGTTTGCAAGGGATTTTGGGTAACAGAACCTGGTGAGAGCCAGTCAAGTCACCCCATCCTGGATTCCCCTGGGTGTCTAGTTTTCAAAAATGTATAGGTTTGCTAGGTTTCCCTAGGTGCCGTCAGAGCTAGGGTTCAAAAACTACAGCTAGGCACTTTTCAAAAAAAGGGTCCGCTTTTACTGTGAAAATGTGGTGTGTCCATGTTGTGTTTTGGGCCGTTTCCTGTCGCGGGCACTAGCCCTACCCACACAAGTGAGGTATCATTTTTCTTAAAAGACTTTAGGGAACGCGGGGTGGTTGAAATTTTGTGGATCCACGCAGATTCCAGAACTTTCCACCACAGAAATGTGAGGAAAATGTGTTTTTGTGGACAAAATGTTTTAGGTTTGCAAGGGATTCTGGGTAACAGAAACTGGTGAGAGCCAGTCAACTCACCCCATCCTGGATTCCACTGGGTGTCTAGTTTTCAAAAATGTATAGGTTTGCTAGGTTTCCCTAGGTGCCAGCAGAGCTAGGGTTCAAAAACTACAGCTAGGCACTTTGCAAAAAAAGGGTAATTTTTCACTGTGAAAATGTGGTGTGTCCACATTGCGTTTTGGGCTGTTTCCATTGTGGGCACTAGGCCTACCCACACAAGTGAGGTACCATTTTTCTCAGAAGACTTTGGGGAACGCGGGGTGGGTGGAGTTTTGTGGATCCACGCAGATTCCAGAACGTTCCACCACAGAAATGTGAGGAAAATGTGGTTTTTTTGACAATTTTTTAGGTTTGCAAGGGATTCTGGGTAACAGAACTTGGTGAGAGCCAGTCAAGTCACCCCATCCTGGATTCCCCTGGGTGTCTAGTTTTCAAAAATGTATAGGTTTGCTAGGTTTCCCTAGGTGCCGGCAGAGCTAGGGTTCAAAAACTACAGCTAGGCACTTTGCAAAAAAAGGGTCCTTTTTCATTGTGAAAATGTGGTGTGTCCACGTTGCGTTTTGAGCCGTTTCCTGTCGTGGGCACTAGACCTACCCACACAAGTGAGGTACCATTTTTATCGGGAGACTTAGGGTAACACAGAATTGTAGAGCAACTGTTATTACCTATTGACTTTCGATGTATTTCTGCCTTCCAAATGAAAGACAATGTGTAAAAAAGAAGTCATTTTGAAAAATGACCTATAATTCTCATGCTAGTATGGGTACTCCATATTTTGTTCCCATTTCAGAAATACAAAGGTGTCTTTCATCCCGATTTTTCACTATATATATTTTCCCAAATTAATTGCTATATACCCGGTACATAATAAAAAACCATTGCAAGACGCTGCTCAGTTTTTGGCTCTGGGTTCGTCGGGTTCTTGGTGAACCTACAAGTCCTATATATCCCCACAACCAGAAAGGTCCAGCGGATGTAACGGTATATTGCTTTCAAACAGCTGTCATAATTAGATGAAGTTACAGGTGAAAACGTTGACACAAATGGCTGTTTTTTTCAACTAATTTTCCATTTTTACTATATTTAACTGTTAGTTTCTATAAAGAAACTTTGAAGGATCTACACAAATGACCCCTTGCTGAATTCAGAATTTTGTCTACTTTTCTAAAATGTATAGCTTTCCAGGATCCATTATTGCTTTCATACCCATTTCTACCATTAACTGGAAGGAGGTTGAAAGCACAAAAAATAGCAAAAATAGGCTATGTCCCAGAAAAATGCCAAAACTGTGTAAAAATTTTTTGGTTTTCTGACAAAAGTCTGCTTGTCCCTGAAAGCTGGGAAGATGGTGATTTCAGCACCACAACCCCTTTTTTGATACCATTTGCAGAGAAAAAACCAGAAGCTTTCATTTGTAGCCCTTTTTTCCAATTTTACCCCCAAAAATGTAGCTGTATTTTGGCTAATTTCTGGGTCCCCTCCAGGGGAATCCACAAACCCTGGGTACCTTTAGAATCCCCATGATGTTGGAAAAAAAGGACGCAAATTTGGCGTGGATACCTTATGTGGTCAAAAAGTTACAGGGGCCTAAGCGCGAACTACCTCAAATAGCCAAAAAAAAGCTTAGCACAGGGGGGGGGAAAGGCCTAGCAGCGAAGGTGTTAAAGAGAGTCATTTTCTCTCTGGATTTCCCTTCTCTTTTTGAAACTCAGGAGCAGTAACATCATCGTGGTGTCACCAGGGCTTTAAGTGGAAGCTTTTTCAATATTATATACAAGCCATAGTTGCTGCTTCTTTATTTTATGCCACTAACAACCATTGACAAAGCCAATAGTCCTGACTTGCTGTAGGTATGATGTTACTTGTTGCATCATATATCTGGATGCAATGAGAGAAACAGCAAAATACAAGTCGGGCGGCACACTGCTAAGCACAGATTTTTAGCTTATGTGTTTTTAAGCCACGCCCTTAATTACATTGGTCACGCCCCCTTGAGAGACCCCCCAGTTTTTTCATCCCACTTAAAGCCCTGGGTAATAGGGAACAGGAAAAGGCAAATGGTGTCTGCTGGACATCCCTCGGGTGAAGACCGTATAATGGGGTGGCAGAAGCTTTTTCTATCTGGCCTGCAAACTCTGGAACACTCTGCCTCTTACACTAAGAAGCCAAACCAACAGACAGTTGTTTAGAAAATCACTAAAAACATGGCTGTTTGTACCCAAGCCTTAAACTAATGCATGTTCCCTCCGCTCAACTGCAAAGACGGCGCTAGCACTAAGATGCCTTGGCATACATGCGCTTTATGAAACTTTCATTTCATTATACAAGGATTTATACTTAATGAGTCCCCGTTGTGCGGACTGGAGACTTACGCCAACCTTACACTTGAAAGCAAACTGTGTGCGCTGAGGCCGTGCAACTTAAAAAAGAGTGAGGCATCTCATGGTTCTTGGCATACAGAGACAGGCTCCTCTAGGGTACACATGGATTGTAGGAGAAAAGTGATACCAATAATTTACCTCAACACTAAGAGGCACAGTGAATAAAAGGTAAACAACTTTGATTGCACCAGTAATGTCATGCTCCAGGATAGGGGGTTTCAGCTTAAGCATCTGCTAGCTGATTTGTCTTAAGCATCAGCTTAACTGTGTGTGATGCCTCAGTCAAAGGTTCTAGTCACAGCATGCTTGACAAAGACCTTTGTCCTTCTGTGTTTGATAACATATCTACCAATATTAATAAGGTCAGTCTGATTTACCATAACAACTAATTTCTATAAAAGATTCATATTTAAACTAGACAAATTTATGATCTTGGATATCTTTGTTAGAATCCAATGGTCTCAGGCCCTGTATCCTTTAAAATAGAAATAACCACCCAGGCATGTGAACTGGTAGTAATGGTTAGTTTCCAGACAGTATTGGCATACAGAAAGGAATTTTGTAGAAAGCCTACTCTTGTGTCTGTGTTGTCAAATGAGAAAGTGTTATTAACAGGTGCTGCAAAGGAAAAGAGGTGAAATTTGCACCACCAGGCGAGAGAGAGTCAGTGGAGTACCGAACTTGAGAGGGGTCTTACCCCAACGCCTTGTGCAATCTGCCTCATCGAGCAAAGTCTGGCAAAGCCCTACTTATGCTCTCTCCAGATACATCCACCATCAGATCCATAAATAGCTGTACATGCTGTGGGCCATTTGTGACATGACTCCGGTACAATTGCAATCCCCAAAGGGATCACCCCAAAAGCATTACAGCTCTGGCAGGGTCATGGTCATACCCCATTTACATGGTGCTGGCCCCTTGCAATAATGTATGCTGGTGGAGGCAGGGCATCAAGATGTGAACAGACGAAAAAATTATTGCTATTGACTCACACTACTTGTGTCCCCCTGCTGATATATCACCAGTTATCTATTATGAACCTTAGTGGATGAGTGTGAGTATTTAAGAAAGTATGGAATTTATTTGGGGCTTACCCCATACTTATTATCAATCTACTATTTTGGGAAAGGTGTTTTATCATATTCTAATTTGCACTTGAATTAGTAGAGAATCACACAATAAGGATTTCTGCTGCACATATTTGTTTGATATAGTCTGCACTGTTATTGTAGTGATTGGATAGGATCAAAAATGTTTATGATGATGCATAGAATAGAGAGTTTGTGTTGGACCTGGCCCTTGTTGCAGATCAAACTTTTTGCCTTCCTCCTGTATGTTTTTTCAGACCTGTTTTTGTTGGCTTTAGGAAACTGGGCACTTTACCGCTGCTATTCAGTGCTAAAGTGCATGTGCTCTCTCCTTTAAACATGGTTGATTGGTCTAGACCTGTTTGGCATATTTAATTTACCTGTAAGTCCCCTGTACAGTGGTATCCCATATACCCAGAGCCTGTAAAAAAATGTTTTAAATTGTATTTATTGGCATTTGCATATAATTTGTCAAACAAACAAACAACAACAGAAGCCAGTACATTCCCAAACCTGTGTCGGATACAATCGGCACATTCCGGGTACAATAATAGTAATCAAATTTAGCACACCCGCCACTCCGTTAGTCTACATTCAGTATCACTAGATCTTCTCCCTTTTCAACTGAGTAATCGATAGTGAGGCCTAAGCATCCATGCCAACTGCAGTGTACACTATACAAGAACTCCCAATGCTATTCAACGTCTACTGTACATTATACCGGCACACTGTACATGAAACTTAATGTAACCTGTTGCAGGGGTTCATCCGGGGGAGTTAACCAGGGGCTGTGTGCTGCCATCAAGGCCCTGTCGTTCCCGTGCCCAACTCAGGAAGGGTTCCCATATGTCTCGTGGTCTGGAAGTGAGGGGCATTAGCTCCCAAAAGGTGGTGAGTTGGGCCTGCCCATATGTCACATCCCGCAGCCATTCCTTCGTGGACGGTGCCCTCCTCTGTCCCCAATGTATTGGTACCTGACGTTTAGCAAACAACAGCAGTAATGCATGTAACTTCCGCACCTGGGGTCGTGTGTCCCTTACGTAGCACAGTAAGCCTAGCAATGGGGTAGGGTCAAGCGACATGCCAAGTATTTGGTTAATTATCGTGAACGTTGTATTCCAATAAGTCCCCAGCGTCGGGCAATCCCAAGCCATGTGCAGAAAAGATGCTGATGAGGACCCGCATCGCCAGCAATGGTCATCCTCCCTGAGACCCATACGGTATAACCCCCTAGGTGTTCTGTAGTACCTGTGGATGAATTTAAAGTGGACCAGCCGAAGTCTATAATTCGACGATAATTCGGTGAGCTGGCGACAGCAGAACGACCATTGGTCTTCCGTCAGTGGCTCCGGGAGTTCCGAGTTCCAACCCTGGAGCGCTTTGGGTGTCACCAGCGGCGCCGAGATCTGCATTTGCCTGTAAAGTCGTGTTACTAGCCTCCGTGGGGAAGGGGAGCGCAGCAGATTCTCCAGGGCCAGCAAAGGAGGAGGAGGAGCCGGGAAGGTGGTATGGAGTGAGCGACATGTTGCGCGCAGCTGGTGGTAAAGGAAAAGTTCGGTGAACGGCACTGTCTGTCCTTCATCCGCAGCTGGAGGGGGGCGGAACACATTGTCAATGTATAGGTCTGCGAATGTGTGTAGCTTCATTTTCTCAGCAAGTGTTTTGCTAACTCCATCCCTCAGAGCAGGCACCATCGGGTTGTGTGCTAGTGGTATTGAAGGGGCGTACAGCACCGGCATCCCCGCCCGTCTGCGCAACCCATCCCACGCCCAACAGAGAGTTTCCGAAGTGTCTATTCCCTCTCTAGGTCGGCGATAAGGCGTGTACAGCACTACTGGTAGAGGGACAGGCGCCACAACATCAATTTCCACTGCGACATGTGGCTGAAAGGGCGTAGGGTACGTCCAGTAGTGCAAAAATTGTGCTTGAGCACACAGCGCGTAAAGCTGCATGTCAGGGGCCCCCATCCCACCCTGCACCAGCGGGAGCGTTAGTAGCTCCCAAGACACCCTAGCCTGACCACCTGCCCAAGTCAGAGAGATCAAGGCAGCTCTGACCCTTTTAAAAAAGGAATGTGTGAGCGGGATCGGGACAGTAGCGAACAGATACAAAAATTTTGGCAGAATAATCATTTTTGCCAAGGCTATTTTCCCTGCCAGTGATAGCGGGAGAGTCTTCCAAAGTCCCACCTTTTCCTCCAACCAGGTCACTGCCCTCCCATAATTTAAAGACCAGATATCCTGCATGTCCCGGCTAATCCAAACACCTAAATACTTGACCGCCATCGCCTCCCACCTCAAAGGGAATTCGGAAGCCACCGGTATGGTATTATTTGTGAGCGGAAAGATGACCGATTTAGCCCAATTTATGGAGATCCCAGACAGGCCCCCGAATCTAATAAATTCCCGCAAGATGGGGTCTAAATTTTCTCTGGGGTTAGTGATATATAAGGTGACATCATCAGCGTATAATGAAATTATGAGGCTCCTGGTGCTGAACCCAATGCCCCTGGCCGTGTGATGTTGTCTAATGCGGGCGGCCAGTGGTTCCATCGCAACCGCAAATAGCAATGGCGACAGAGGACACCCCTGCCTCGTCCCACGCGAGATAGGGAAAGGCTCCGACAATAGGCCATTCACTTTGATACGGGCTGTTGGCTGAGTATACAGTAATTTTATGAGGTTCAGAAACTGAGGGCTGAATCCCATCCGGGATAGAATCATGAATAGATACGGCCATTCGAGCGTGTCGAATGCCTTAGTGGCATCTAGGAAGACCGCCGCAGCTTGTACATCGGGGTGCAAGTAATGCAGCACCGAAAAAATCGTCCTGAGGTTGTGAGAGGTGGCTCTACCCAGAATGAAACCTGACTGGTCCGGGCGCGCGATGAGGGGCAGCAAGGGCTGTAGCTTATTAGCTATCAATTTGGACAGGATTTTTACATCTACATTAATCAGTGACAGAGGCCGATAGGAGTCCAGCTCCGTTTCGGGTTTACCTGGCTTTAACAGGGTGATGATGACAGCCTCTCTCATCGTTGGAGGCAAAATGGCAGAGCTGCAAGCCTCATTGTATAGTTCCAAGAGTCTCGGTGCCAGTTCCTCCACATATGCTTTGTAAAAGCCGTAGTTAGGCCATCTGACCCTGGGGCTTTATCCAAGGGCAGACTGCGTATAACCTGTGCGACATCTTCCACCGTGATTGGTAGATCCATGTAATCTCTGTAGTTTTGATTGAACCAAACCAGCTCGAGAGAGTCAAGGAAATTCTGCATTCCCTCTGGGCATGTGTGTTGGGTGGCTGTGTAAAGGTTGGTATAAAACCGAGAGAATTCAGTGACGATGTCTTGCTGTCCTCTGACCATTCCCCCCCCTGCGGCCTTTAACTCAGGAATGTACGTAGTGGGGCACGAATCATACCAGCCAGCGTCCTACCCGGTCTGTCCCCCTCTCCATATCGCCTAGCCTCGGCATATTTCCCCAGGAATTTGATCTCCCGTCTTGCTTCCTCCTCATATTCAATTAATTTAGCTTTAATATCAGCCAGTACAGATGTGTCGTTAGAGGAGTAGAACAGTGTCTCGAGCCCTTTTAGTTGAGATTCCAGTGATGCCAGAGAGCCCCGTATGGCTTTTAGTACCCCGGCTTGGCGGGCTATACATTGGCCACGGATAACCACTTTCAAGGCCTCCCATAGCGTGGCCTCAGTGTCCACCGAGCCCGTGTTACGTGTGAAGTAATCAGTAATGTCCGTCCTAATTTCTTCTTTGAAAGCGTCATCTAACAAAGCATGCGGTGGGAGCCTCCATGAAAACATGCGTGGGGGTGCATCTGGCAGTGTCAAATTTAGCAGACATGGGGCGTGGTCCGACAAGGATCTCGGCAAGTGAACTATTTCAGTAGTCCACGTGGCCACATCCCGCGACACCAGCCAGTAGTCCAATCGGGACCAGGCTCTATGATGGTCTGATATGCAAGTTCCTTCTTGGAGGTCAGGGTTTCTATGGCGCCAGACGTCGATCAGGGACCCATCCTCAAGTATAGCGTTAAGGGCGGTGCTCGCCGAGGGGTGCAGAGTACGGGCAGCCCCCCGCCTATCCAACCCATCATTCAAGACGGCATTAAAGTCGCCACCCCATAGGATAGTGCTACAGCCTGTAGCCTTCACTCTAGCCCATATGTCCCGGAAGAACTCAGGGGAATCAACATTGGGGCCATACATCGCAACTATCGCAATCGGGATCCCTCCTAACGAGCCCAGAACAATGAGAGATCTGCCATCCGGGTCTCTATGTACAGTGCCCTCCCTCCACTCCAACCCCCTCCTGATCAGCACCGCCACGTACCGGGCGTAACTAGAGTATATAGAGGAATATACGTGACCCCATCTGGTGTGTTTGAGCCGTGGTGAGGGGTCGACATTGAGGTGTGTTTCCTGCAATAAACATATATCAATATTGTGGCGTGAAAGGTAAGCATGTACAAGTCGAGTTTTCCTACAGTCATTCAGGCCCCTGATGTTCCAAGAGAGGCATTTTAGGGTGGCAGCGTGCGAACATCATATGTGAATCCCAAAAGAGCAGTTAAGTAACCGAAACCGCTCAAAGACCCGAAAAGCGCCCATCGTGTTTCAAGGTGGCACGTAGCAGTACTGGCTAAAAACATACAAACACTCCCCTCCCCCCCCATCCCACCACCCACTCCAACCCCCCAATCAGGTTGTGTATACCCCCGCAACATTAAACAAATCACAATACTAACATACAAAAAACCACAGCTCAAAAAGGGAAAGTTTCCCATGGGGGCGAGGTATCGCCGGCGAACTTCCCTTTTTGCACAGGGTGGCCGGGAATACTGCAGAGAAGCAGGTAGCTAACATCGAATATAATGTATCACCCAAGAACTCACAGGCTACGGGGTCCCAGGATCCCCTCCATCAACTTTAAGGATCATTGCAGAAAAATCATGTTAGAGCAGGTACACATATTAGCCCCATCACGCCCCATGGCAACATTTTAATACAGTGAACAAAGGCGAGGTACCGGATCAGTCATTATCGCTTAGATGGCCCTCTCGAGCACCCTCAGCAGTTCCAGATTGCTTGACTTTTTTCCCACCAACATGTTTGGCAAACTTCAATGCGGATTTCGCATCAGTGAAGAAGTGAGCAGTGCCGTCATATGAAACTTTCAGCTTGGCAGGATATAGCAGGGAGTACGGGATCTGCGCCTGCAGAAGAATACGCTTCGCGGGGAGGAATTCCCTACGGGCCGCCTGCACTGCTGGGGTGAAATCGGGATAAAAGGAGATGGTATTGCCTTTATGGGAGATCTGGCCTTTCTCCCTAGCCAAGCGCAATATAAGATCTCTGTCCTGATAATTCAATAATTTTGCCAGGATTGGCCTAGGTGTTGCGCCAATCGGGGGTTTCGGCCCTAGGGATCTATGTGCTCTCTCCACCACGAACACCGACGATAGATGGGGGTCAAAGAGTTCGTGTAGGAGTTCCGTCACGAAGGTCTCCATCCTGGAAAGAGCGGTGGTTTCCGGAATACCTGTAATCCGGAGGTTGTTTCTCCGCGACCTGGCCTCCAAATCTTCGTTCTTGGCCCTGATGATGCCTAGCAGTTTATCCATGTGCAGCAATTGCTCTTTGGTGTCAGCTTGAAATTCATGAAATTCCGTTTGCCGATTCTCGATAGCATCCAACCTGGTCTCGTGCGTCGCCACCTGAGTCTTGACAGAGTCAAGTTGTGTAGTGAGTGTGTCCAGTTTTGTATCTATGTTGCGTAGGCTGGAGCGCATCTCCAACATGAGGGTTCGCAGATCTTCCCCGTGATCCTCCGACATCTGTTCATGGGGACCGTCACCCTGGGCGTCCGGGTCCGGTTCCGCATGCCTCGTGGAGCGTTTATTTTCAAAAGTCAGTTTTGGCTGCTTGGCATCCTGCTTACCCATTGTGGCAGCCGCCGAAAGTGGCCCCTCCGCCGAGTGACTCACGAGTGGAAGCCGGAACGGCGCTGCAGCCCACAACCAGGCATGGCCTAATCCGGCAGACCCAGGGCATCAGGCCCCACCGGGCACCAATATGGCAGCTCTCCCCACCTCGCGGACCGGTTCAGCCCCGGGCACCTCCGCTAATGGCAGCACAGGCTCAGCACCACCACAATCGGTATATGTAGACCGCAAGCCAGCACACCACCGGGGTGCAGAACCAGATGCGCCAAAGGCACCATACGCCGAATGCGTCACACAATATCTGCACAGCAGGCTTTATCTGCCTCGTTTGATCTGCGCTCTCGCACCTCGAGGGAGATCAGCGCCGCAGGGATCGCAGGTCGCACACCCAGGTAAACACAGCCAGCAGGCTCCAGCAGCTCCAGGCGCTCTCAGTCCGCGGCTCCCAGCATCGTGTCAGATAAGGGGCGGGTGGGCCCAGTGTATGTGATGGAGTGCGCACCGGGTCCGCACACCGGCGATGAACACACCCCGAGAACTGCACACTCCCCCTATATGCACCTCGCAGCGCCGCACTCACCAGCCGGCCCCCAGCGCCTCCACAAGTCTGCGGGCGGGGCAGCGCAGCTCAGCCGCTCCAGACACCACCAGCGGCCGACGGCGGATTCTCAAGATGGCGGCCGCGGCCCACAAGCCGGGGTCCCCCGGTCACCCACGAAATCCTTCACTCCACCTCCAGGCACTGTGCAGCACGTCTCTCAGGCCATGGCTCCGCCGCAACCATCCAGCCGCCGCCAGCCAGCCAGAGTCAGCGTCTCCGCCACCTATCTCGCCTCAGGCCTGGAGATTACCCGCAGCCGCTGGCTCGATTTTCAGGAGCGCCCAGGTGCGGCAAGTATACGGGACCAGCCGGTCGACCGCAGCTCCAGGGACAGCCGTACGCCTCGAGCCCGAATCCCAGTCGGACCACAGGCACTGCAGCCGCAGGGTCTAGTGTCACCCCGCCGCCCGATTGCTCATCGTCAACGCCGCTTCTGCCCTCCGTTCGCAGGATTAATGCAGGATTTTCATCCCGGCCAGCGGAGCTCGCTCACAGAGTGGCCATTCCGCAGCACAGCAAGCCACGCCCCCCAGAGCCTGTAAATTAAATGCTACTAGTGGACCTGCAGCGCTGCTTGTACCACCAACAGAAGTAGCCTTTCAAACCTGTCTCAGGCCTGCCACTGCAGCGCCTGCATGCTTAGTAAATGCCATATTGACTTGGCATTTAAAGTGTATTGCCAAGCCTGAAACAGCCCTTTTACTACATATAAGGCACCCCTAAGGTAGGCCCTAGATAGCCCTATGGTCAGGGTGCCGTGTGGGTAAAAGGTAGGACATGTGCCTTTATTGTGTGGCATTATCCTGGTAGTGACTAACAGCCTATTTGGTTTCTCACTGCTGTGAGTGCCTGCTCCTCTCATAGGTTTGCATTAGGAATTCCCTGATATGTTTTTCAGTGGTAATTTCTGATCTGAAAGGAGTACCGTCGCCATGTTTGGTATGGTTGGAATAGTGGTGATAAATCCTGCTTATTGGTGTATGTGGATTTACTATTTTTGAAATGCCACTTTTAGAAAGTGGGCATTTCACTGTGCTTACGACTCTTTGTGCTTTGCAGCCTTAATTCAATCCATGTCTAGAGTAAAGTAACAGCTGGGCTTGTGCATACTTTCCAGACAGCCACAACACAGGAAGGGCTGGGGTGGGACAGAAGTCATTTTCAAACATTCCAGTATCCTACACATAAATCTGACTACTTCAAAAAGTGGTAGATTAAAATATGTATTCCTAATAATAATAATAATAATAATATGTTTTTTTCACATAGCTCTTCAAACCACACATTTAACCTTTGCAAAAAATGGTGTTAGTATGACACAACTGATTATCACTCAATTTCCTGGCCTTCTGAATGGTGGACAGCTGAATCGTCCTTTCTTACATTTACTGCTGACAATCTCCACATTTTTTAGCAGCAAGACTCCATCTCAGTAAGTCATCCTGCCGACTTAGAGGTGAGGAAGTGATGAAAAAGCTCCATATTGTCCTTGAGTGTAGGGGTGAGAGTTTTCCACGTGCATTTTTTTCCATGTGTAGATCAAAATAACGAGAAATGTGCTAATGAATATGTTTCTCAAAACCTAAACTTCAAAATTGTCCTCCTATAGACAATAAGCTGACATTGGCTTAAAGAACATAAAAAATGTTTTTCATGTTTAGATCAAAATAAGGAGAAATGTTCTAATGGACGTGTCTCTCAAAACCTAAACTTCAAAATAGTCCTCCTGTAGACAATACGCTGGCATTGGCTTAAAGAATATGTCGGAAACTTTGCATTTTCCATAGATTTTCTTGTGAGATTGTTTATGATTGCCCAAAAATGTGCAAATCTGTGCAACATCCTAATCACAAGTCTATGACATGCAGATTTCTGGATTTATGTTTCATATGCTATGCTTCCAAGTGCATTACCATTTCAGGTTGTGCTCTGACTCCAACAGTGGTAGAGAGCACAGCTCCTCTTTAAATGAAACCTTCTTCGTATTGATTGAAGCAGCTGCTGAGGCTGAGCATCCCCATCAAGAGAGACTGACAGCTCTAATAACCTGCCTCTCTGTGATTATTGTCCATTGACAGTCACCTGTTTCCTTAGCAACATGGGAGCAGAAAGGAGTAAGCGAGGATAAGGTTGATCACAACATGATTTCTCATTGTAGATAATTCTCGAAATCAAAGGCTGCAATTTAGAAAAACATATGATTACAGTTGAGGCATTCAGAATGAGTGTCAAAGGAGACCTTATGTGGCTCATAATATTAAATATTGGATCGCACACAACACCTCATTCAAATGGGTTTTCAATAGATATAATCTTTTGCAAAGGAAAACTAAATTGAGGTTTCATCCCTCAAAATAAATACTTATTTAAAAGTCCATTGTTTTTTCAAACCACAGCCAGCGGCGGCTACTCTGCAATGGCGGAGGAGCATTGCCCCACTGGCAAGAGCCAGCAGCTGAAAAATAAAACAATACTTTACTATCGTTTTCTTTTTCTGTGTGCAGGGGGGGCAGGGCCGGGCCATGGGAGGGGGGGAGGAGTGGTTGGTGCACTTTCAAGTGCACCTGTCAGTTCGGCCAGCCGTCTTAGGCCGGCCAAACTGACATGCTCACTTAGGATCTCCAACCCTGCTGTATTGCACAGGTGGGTTGGAGTAATGGCACAGATTCCATGTGCCTGAGCGAGCATTAATCAAGCCCGCTCAGGCCAATCTCCACGCTGCTCTAATGCTTGAGAGCAGCGCGGGGATTGGATGGGGAGTCAGTAATGCTCTCCCAGGGACTGCTGGAACCAGGAACTGGATGCAGAGGAAAGCTAAGCAGCTGGCAGCACCAGGTAAGTCTTTTTAATTTGAATTATTAACCCTCCCTGCCGTGCACTTCCCCCGCACGCTCCACCTGCCGCCCCCCAACCTCAGCGCCCCTTCCACCCACCCCACCACCCTTTATCTTTGTCGGCTGCCACTGACCACTAAATGTGACTTGTTATGGGTAACTGAGCTCCTTTATGTGATGCTATTGCCATGTTGACGTTCTCTACTGTTAGAAATGGGGGTCTCTAGTTGGCAGAGGTAGGTACCTTTGTCCAAATAGGGACCCTTGCTTCTAGTCAGGGCAAGGGGGATACACTCCTAAAATAACCCCTGCTCACCCCCTTGGTAGCTTGGCACAAGCAGACAGGCTTATCTCAGAGGCAGTGTGTAAAGCATTTGTGAACACATACAGTAACACAGTGAAAACACTACAAATAGACACCACACCAGTTTAGAAAAATAAGTAATTTTTATCTAAATCCAAAACAAGACCAAACGACAAAAATCCACAATACAGTATTAACAAGCATTTGCAATGCAATAGGACTCGCATTTACGCGAGACCTATTGCATTGCATCACGGACAACGGGAGGGAGGGGGGAGGGAAGCACGGACAGCGGAGAATGGGAGTGCCGGTGGGGGAGAGGGGAGAAGGGGGCTACAAAGTAGTGCTCATAGTCCAGGCACTGTGTAACACTCGAAGTAAAGGGGGCAGTAGCCATGGGAGGTGACAAATGACAACATGGCCATAATAAGGAGGGACTAACAAGCCTCATAATCAATCAGACGGCAGCATTTACGAAGGACAAAGACACAAGCCAACCAAAAAATGGGCGGGGCAGTGGGCGGGGCTTCCCTCACCTACTGAACTACCCCAGATCTTCCCTAGAGCAGCGCTTGTGCGCTGACTCTAGGCTCGACCTAAAAATAAGGCTTTCAAATGGTAGAAATAGTTCAGTTCAATGCAAGTTGTAAATGCAACACTTTTCTCAAAAGTACCTTAGATGCGTCACGCAAGGCAAACAAAATGGCCGCAGGGAAGGTGATGCGTCTGTTCCTTACACTCAGGGGAGGTGATGCGTCTGTTCCTTACTTCAGCGCAGGGGAGGTGATGCGTCGATTCCTTACTGAGTGGGGAGTTGATGCGTCTGTTTCTTACTGCGGCCCCCAACGATGCGACAGTCTTGGCACCTCGATGCGATGCGTTGATCCGGTACGATGCGTGGTTTCGTGCAGCTGCACAGCAGGCTTGCGTCAGAATCGGTGCGGCGATTTCGGACTTTGGCGATCGTTACACCCGATGCGTCATGCAGCGATTTCTTGAGCCGCGGCAGGCGCTGCGATGGTTTCTTCGGCGATGCGTCGGAAAACAAGTGCAGATGCGACAAGCTTCTTCGGTGTTGCGTCGATTTTCCAGCTCCCAGTGACAAACAGTCTCCAGAGGCCCTAAACAGCAGCAGGCACCTCTTTGCAGGTTGGAATTCCCAGCAAGGGAATTCAGGGGAGCTGGGGGTGAAGTCTTTGTGTCCCTGAGACTTCAGAACAGGAGGCAAGCTCAGTTTCAAGCCCTTGGAGATCTTCCTCAAGATGACAAAGCAGACAGCAAAGTCCTTTTCTCTTTTCCTTGGCAGCAAGCAGCCACTGCAGGCCAACCCCAGACAGAAAACAGCACAGGGGCAGTATTCCTCCTCAGCTTATCAGGCTCTTCTCCTTGGCAAAGGTTCCTCTTGATTTCCCAGAAGTGATCTAAAAGTCTGGAGTCTAGGCCCCTCTTTTTATACACCAAAATCCTTTGTCCTCTGAAGGCAGAGAGTGTCTGTACCCAGCCAAAACCAGTTTTGTGGGGCACTTTGCAAGTGCACAACAACCTCCATTGGCAGTGTGAGCCCTGGCTTCAGACACACCACAGGGGGGTGGAGCCGTCATTGTGGAAGGCAGGCACAGCCCTATTCAGGTGAAGGTGCTACTCCTCCCACCACTCCAAATGCAGACCAGGCCTATTCAGCCCAGCCCTTACTCATCAGACTTCTGGAGCCGCTGCCCTTCTCCAGCACCTGTCATCCAAAAGCCAAACATGCAATACACAAACCTAGCAGAGGCACACTGGATGGTTAGGCAAGAAAATACCTACTTTCTAAAAGTGGTATTTTCAAACACAGAATGTAAAAATCACCCTCACTAAAAAATGCATCTTAACATTCTGAGTTCAGGCATACTAAACTTTATTTTCCTATCTTGTTCCCAGGGTCAGTTATGCTTATAGGATGTTATAAACAAACTCCCCATTCTGGCCTATGGGAACAGATAGCCTTGCAATAGTGAAAAACGAAATTGGCAGTATTTCACTATCAGGACATGCCACACACATCAGGACATGTCCTACCTTTCACATACAATGCACCCTGCCCACAGGGGTACCTTGGGCCTACCTTAGGGGTGACTAGCATGTAGAAAAGGGAAGGTTTAGGGACTGGCAAGTGTGTCCCAGACTGCACACAGGCTCTGCAATGGTGGGCCTGAGTCACATTTTACAAGCTGCTTTTGTGGGTGGCACAATCAGTGCTGCAAGCCCACCAGCCGCATTTGATTTACAGGCCCTGGGCACACATAGTGCACTGTACTAGGGTCTGACAAGTAAACCAAATAAGCCAATCATGGAATCACTAATCCATAACAATACATTACAAAGGGAACACTTGCACTTTGGCACTAAACAGCAGTGGCAAAGTGCCCAAAGCATCTAGACCAGCAAAAATGGAGTCCAACACACAGCAAAAACATAGGAGGCCAAAGCAAAAATGGAAGGGAGACCCACGCCAGTGTTGCCAGATCTAACATCTACCTACTGTTAATCACTCTGCAAGTAGCTATTCTCAAGGCTGGATTAAGACCTTTAGAGGCCCTAGGCACTTAAAAGATTTTGGTGTCCCTATATATATCTAATTCAAAATATAAACAATAATAAACCATAAAATAAAATTGTATTTTTCTAAATGAAACAAAACTTACAGTAAGATAGAAAATAATGTTAATTTTTGTATACTTCCACTTTATTTATAGGTTTAGCTGCACCAATTGCAGTTTTGCACCATATAACCCCTTCCCTTGATGCCCTAAGCACGTGCTTATTTTGCTTAATGGTTAATCCAGCCCTGGCTATTCCATATCAGGAGACTCAAGCTTTGACATGGACACCAATTTATCAAAACATATGGGGTAGTGGAAGTGACATCATGCACCAATAAACCCCACCTCCATGACATCAAAAAGAACTCTACTACTTGAATAGATTTCTGTTTGCTGCTCGAGGGCTAGGGGAAGGGCAATTAGCAGAAGCAACAGAAAGCAAAGCATCACAGAGCCCGGTTTTCTTTCTCTTTCAGTTGCTGTCTTCATGACTTTTATGGGCAGAAATCAGAAGGGTGGAGCCAGTGGAGCCAAAGATCAAGCAGCTGTTACTCCAAATTGACATTATATAAATTGCAATTATTGCATAATATTGCAGATAAGCCTGAATACATTTAACCAACAGTATAATATATCGAAAAACATTTTTACATTTTATGTTAAGAAGTCTCAAACCGTTTTGGGCTGATTCACAAAATCGTTTATGATTATAGGACGTAGTATTACAGAAGTACTCTATTATGCTCTCTTACTTTCCGTCCAAATGCTTATTTGTAAAAGTGCAAAGAGGGCACAGTTCTTTCTAGTTATAATTGTCCAGTGACTATTCCACTTTTGTTCCAATTTTAAGGTAAATTCTCAAAGACATGTAAGAGTAAAGAGAGCAACACAAGTTCTACTTTACTTACTCCAATAGGCCAGTCATGTTTTTTCCATGCTCATGTTTATTCTCCTCAATCATCTGGATGAATCTTCAAAACAAGCTTTTAAATTTCATCTTCTCAAGCAAAATTACTACCTTTCATTTAAGTCAAGAAACATCCTGTAAACCCATCTGATCTTCCCATTGTCTTGACTATCCTTGCCACGGAAACATTTTAACATCTGTACACGTAGCTCTGATTCTCTGTACTGTTGCTGATCTGTATGGAAACATAGGAACAGGCAGCATAGAATGTTCATTTGTGTGTGTGTAAACCATTTCCAAAATGTTAAGCAGTACATTTTGACAAGTTCATGCGATCAATGTTCTCTGAAAATGCCTAATAGAAACCTACCATGGGTCACTTTGGATTGGAACTGGGGGTATTGAATGTGCATCTGTAAGAGGACATTATCTACCTGTATGGTGTTCCCTGCATTTTACCTTGTCTGCATTTCGAGTGTGGTTTCATAGTGAGGGGTAAGCTAGGTTTGTATTAAGGCGCGTCACCTGTGATTTAGTATCAAAGTCCCCGTGACAAATGTAACTATTCCCAGCACCATTGAAACTGTGCGATTGTGTAACTGTGGTAAATTCTGCATAATTATGGTTTATGGCATTTGCCAGATATTTCACAATCTGCTGAAATATCTGCAGAGTTGACAAAAAATATGTTTCTCTCATGATGAATTAGTGTTCCACTTGGGACATTTTGGGAAATTTAAAATGTCGATTATCAAGTCTGATCTCTATATTTAGCCACTAGAACATTGAAACCCTTCCAAAATGTATTAACATCCCTAGTGTTTTCTATCTGCTGATGCTGTGGAACAAAAACACATCCTATATCTAAATGATTCTAATTGGTTGGAATTTGTCATTAATCCTAATTCAATCATACAGGTTAGCATAGTTGTAATGCTAATATTGAAGAAGCATGTCTAACTTCACTTTGTGTTAATTAATGCTTGGGTCTAATTAGCCGTCAATCATGAACTTTTGAAAACCGTAGTATATTATTAAGAGATTAATTAATTGATTTATGATATCTTATATAGAGCTGAGAGCTGATAATTGTCAAACAAAAGATTTTTATGACCTTTTTTAGGATTTATATAAAATAATTTTTTACTGCAGTTTTTTAATTTATTAAAAGTGTATTGTTGTGGTTTTAAATAACTTAAACAATAAAAAATTCTTCTTCTTCTTCTGTTAAAATTATTGTCCCTGATTGAACATTCCACTTTTTTCAAATATAGTTGAAAAAGCTGCTACCATTCATCAATAGATTTTCCTGAAATGAAATTCAGCAGCGGAAACCTCTTTGAAAGAAGAGGAACAGGGGCTTAATGTACAATCTTTTTTTCTGAAAATCACAGAGAGTGGCTTGGCAGCCTTACTAATATTTTTGGACCTCTCTGTGGCATTTGATATCTTTAATTAATCCCTACTGCTACGTTTGCACATCAGCATGTATGATTGCCAGATCAGAATTTCAAATGGTTCTGCTATTCATCATTTCGATAGGGATGTACTCTGTGAATATCAAAGTCAGAATATCAACAGGACAGAATATCATGACAAGAATATCTAGGGACAAAATATTGATAGGTACGTTTGTATAGATTTTCCATGCGCAGCTCATAGATTTTCCATACGTTGCTCCATCTATACATACATTGGTGATACATGTCTATTCAAAGTACGTAGATGTGGAGTTAAGAATAGTAAATACTTGCCTCCCTCTGTGTGCTTACCTCTTCAGTATTTTGTATACCTAGATATTCTTGTCTCTTTAGTCTGTCCTGTCGAGATTCGGCCTTCGATACTCCGGACTACAATCGCTGTTCATCTCTTCAGTCGTCAGTCAGGTATGGAGTACCTTCACAATCCTCCAGTCTCCAATACTATTTCATTTTTATGTGCAACCAGTAATTTCTCTCCTGAAGGCTATGGATTTGCAATTCCACCACTGTGCTGTTAAAATCCAAGAAGTAATGACACTGTTAGAGTATCCTGAACAAGATTTATAGGCCGTTGAATTTACTTTTGGAGATCAGTATGGGATGAACCAAGAATGTCTTAGCTTGAACACATCATTATCTCAAGTTTTCTTTTTTGCATCTCTGGCATCACCAACCTCTAAGGAATCCATGGTATTTTGAGAACCAAACTATGTATTAATAGGTTGGTTCTCAAAATGCTGATTCATAGCGGGTTACAATTCAACCTACCTCATTTGTAAATTAAGGCACACTACGATTGACTACAAAGACTGGCATGGTGGCCTGATGGGGTCAGCAGACCACTATGTCTGTGATTGCTTTTAAATAAAGCTATTATTTTTCAAATGTCACCTGTTTTCCATAAAGAGAAATGGTTTGTGTTTAAAAAAAGAAAATAATAAATTATACAAACCTTTTCTGAGCTGGAAGTGGTCTCCTGGACCACCGCCTGCTCAATAAAAAACATTTCTGTGAACATTTACAAAGGGAAAGGGTTCTCATGGGGACCCCTTCCCATTTGTGAATGGCTTACCACCTCATTTGAGGAGATGGTAAAATATGAATGTTTTGCGAGGGGGTTTTGGTCGCAAAACATTTATACATCCCTAAGGAAATTCATATCTGGAAGGGACTCCCTTAACCCGCCCAAATACAACTCGGTAGCTATTCCCAAACCCACATTGTGATTCTGTAAGATCCAGTGACATCTTACTGATTGGTAAATCGGGTGTGGTGACTTAAACAATGCCATTTTGATGTCAGAAAGGCTCTGATTTTACTAATCTGAGCCTTACCGACCACAAAATAGCTTCATTCATGAGAGCCTTAGTATCAATATCGAAATGTGATTATTCTTGGTGCCAGTCTACCAGTGAACAAACACATCAGTCAAGTGGCAGCTTCCTTCAATCACCTTCTTAAACTAATACAAAGAATTTGCCTTTTTCTTTCAAAGATAGATACACTGTGCAAAAATAGTTAAGGCCGTACTTGTGTCTAAATTGTGTTATTGTAACATGTTGCTTAGTGTCTTCTAAAAAGAATATTCAAAAGTTGCAATTGCTGCAAATCTCAGTGGCCCGAGGACTGACAAAATGCCATCCTTTCCTTCACAAGCCTCATTGGCTGCCGGTTCGAGCCAGGTTAAAAATTAAGTCATTCACAATTGTTCATGAAGTGATGTTTAGGTGGGCCCCTCATTATCCAGGGAATTTATTTAAAATATATAATCCACTGTATTATCTCAGGGTATGATTTTACTAGATCTGCCAGGGAGACTCAAAAATATTTTTTAAGAGACTGAGCAAAACTGTTTCTATTTTAATCCATCTGAGCAACTGCTCAGGTGCACATGTAGGGTTAACATAGTACTACACAAGAATTCCATGATGATGACTTTAATCATCATTTTATAGTCATTAATGTATTTATTTTATATATTAGTTTACTTGGTTCTTTCTTTAAATAAATTGTAATGTGTTCTAAACTTGTGGCTGATGTAATCCTTTTAAATTTTGTGTCGGGAATGTTTTAGCTATTAATTGTTTATAAATAAACACTCAATTTTTAGATCATAATATACTTGCAAGTATTGCTAGAGGGGACCCAAGGAGCAGGATGTGTGCATAATCTAACCTTGATGTATTTTCGGCACGGATGATTTCCTTCAGTGTATTTTCTATTAGAAACTTGAGGGTCTTTCTCAAGGCTTGCAATAAGGCAAAGCAAACTCCAGCAGTGGTCTTGACTTGGGGCTTAAAAGAGAGAGTGGTATCAATTGTAACCCCCAGATTTTTTGTGACAGCAGTAGGGGCTCAAGGGTTGCCCAGTTCTGATGGCCAAAGTGGCAAAGTAATTGTGTCTAAATTAATGATAGACGTTATTCATCAATCATCAAGCAATCATGATTTATAAAGCGCTGCAAATCACCCGTGGGGGTAAGGGATAGTTTTATCAATGTAATAATCATTAGCAGTAACTTTATATTGAAGCAAAAATGACCGACTCATCCCCGGATTCTTGCTCAATGCATGTGAGTGAAATATAATGGTGGATCTAGACACGGTGGCTTGTTGACAATTGATTGCTGCTGAGTGGTTATTCCGTAGCATAGTGAGCAAGGAGGGTGACCGAGAGGGCTTAGTAATCAATAAAAGGAGACATTCGGTACCTGCTACTGTACTGCTACTGCAGGAAAAAAGAACATACTCAAATGGAGAAAACCAAGCCACAGCTCATATTTCCCTAGGATAAAATCAAATGTTGTGATGGTTGATTCATCACAGTTGCAATAGTTTCCATGCCATCCTAGAAAAGGGCTCTCATGTGAGAAAACATAGATTGAATGAGCAAGAATTTATGAGGAAGTATCTTGATCCTGCATGTTATTGACCAGAGGTAGACATACAACTGAATTGTGCCATTACATTTTACTGAAAATCTGTATTGCTTGGTGTTGGAAAATTGCTCACTCTTCAGGGTCACCCCAACCTTTTTGCCTTACTCATCCCCTTTTTCTGACCTCGTTTTTGCTGGCTTTAGGACTCTGAGCATGTTACCGCTGCTAACCAGTGCTAAAGTGCATGTGCTCTCTCCCTAAAATATGGTAATATTAGCTCATACCCAATTGGCATATTTAATTTACTTGTAAGTCCCTAGCAAGCAGCACATATCAACAGTAGACTTGCACTGAAGGGAACTACTTTGTGTGTGAATATACTACTTGGAAATTGGCAGAATGCCATCAATTACATTGAAGTTAGCCAATGGCTGAAGTTGGCTGAGCCAGTGCCTCATGGTATATGCTACAGTGAGTGGAAGAAAAACGGGAATGACACGATAACAGACCAACGGATGAAGATGGCTGCCTGAAAGCCACTATAAGTAAGTATATTATGCTGGAAATTTTAGTAAAAGCAAAAGATCTTGGCTGACACCAGACCACAAAATTGAAGTTATGTTGTCTTGGACAGATTTGGGTGATTTCTTTTTTTATTTACCCAAGAATATTCATAAGTGACAACCTCCACTGAAGGGTTAATATATACAGGTAAATGTTGGCCCAAAATATTCACCCACTCAACCATCAAAATTGCAAGAGTTATGCAAATGAAATGCTCTGCGTATTAAGGCAGGCCACTACAGGTTGAGCAGGCCTTGCCAACATTAAAATTGCAATAGTTATGCAAATTAAATGGTATCCAGGGCCTGTAAATTAAATGCTACTTGTGGGCTTACAGCACTGCCTGTGCCACCCACTTAAGTAGCCCTCTAACCACGTCTCATGCCTGCCATTGCAGAGCCTGTGTATGCAGTTTACAAAGCCATTTTGACCTGGCAAGATGAACCTCTTCTCAGGCCTAAATCTTCCCTTTTTATACATATAAGGCACTCCTACGGTAACCCCTGGGCAACCCAGAGGGCAGGGTGCAATGTATTTAAAAGGCAGTACATGTACTTTTAAGTTTTACGTGTCCTAGTAGTGAAAAACTCTCAAATTCGTTTTTCACTACTGCAAGGCCTATCTCTCCCATAGGATAACTTTGGTATTATGTTATTACATTTTATATGAGTAATTCCCAATTGTGAAGAGATAGACTTTTCAGGTTTGGTGTCTCTGGACTCACAATTTAAAATCACAACTTATGGTGAAGTCGGATTTTAAATTGCAATCCTAAAAATGTCACTTTTAGAAAGCTGGCATTTTTGTACTTTAGCCATTTGGTGCCTCAAGCCTGTCTCTGATCACTTGTCTGGAGTGGGTGACAGCTGGGCTTTGTGTATTTCCCCTAGACAGCCACCTAAAATAGCAGCTTAGGTGTGACTTAATGGGCCATCCACATCCTGAGTGGCCATCCTGGGCAGGATGGGAGGGAGGAGCTGAACACTGCCTCACACTTACACCTGAATAGCCTGTGCCCTGTCCCCACATAAAGGGCTACATACACCCCCCCCTGTAGTGAGTCTGGAGCCAGGGCAGGCAGGGCAGGCAGGGCACATCTGAGTAGAAGACCTGGACCTCTGACACCACCACTTCAGCGCACCGCTGGAGCTGTGAAGACTCTGCCAGGAAGAAGACCTGCTGTGCTGCTGAATGACTGCCACTCTGCTGGACTCCTACTTTGCAAGACTCAAGCCTTGCTGTGTTGCCCTCCTGCCTGCTGTTCCCCTGTCTGGGTGAGAAGGAATGGGCCTGCATCATGTAAACCCAGAGTGACTCCAAGGGCTTGCTGGGTTGACTCCTGATTGAAGTCTCAGGGGCATAAAAGACTTCACACCATCTTGCTCCTACACCTGGCCTCTGAAATCTGTGAGTCTGCCCTGCCAAGTGGTGTCACCCCAGTCCTGGACCCTTCAAAGTGGGCATAAGGTGTTTGCTGCAGCGGAACCAACGCGTCCTCTGCTGCGAGAGCAGAATCGACGCATCGCTGCTGTTGCGGAAAAAGGACTGGTGCATTGCCCTCTGAACCAACGCATCTCTTTCAGAACTGCCCCTTCAGAACCAACGCATCGCCATCATTGCGTAGAGAAGATCGACACATCTCCTCTACTGTGTTCAGAAACCTAGCGCCTCGCCTTCGGAACGTCGCATTTCAGAACCGGTGCATCACCTTCAGAACTGGCGCATCACCACTGTTGCATTGAAAAAATCGATGCATCCCACCCAACTGCGTGGGAACACCGACACATTGCTCGGCTGCGCCCCACATCTTCGTCAATGCAACCAGGATCAAGGTACTTTTGTTCAGCGGGCCTAAGTGGGTCCCTGTATCTGGTGGTCACATCACTGTCGGCCTGCATCTTTGGATTTGTCCCGGTCAAGCGCGACCAGATAGCACCGGTTGATGCTTTATGCTTTTAACCAATAAATGTCAATGTATTCTTTAAAAATTTATAACTCTGGTTCCACTTATCGGGTTTTAGTTATTTTGGTCTTGTTATGTCAATTAAATTAAGCTCTATTTGTTTTACCAGGTGTGATATATTTTTGTGTGGATTTCTCACTGCTTTGCTGTTTGAAGTGTTGCACAAATACGTTACACATTGTTTCTTAAGTTAAGCCTGACTGCTCTGTGCCAAGCTACCAGAGGGTGAGCACAGGTTACCTTAGGATGTGTTTGTGACTTACCCCGACTCGGATTGTGGTTCCTGCTTGGTCAGGGTGTATACGTCTACCAACCAGAAACCCAATTTCTAACACTAGACATTTACCTTAGTAGTGCCTTTTATATTTTGAATAAAATATGCATTTTTTAAGTGTACAGTATTTTAATGCAGGCCCTTTTTCTGACCTGATTGAAAAGAGAGGACCTGAGGGAATGTGTGGTAATCATTTCATCGCTGCTCCACAAGACTGTGTTGATTACTGCAAAGCCACTAGCCCTTTAAAAACTCTAGTAATGTTTATTGTAAACACTTTATGTGAGCACTCAGTGTAAACTCTAGTTATTTTGCAGTGGTTTAGAAACAGTGGGTTTTTAGAACTGGGAGGAATGAGCTTTGAGGTAAGTGATATATATCATTAAGAGTTGACAATTAGAAAATAGTGAGTGCTCGGAGTGAAAAAGAAGTAAGTCAGAAGCCATCTTGCATTGCTCACAGATATGTAGGCATACTATATGATCTGTCATCTAGAAGGGCAAAGAGGGTCCTGGTCTCTGTCCCGATTGCCAGAAATACGAACAAGGAAACTTCTATCTGTCCAGCAAGAGATAGGGGCACTAGATAAAGAAAAGCCAGTGGTAGATGAAGGGGCGGTATTGGAAGGCGGTATTTGCTCCTCTCCCCTACCTGTCTTAGTATTAGCAATTTGATCAGCTAAGGCTTATAAATCTTTTCTTTTACGTTTACTATGCCCTCCCACATAAAAAAATGTATGACCTATGTCATAAGCTTATTTATTTTATCATATCTGCTGTTTAGGTTGTTCTTAGGTGATCACAATTTTAAAGGATATTTTATACAATATTATTAATGTAAGTTTAAGCCTTCAAGATAACAGTCTGCTTCTGCTGGTGTATCTAGCTGAAGAAAGAAGTTTAATGTTATCTTGAATACCATGCTCTTTTAAAATTAAAAGGTTATTTGAACCTCTAGTGGAATTCTGCCACACTTGCCTTGTGAAAAAGCTTAACAGATTTTATGTAATTGAACAATTTGAAGTGTTCCAAAAGATCTGTAAATTAATATCATAAAATAAACATAGTGGTTTCTTTCCCCCTATGGAGTTACATATTATCTACATCAATTCAATTTCTTTTTGTTTGAAATTTTCAAATTTAGCGAAGGCCTCTTATATAGAGAGACAGTGTTTATTAGGTGTTGTATCCTTCACAGTAATAAACAATATTACTATTTTGCTAATTTATCAAATAAGTACTGAGGAAGATTTTATACATTATAACACCAATTATTGTTCAAAACAAATAAAATACATAGTCCTAGTAAAACAGAAGAGTTTTGGCTACTACATGAATTGCCATTGGCAAGGCCAATAAGTCTGGAATTGACTTACAGCCTTTTGGCTATGCCATTGGTTGTGTTTTTTAGCACTTTTACAAAACTTTATCATTGGAGTAGCTTTCTGGTCCTCATCAACCTAAAAAGCTGTGGCTAAAAGCGAAAATATCTATGGGGTGTCAAGCAGCACATATCAACAGTAGACTTGCACTGAAGGGAACTACTTTGTGTGTGAATATACTACTTGGAAATTGGCAGAATGCCATCAATTACATTGAAGTTAGCCAATGGCTGAAGTTGGCTGAGCCAGTGCCTCATGGTATATGCTACAGTGAGTGGAAGAAAAACGGGAATGACACGATAACAGACCAACGGATGAAGATGGCTGCCTGAAAGCCACTATAAGTAAGTATATTATGCTGGAAATTTTAGTAAAAGCAAAAGATCTTGGCTGACACCAGACCAAAAAATTGAAGTTATGTTGTCTTGGACAGATTTGGGTGATTTCTTTTTTATTTACCCAAGAATATTCATAAGTGACAACCTCAACTGAAGGGTTAATATATACAGGTAAATGTTGGCCCAAAATATTCACCCACTCAACCATCAAAATTGCAAGAGTTATGCAAATGAAATGCTCTGCATATTAAGGCAGGCCACTACAGGTTGAGAAGGCCTTGCCAACATTAAAATTGCAATAGTTATGCAAATTAAATGGTCTGCATATAAAAGCAGGCCATTACAGGATGAGCATAACTGTTAAACCTATAAGTGCAAAGTCCTAAGGCAACTCAAATCACACTCAAAACAAAATGATTGTAGAATAAACTTGAAAGAACCAATTTTTACAAAAATACAGAATATATTTTATTATTTTACGCAAATACAGAATTAAGAATAATACTCACTCATACTAGCTTCAGTCATGTCCACATGCACTCAAACATCCACAGATCTAAAACCACAATGACACAAACAGTAATATTCAATGTATCTGATAAACTCTGCAATAGCTAGTCAGTCTCCTTCATATATATTTGAATGATTAAGAGATATTTTTGATACTCTGACATTGGGTAAGACAATAACTGAGACCCAAATAGTATTTGCAATGAGACAACGAAAGGAAGAACGTGGCACGGACCCAGATGGTATCTACGCACGTTTCGGCACCAAAAGTGCCTTCATCAGGGGAAAGCTCTAACAGCGGTCAGGCGATACGGACGGTCGCTACATTCTTTTAACCTTTGAGATTTAAAGTGCGTGGTTTGGCGGGGACGTTTATCCCAATAAAGAAGGGAGAATTGATAAAATTCCCAGATCAAGATTGACAAATTAGCAAAACAACAGAATTTGACTATGATGTCCTAATGTCCATAACTGCAGTGCACCCCCAAAACATTCTTGCATTAAAAACGCAACGTCCGTAAAGAGGCACAAAAGAAAAATTGCAGATAGATTTGCAGCAGGTTGATCGCAGCATTAAGAAACAATTGCCATATACTTTAAGACATACAAACTGCTTAAGACAAAACCATACTGTCCTCGAATTTGATGAAGTGGACCTATGGGCCTAGCTATCCTTGAGAGTTCATACCACAACAAGGAAGAAAAACTTTATGTTTAAAAAAACTTCATGTTTCAAGATTATTTCTTAAATCAATGAACTATTGTCCTGAGGAAGGTGACGAAACACCTGTACACCGAAACGCCGAGTTGACAGTTTGTTGGGCAAGCTCTAACAGCGGTCAGGCGATACGGACGGTCGCTACATTCTTTTAACCTTTGAGATTTAAAGTGCGTGGTTTGGCGGGGACGTTTATCCCAATAAAGAAGGGAGAATTGATAAAATTCCCAGATCAAGATTGACATATTAGCAAAACAACAGAATTTGACTATGATGTCCTAATGTCCATAACTGCAGTGCACCCCCAAAAAATTCTTGCATTAAAAACGCAACATTCGTAAAGAGGCGCAAAAGAAAAATTGCAGATAGATTTGCAGCAGGTTGAGCGCAGCATTAAGAAACAATTGCCATATACTTTAAGACATACAAACTGCTTAAGACAAAACCATACTGTCCTCGAATTTGATGAAGTGGACCTATGAGCCTAGCTATCCTTGAGAGTTCATACCACAAAAAGGAAGAAAAACTTTGTTTAAAAAAACTTCATGTTTCAAGATTATTTCTTAAATCAATGAACTATTGTCCTGAAGAAGGTGACGAAACACCTGTACACCGAAACGCCGCGTCGACAGTTTGTTCTCTCTTTTTGTTTTGTGTTTTACATAATTTTTAACAATATGTTTATGAATTTATAAAATGTTTTTATTCTGTGAATTAGCCAAATACATGATATTTCTATGTATGATACATTGAAAATAAATTTGTTTTTAATATACATTCCCTATAAGAATTTGTTATTTGAATATAAATGTTTTTATTTTGTGTGTATAAGAATTTGTGATTTAGCGACCTGGAAATCTTTCTTTTTGATGGCTTTGTTATACATCACGGAGTGAATAGTAGTGCCTGTCAATTGGATTTAATACTAGTTGGATCTAAACCTCACAATTAACAGAGGAAAAGGGAACTTTTGTGTTTTACGTTCAGATACCCATCCCTTTTCCAAGTATTAGGGTACCTCCTTTATATTTTGACAGTTCATCAGGAGAAGCCACAACCTTAAATCTTGATATCTGTAAATGCAAAAAACAGTACATATGGTTCTTTCAAAAAATGTGTATATGATATGGCGATAAATTATAATAATTAATTGCTTCGCATTTGTTCGCAGTACAACATAGAGTCCCAAATGCCAAGAATTGCATGCCATTCGAAAAAGACAAAGTCCCAGGCATAGGTGCCATCAATTTCATGCTATCTATGTGCCCAAAATAAATTGTGCTCAAACAAAAAGAAAAGAGAAGATCCTAACATGCTTAGAGACGAAAATATCAAAACACCCAGAGTGTTGTGGTGTCTAATGAACTGAAATGGAAAAAGGTACCCTTGATAATGCAGGAATCTAAAAGATACAATTCAGGGATTTGTTCCTTTCCCAAGGTATTGCAAATTTCAAGATGCAGATCTCCTGAATATAAGTAAAGAAGATTGTAAGGCTGACATGATCGTTCATATCTCTGTAAGGGCTTTTATGTAGGTCAATAGACTACCCACCTAAGCGAATAGCTGAGAGTGCAGATGGTGAATAATCGCCAGCTGCTGTCTCCAAGGAGAGACCTGACCGATGAGACGAGAAAAAGCGCTTGATGCCCAAGATATCGTTTTTCTAAAGGGATTCAAAAAATATGTGTTAGTCCTGCCAGTAATAGCCAAAAAGGAAAAATAAAGCTGTACTCGCCCAGATCATGACTTACATTTTAAACGATATGCAGGAAGATTATAGCATTTAAGTCCCTCTCGAACTGTCGATATCCCAAAAAATGGGGTGGGGGCAGATAGCCCAACGCGAGAAAATGTATACTCATGCTCTGTGACGTTTTGAAGTTTCTGAGATTAAACCAAAGGGCATGTATCAGCACTCTATTTTAACTAATGTAGGAGGATAAAAACGTTACCACTTTACTGCCGACTTACATGATACTAGAGACGCAGGAGGGCCGGTTTGAAGCCTTCGCGTTCAATGTTCAAAATAATTTTTCCGTTGATCTAAAACAATAATGCCCACCTTAAGATGTAGCTTTGAAAGATTTACAAGAATGACAAGCAGCAAGTAAAGAAAGAAAAATTCCGTCTTACTTTACATAAGTAATGGATGCGTGGTACTTCAGACCAACCAGACGCCTTCCTTGATAAAGGCAACAGCCTCACGAATGGTCATTTAAAAGGCCTAGGACTCCGGTCACATGATCTCTGGTGATCCAATTAAAGACGTAAAAAAAGTGCACCATATAATGCGACCTCACTGAACTTTATTGAGTTTTAACTAAGACACTGCTTGGTGCAACGCGTCAATGGATATCTTCAAAGTTTTATATGTTTTTGTTCACACGCTGGATAGTACAATGACGTGCTTAGAGCACCACAACAAGTTGCCTCTCTGTACTTTATTTATTTTTTACAACAAGCACGGCATGGTGCCCAGTGTCCTATAACCTATCCAAGCTATGATTGTGTATCACAAACAACGGCACCTAATATTGAAAAAGGGAGCAAAATAATTATCCCTAGTGATGCCCACTGGTTGAAGTTGGAAAATAAATGGATACAGAGAGCTAACATTCACAGACTCGGTAACCGAATGGTAAGCAGTTGGTGGTAATCAATCCCTATCATCCTATATGCAGCAGGTTAGCAAAGGAAAATAATGTGAAAATTGGCAGGAGAGGAGCCTGATATACTTTACATATACACCCCCAAGAATGGTAATAGCGGAAACACCGTAGCATAACCTTACTCATAAATGGTGTGTGACTGGTATAGAGCCCTATACCAATGACAAGAATCACAATGATAGAGTTACACTCATGACACCATATATGTGGCTGGGCAGATGATATGGTCGAGAAACCCAGAGCTTAGCCCGCATTGTAACGTATGGCTTGCTCCCAAGGAATTTCTTGATTTAACCCACGCGTCACTGTGTCTAAAGTAAAGATCCAATATACTTCTCTGTTTTTCCTAATAGCTTCAGGATCACAACCTGGTTTATGGTTTATTTTTTCTAACATAAGCCAATCAATCTCTTCAGGTTTGTGCCCTTGCTCTAAATAATGCTTGACAAGGGGCGCCATGATTTTCTTGGAGCGAATAGCAGAACAGCAGAATTGTTAAACCTCCTGCACACTCCTGCACACTCACCATCTCCAGCATTGACCCAATCACCCACATCAGCCATGATTACACAAAACAGGCCCACCTTCTGATCTACATATGATAGTTCTTTTAGATCTATGACATTATAGACATAACAGAAGAAGTAGAGTTTGAATTGCACACAATAGTCTTTCTCTTGTGCATATTGTGTAATAGGTAATACGAGAATAGAGGCCTGCATGCATGCATAACATGGCACTAGTTGCATAAAGATTTACTTAACTATATTTTTGACTGAATATATCTAAAAAATGCTTGTCAAACTTATCTCTCTCAACTTTGGAAAAGTTTGGCTCTTTGCCAAGCCCCCAAATCATGGAGAAATTTGAGTGATTCAGATTGGAATAGGTTGATCTTAACTTAGGTGGTGAGTTTAATGTAGGCGGTCGGCCCGCCATTCCGACATGGAGTCCACATGACGGAGGGACTGCCCACCTGATTTATAAATTACCCCCAAGCAGGCAGTCATTTATAAAAGTATTGACAGGAACCGCAGTCATGGCAGATTCTTTGAACTTATTGTACTCTGTGTTACAGGGCTGCATCAGCAGAACACAGCCCTGTAGCGGAGTATTTGTTTTTTCATTACTAAAAGAAAATCCCAAAACGGTTTTCTTTTCGCAAAGATAAAATATAATGTTCCCCTTGCCAAGAGATTCTTCTCCCATGGAGTGAGGAGCATTATATTTTTACTATGAAACCTGGCGGTAAGGAACAGTAAAAAAAAATGACTACGTGTCCGCCGATCTAAATTGAGCGGGCGGACATGTAGCCATTTCTGTGGCTACATGTCGGCCCACCCAATTTAGATGGGTGGATATGCAATCATTTATTACTCTTTCTTACTCCCCAGGCCCGTCGGAGAAATTTGACGATGGTGGAGACAGAGTAGTCACCGCCGTAGTCAAACTGAAGACCTGTCTGCATATAGATTGGGCGGGCAGACCACTATGTTGGTGGGGAGTGAACTATGTCGCCACTGTGAAGGGATTCTCTTCCAGCCTGCATGCATTTAGAGAGGCCTTTGGAAGCTTGCTGTGTCCCTGTCGCTCAAACAGGAGGTCAGTCAGCTGACTCTTGGCAGTCACTTCTGGGTACAAAACATGCAGATCCAGTCTTCTTTCAAGTTCCTCAGACAGCAGGAAAGTCCTTCTTCTCAGGCCCTGGAGTGTTCTGAAGAGAGTACTGGGGTTGCCACATTTATGCCCAGTGTCAGCTGTTGGTGTGGGAAACTCCTTGCCACTTCCTACCCAATGGAGTGAAAGTTCCCAGAGGTGACCCTGCCCACTTTTGCAGCACTTCCTGTGTGTTTTACTATACACTATCCCACAGTGGCCCTCTCTACCTAAATCCAAAGACAGAACCATTCTTCCCCTGCTCAGAGCTCCCTGTGTCCACCCAGAGGTGTGGCTAGGATAATGGTCAAACTCTCCCTTTTGGTCACTTCAAACCAGTTTGGAGGCAACCTCCCACTGGGTTTGGAGCCAAACTGAATAGCAAGACAAAAGGGAGGCAGGCCAAGGTATGAGCTACATCTGCCAGTGACCTGGTAGGCATCCTTTGAAACTAAGGAAGAGGCTTGTCACAGCCCTTGGGCCATCCAGCTCAAGGAAGAAAAACACCTCTCCTAACCCAGGCCCTTTGTCCTCTCTTTAGGGGCAATCCACATCTCACCAAAAGTGGTCCATCAACATTCAGATGACACTGAACAGTCAGAAATGCCCCTTTTGGCTTATGCAGGAAAATGGCAACTTTCTAAAAGTATTGATTTCAAAATAGTAATATACAATACGACCTGACTATTAGGTTGGATTTTAAATTGCTACAAAAATGAGTCCTTGAACCTTTTTTCTAGCTGCTCACAAACTGAAAGTAAGCATATAAAGTGGTATAGCGTAACCCTGTGTTTCCTATAGGCGAGGCAGCCATGCCACAGTGAAAAACCACTTTGGAGATTTTTCACTGTCAGGACATGTAAAACATTAAGTATGCATGCCTAACTTTCAAATGCCTTGCACCTTGCCCCATGGGCATTTGGAGCCCCCTTCAGGGGTTACTTATAAGCATTAAAAATGAAGGTTTAGGCCTGGCAAATGGTTTATTTTGTGAGGTCGAAATGGCAATTTAAAACTGCCCACTCAGGCTACATTGGCAGGCCTGGAGACAGGTTTTAAAATGCTACTTTAGTGGATGGCACCTTGAGTTATGCAGCCCACTGGTGGCATTTACTTTATAGACCCTGGGTACATGTAGTAACATATCCTGGGGATTTATAGGTAAATTAAATGTGCCAATTAGGTATCTGCAAATTTTACCAGGTGAAAAAGGAGAGCACGAGCACTTTAACACTAGTTATCAGTAGAAAAGTGTGTAAACTTCCATTGCCAACAAAAAAGGGCTTAGCAAAACAAGGTAAAAACTCTGGAGGAATACCACACAAAAGATGGTCATTTTCAAAAGCTTCAATATAAAAATAAGATGTTAATGATTTACATGAGATTTGATTGATTTCTATGATTGAAATAAATTAAAATGGAGGCTTATGCACTGGTCATTTCTCATCTGAACTTTAGCAATGACTCTCTGTGGGGTTCCTCAGGCATCACTCCCTGATCAAGAATGTCTTTCGTGCTAAAGATCAATTAATATCTATGAAGAGAAAATGTGGCCACATCTCACTGGCTCTAAAGAAACTACATTGACTTCCAATTCAGGCCATCTGCAGAGGACAGAGACTTCTGAGCTTTTTACTTTTTTCCCCTGGGAACACAAAATCTAAAACATTACTGGCACTAAACCAATCATTTATTGACTCCACAACCTGAAATCCCACCGATGGTGAAACTCCGGAAAAAATCAGATCTTCTAGCCTTCAGGTTACTGTTGAACACATCTATGCGGACTTCATGTCAGCTTGTGTTTTTCACTTGCCCGTTTTTGTACCTTTCCCGTTTTCCCACCAATTGAATTTGTTATTGTGTTATTATTATCAGTTTGAGGAATCCTACTGGTTCTGACTCTTATATGCTTTTATTTTTAAGTGTAAAACCCACTTGGAAAACTGCAAATAATCACAATCATAATGATGATGATAACAAAATACAGGTTGAATATGTCCTCTTGTGTAGCATCTGTCTAGAAATTATAACCTTCAGCCATCAGGTTTTGCTCTGGTAGACCAAGATAGTGCTGAATAACCTTCAGCCTGTTCCATAAGGGCAAAACCTGATGGTTGATGACAATTAAAATTGTTCAAGATGTTATCTTGAAAATATAAAGCTAAAGGAATAGACAACATGTATGAGATAGTAGACTAACACCAGTGGGCCAAAGGATAACCACTCTTCTTCACCCTCTTCAGTTTGAAATGCAGATGAATGTTGCGGTGGAAGATAATCCAGAAACACCTGCTGCTAATTTGAAGCTCTCACAACAACCTGATCACAAGGACACTGCAGGGGCGAACCACAGACTTCCTAAAAGTCTGCTATCTTGTTTTTCAGTAATAAGGGCATGGATGATGGCTTACACTTAGGTTGTATTTTGATGACGAGGCATAGCGATGCAGCAACTCAAATAGGTTACGGAATACAAATTTGCAAATGCCAATTTAGTAAATAGAACTACACAGTTTAAAAAAGAGCTGTGAACAATTTCAGAAAATATGATAAAGAAAAGTGGAGAAAATAGATGTTATACATAGACTAGAGATACAATAGAAATAGGTTTAAAAAGATGGTCTGGAATGCAGTCTAGAGTGATCACCAGTTGCTGCAATTAATTCAGGTATTCCTTCCATCATCATGTTGGTAAAGTACATTTGTAAGGACTTCAAGTATCTTGAATAGTGTGCTCTGATTTGTGACTGATGAGTTCCATTACAGAAAAATGCAACACTTTAGGGATTAGCCAATACAACATCTAGTGACTAAATATTTTTATTATTCACATGTATTAGTATTAAATATGAATGTATATGGTATTTCAATAGCGCCAAACTAGCCAAAAGACAGTGGAAGGCTGGTCATGGTCAAAGACAAGTATAAAGTCAATTAGTAAGAGGAGAGGATGCTTTCTTGTGGATGTGTTATGCATTGTGATGTGGTGTTCTTAAAAGAAGTAAGTCTTCAACTCTTTACTAAATTGGAGCAATGTTGAGGCAGTCTTGATGGATATGGGGATGTTGTTCTAGATCCCTGGATGGATAGATGGAAAGGGCCTGCTTTTGTGATTCTTTTTTACACATCTGCATTCTGATGGTGTCCTGGTTGTAGGTGCACCGAGGTCCAACTGAGCTGGTGAGCTTGTCTGCAAGATAAGCGCAAGTACTGTTTATGATAGCTTTGTAAATAATGGAGTTGGCTGTGAAGACGAGGGCCAGCAAGGGGAGTCAATGGAGTTCAATTAGGATGGGTGTGATATTATCATATTTCTTAAGGCCCTAAATTAGATATGCTGCAGCATGTAGGATGCCCCTAAGGGTCGCCAGTATGGAGTCTGGGAATCAACATTGCAAGGCATTACCACCCTCCAGATGTGAGAGTATGAGGGCTTGAGCAACAGTTCTGAAGTCACTTTCTGGAAGAAATGGTTTGACTTTCTTTAGAAGAGAGAGCTGCTACCAGGCTGTCTTTTATTTTGCCAATGTGTGTCTTGAGGGTGAGGTTGGTGTCCAGAGTGAATCCAAGTGACATGGAATTTGGTGAAACTTAAGGTTTGAAGACATTAAGGTTAATGTCGTTGAGCTAAGTTTGTACGGTATCTTGCTTAATGTTCTTGGCAATTAACAGGAATTGTGTCTTGGTTGGGTTCAGCTTCAGATAGGTGCTGAAGATCTAGGTTTGGATGATGTGTAAACAGTGTTTGAGGCATTGGTTGTCTGAATCATCAATCAATCAGGGTTTTTGAAGCACACTACTCACCCATGAGGGTCTCAAGGCGCTGGGGGAGGAAGTCCGCATCTCCGTTGAGGTCATTTGAAGAGCCAGGTCTTGAGGTCCTTCCTGAATTGGTGCAGTGTCGGGCTCTGTGCGGAGGTGAAGGGGGAGTTCGTTCCAGGACTTGGCTGCAAGGTAGGAAAAGGATCTTACACCTGCTCTGGTCCTGTAAACATGTGGGACAGTGGCTAGGGAGAGGTCGGCTGAGCAGAGGTTTCTCTTGGGGGCGTGGAAGGAGATTCGGTCGTTGAGGTATTAGGGTCCGGTGTTGTGGAGTGCCTTGTAGGCATGTGTGAGCAGCTTGAACGTAATCCTTCTATCGACGGGGAGCCAGTGGAGGTCGCAGAGATGTTGGGTGATGTGTCTGTGTCATGGGATGTTGAGGATTAGTCTGGCTGCTGGGTTCTGTACAGTCTGGATTTTGCGGAGGAGTTTATTGTTGATTCCGGCGTAGAGGGCATTGCTGTAGTCCAGTCTGCTGGTGATGAGTGACTGTTTTTCTGGAGTCGGGGGGGAGGTGGGGGATCCATCTGAAAGTCTTGCGGAGTATGCGGAGGGTGCTGAAGCATGCGGATGATACGACATTGATCTGATGATTCATGGTGAGTGATGAGTCGAGTATGATGCCGAGGTTACGTGCATGGTCCATTGGGGTGGGTGGGTTTGCGAGGGTGGGGGGCCACCAGCTGTCATCCCATGCAGAGGGAGTGGAGCCAAGGATGAGGACTTCTGTTTTCTCTGAGTTGAGCTTTAGGCAGCTGTTTTTCATCCAGGTCGCGACGGCTTTCATCCCTTCTTGGAAGTTGTGCCTGGTGGTGTCGAGTTCTTTGGTGAGGGAGAGGATGAGATGGGTGTCATCGGCGTAGGAGATGATGTTCAGCCCGTGGTCTCTGACGATGACAGCGAGAGGGTGGCCATGTAGACATTGAAAAGTGTGGGGCTGAGGGAGGATCCTTGGGGTACTCCGCATCTGATCTCTGTTGGTTCTGAGAGAAAGGGTGGGAGTCTTATTCTCTGTGATCTGCCTGAGAGGAATGATCGTATCCAGTCTAAGGCCTTTCCTTGGATGCCTGCGTTGTGGAGCCTGGTAGCTAGTGTGCGGTGGGAGACTTTGTCAAAAGCTGCTGATAGGTCCAGGAGGATGAGAGCTGCCATATTGCCTTGGTCGAGGAAGGCGCGGATGTTGTTGGTGGTGGCGAGGAGGGCGGTCTCGGTGCTGTGGTTGCATAGGAGACTTTCAAGTAGAGTTGTATGTCATTGGAATATTTGTTAAACTTGATGCTGTTATCTGTGAGTAGAGCACCAAGCACTCCATGTATAGGTTGACAGGTAACAGTAAGGAGACCTTGGGACTGCTCAGGTGATAGAGGACTTTCGTAACCCGAAGGTCCCCATGTCAAAAAACTGGTGTCATTTGGAAAGGTAAGAAGAGAACTAGTGAATGACATTACAGATAAATCTTATTTGAGACTCCAGGTTGCATATGAGGGTGGGATGTTTGACTGTGTCGAAGGCAGCTGAGAGGTCCAGCAACAACAGAAGGCAGGGGTTATCTTCATCTGTGGTCAAGAGGGCATTGTCTACGATGTGTAAGGTAGTAGTTTCCATGCAGCAGCGTGATCTGAGGCTAGACTAGTAGTCATGCAGGAGATGGGTAGCACTGATGTGGTCTTCAATATAAGACCGCATTGGGCTAATGTAATATCCCGAAGAGCCAGAACAAGGCATCCAGAGGTGGAATCAATACTAATTTGTTCACCAAAATAAGACCACATGCATGAGGGCTAATACTGGCTTGATCTTCTGCATCACATAATTCTTTATTTTTTATCTTATTGAGATATTTTGAGCTTTTCCCTTATTTTGGTCTTGGTTGTTGTATTTGTTTGCTTTTCTGTGTTTTATCATAAGAGGAGAGATTTTATATTTATTCTCTAGAGGGTGTGTTATTTAATGTCAGTAATTTACTTACTTTTTGTAATTAATACATAGGTTTTCGTGGATCGCTCTGTTCCAGTGCACTTGCTATGCTGTTTGTTTTAACTCTTGACTCTGTTTCAGTTGGTATGATCCTCGTGTGCTTACATGGATGTGTTTTAATATGTTGTGTATTTCAGAGTCAGACTTCTTACAGTGTTTATCCTGTCCTTCCCTGTTTGATTCTATATAAACCTTCTCATTTCCTTAATCATTAACTATGGACAATTAATGCATAATTGAAAATATAGCTATGGGAACTTGGTGCAAGTGTGAATAGATAGCTATTAATTTCCAATAGAGATTTTTGTCTTGCAAAACCATTAATACCTACGTTGATACCTACATTGATATACAGACATGAACCTTGCAAACGCTGCGTCATATCTGACAAGGTCAAACATTCTAAGACCACCATCTTTTCAAGCACATTATTAGTATGTAAGACTTGACATCTAAAACCTAAATATTATCTTCTTTCTGTATAGTACTTTATACCACACTTCTTCAGTTTCTAAGCACTGTAAATAACAGGCGTCAATATTATCCAAATACATTGTATTTGTACAGTGAAAAAAGATGACTGGATGAACGGGCCGTATAGATCTGGTTTGTGTATCAATTTTTTGGGTTTCACTAACCATCTTAACTTGTGTTTTTGCATGCAGTGTTGCACTCATTCATTAATCCTCTTGTAGCATTTCTCTCGATCCATATTTGTCTCTTTATAAAGTATGTGTGGGGAAATCTGCGTCCATTTCAGCGACTTCACTGGGAGCACTGGAAACTGCCTCCCTTTGTTACACAGAGGAGATGAATCACAGGCTTTCTTCCCTAGCAATCTACTACAGCTTTGCTCTGTAAAGGTCATTTCTGTGTGTTTGAATGTAATTCTGTTTCCATTGCTGTGCAGAAACTTTCCAGTGTGCAAACATGGAGAAGCACTCTAAACCAACAAAGCTAATGGAATCTGGCAATTTCAATCCATTTTTAAATGTGTTCGCAGCAGCATCTGTCATTGTGTTTGCACTTTATTGGAGTGCAGGGCCTTAAAAGATGGCACACAAATGTGTTTTGTTTAGGGGAGTGCGAAAGTCGCGTAATTTACTGTAGCATATTTAGGAGAAAGTACTGTCAAAATGATGCGTACTTAAAAGGAATTTCCTGCAACGATCAGTGTAGGTAAATATTCAACAACAAAAAATAATTTTATGGTTGATTTCCGGTCGCTTGCATTCAAAACACTTCCACTCACATTCTAATTTGTAGTTTTGTGCTCAGAAATTACCCAAACTACCCTCTTAGAAAAACGCTTGGGTAAAAAAATGCAACTGAAATTTTTGTTGACTACCCATGTTAAAGGAACTGCGGCTCACATTCAACACACTACAGCTCGTTTTCAGATTTGTAGTTTTGTGCTAAAACATTACCCAAAAGATCTGCTTGGCTAAAAAAGTTTACCTGAAATGCCACTCCTGGTCAAAAATTACCCGAACGGTATATCTTGCATTACAACTTCTCATCAAAATTACACAAGGTGGTGTAATGGGGTAATCTTTGTAATTTCACCTAAATATGATATGCTTAAATAGCAAAATTACACCAATTAAGCCAGTGTGATAAAAAATGTACCCGGTCCTACTTTTGTTGTACCTACCATAACAAGTCATGTAAGACTCAATAAGGAATCCAGCTAATGGTAAATTACCCCAGATAATGTTAAATGCCACCGGCGAAACTAAACGTGTCAACTGAAGGGGCAGTGGCTGGCACTTCAAATTCCTATGTCATTATCCAAGGTAGTAGAGATCAAATAGCCATCGCCACATGTAGCAATTGTTCCTCCCTGTTTAAAACCTTATCAGAGCTGACCCAATTACCAGAGATAATTTTTAATATTGTTATACAGTCTTGAAAGAATATCTTAATAAATGTATCTCTAGTTATAACTTTGCTGCTGGTGGTAATCTGCCATCGACCTGTGGTAATCCAGCACAATGCTTTTGGCTGCATTATTGTCAGTGATGCTTCTCCTTTACTAGTGGTGGCAAATGAGACCCAAAAGTCCTTGATTGAACGATGGATTAAACAATGCTTGAAGCTCATTAACGCCAGTGGGCCAATTTGATATAATATTTTTCAAAAATACCATAGCTAATGAGATAGCGCACTGCTGAGATAAACATGCGACCTGCAGGTCACCACTTTAAATACCAGCAAAGCTCTTTTTGTCCTGTATTGATAAATTGGAAGTCATTCCAATATATTGGACAATAGTATCTCGTGTGAGACAGTGATCATTTAATGTCATATTGTCAAAGGTGTGAAGATACATAAATCGGTGTGTGTGTGTGTATATATATATATATATATATATTTATATATATGCGTAATTTTAATTGACTATGAAACAGCAGAGGACTCAAATAGATTCCAGTCCAGGTTTTGCAAATGCCATTAAGATGTTAAAATGGGATTTAGAAATATTGAATATTCATGTATTCAATAATGTATTGAATACATGAATAGTTCCACAGTGGCACTGGCTGGACATTATTGAAAGAGTACTCATTAGAGGAGAATTTTTGTTGCGGTACAACTGAAGAGCTATAATGTTGTTGTAAATGCTGTAAATTGTTCCCATTGGTGCACTATCCTGCTGTGAATAGCATATCGTCTATGTCTATTGTTGCCTAAATGGTTAAATACAAGCATTGAAACAGCACGCCTCAGATTGAGAAAGGCAGTATTACTGCCGAAACGCTTCTCTCCTGTTTTTAAGTGCCCTTGATGACCTGACCCATTAAACAGACTTTAGCTCCCATACTTCGAGTGCCGGCTCCCTTTCTGATATTTAGTAGGGGAGATTTCGTTGAATGTTAAGCGCCAGCGGGACGCTGTTTCCTGTGCACCACCAGTGGTTTGGCAGCACGCCAGCATTTCTGCATTTTCTTTTGATTAGTGTATATATATATATATATATATATATATATTTATATATATATATATATATATATATATATATATCCAAGAAGCGTGTCCCCAAACAATCCACAATTGTACGGAAAAAAGGGTACGGACTCCAATTACGTGCAACAAACTCCGTTTATTCCAGTATCAACCGCTTCAGCTCGTCATGAAGCGTTTCGGTCACTGACGTGACCTTGATCACATGAGGGAGCACTGCCCATACAGAGCTTAAATTCACAATAACGTCACATCACGTGACATGAGTTTAACAATATACATGGAAAGCAGACTAAGCGTACAATTGAGGTTTTTTTGGTGCTATATTCTTTGTGCAACTTATACCATTTTACAATCACTCAATGTTGTTATACATGTAAGACGATATTCCAAGCTATTCCATAATTATCTTCATTGTATAAATACAAGGATTATCGTGTACCAAATTTGAAATAACAATCATTCAGTAATTAAAATATAAGAACAATATACATTTAAATATCCACATTCCTGAGTTTCAGCACTGGAGACCCCATACCCCAGGGCCCAATGCATTGCTGTCCCGTGGGCCCCATCCCCCAGGAAAGTGTGATGGTCTCTGCCCGATCTGGAAGTGGGCAGGGAACTGTGCTATGTTGTTGCCAGGCAGGAGCCAAGAAAAAAGGCTGCTCCTGGCCGTGAGCACACAGTGACTGTTGCCGGTTCCCACCCTGCCCCTTAGAGCAGGGGCTGCATGCGTGGAGCTGGTGGGGCCGCATGGGCCTTGGGGCACACCCCCAATAGTACAATAAGCAGTGGGTGTCCTGGGTGAGACAGGGCACCCAAATAAAAAAAAAAAGCAAAAGAACAGTTAAAACTAAATACGCGGCTGAAACCGCTCATTTATTCTTCACTGCACCCAGCTAGGAGCGCCCCATATTGGACCTCATGGGGCAACTTGCATATTCGTTCATGCTTTTGGGTGCCCCAATCGGGCCAGAAGCACCACAAACATGTAAAAAATGTTTCGTGGAGGCAGCAACCCCCCAGAACACTGTTCTAAAAGCAACCCTATATTTCCTGGGGTCTATAGAATGTGACCCCCAGTAAACATTAATTTTGCATTTAAGCTTTCCTTGAGCTGGAGCTATTGCTCTTCAGTTTAGGATTGCAGGGACTCCTTGTGGTTGATGTAATGGCTGCATTTCGTGGCCTGATGAGTGTAAAACAAAGGCTTTGACAATGTTTAATACTTTTGACAAAGCCAATATATTGATGTGGTGACCCCCTTGACAAAAGTCAGTAGGCTTGCCCTGTATATTTATGTGGTCACCCTTTAACAAAGCCAATACGTTTGTTTTGTATAATGATGTGTTGATTCCTTGGCAAAGCCAATAGGCTTTTCTTCAAATAATAATGTGGTGCCCCCTTGATAAAGTCAGTAAGCTTGCTGTGTGTATTTATCTGGTCCCCTTTTGACAAAGACAATAGGCTTGTTTTGTATAGAATGATGTGGTAACCCCTTGACAAAGCCAATAGGCGTACCGTTAAGTAATTATAACTTGCTCCCTCACCATGCACTGCTAATACCCTCAAATTTTACATTACTCATGTCATGTTCAATGACTGCACTGATAACATCTGCATTGACATCTGAAATTACCTCATAGATAAGAACAATTTGCATGGCGGGCGCGGTATTTATAATTACTTTAGGACACGAGTTATAGTTACTTGAGCTAAATATAACTGGGGAATTTCATTGCTTTTTTATTATTTTAAAATGGAATTGTACAACTGACATTTTCACCGAACTATAACGTCAGTTTAACCTTTGTTTTTTTTCAGTGAATTGAAAAGGTTTTCTTTTAATGTAAAGTGAGATATTATTACAATTCCTCACTGAAATTTCACTTTAACCTTTGTTTTTTTTCAGTGAACACACAGACACACATTCAGTAGGTTAAAGTGATATAGTTGTTGAATTAAGATAAACACTTACATTTAAAACATGAAAAACTTTACCAGTTATAGTTTACTGAACTAGCTAGAACTTGCACCCTGGCCATGCGCTGCTTATGACCTCACATAATACATCACTCATGACATATTACATGACATCATTGATGACATCAGAAATGACATCATACAATCATTGTGACACCGTCCTATAGGCTTTGTGGACTTCAGGTAATTCAACACGCTGCATTTGTGGACAATTTTCTATTATCTTAATGAGATTACCCACTTAAAGACTTCACATGACCCGCAATTTTCAGTCAGGAAGTTGAAAGTTATACATTTACCACTGAAAAAGTACCTTCTCTGAGGTCCTATGAACAATGCTCCTTAGTTTGTTAAAATACACTAGACTTGTTTCTGAGATTGACACAGTGGCATACAACATTACAGCGATTTTTACAACACTAGTGCTGTAGCTCAAAAGGACTCTCTAAGATGGTTCAGACCTTTTACATACACCCACTTACAAATGTCGCCATTGAGAATCCTAAAGGCGAGGCCAATGGACCTTTTCTGCCATTTGGAGAATTAGAGCTTTCTAAAGAAAGTTATTAAAACATCATGGACATTTAGAATTTTCGATGAGTGAATGACAAGAGATTGGAATAAGTTTTAAAACCTTTATTTATCATACGGTTAGAAATTCTAATTATCTTTATTCAGTTTAGTCATTTACAGAAATAAAAGAAATAGTTAGAAATCAGCATTAGAGACATGTGTTCTGTAAAGAAGCCCGGTAACCTAACTAAAGGGACCTATTCTAATAAGAACCCATGAAGAGTTCCATTGGAAAAGAGAAGTAAAGGTGGAATAAACTTCTCATGAAGAGTAGTTCTGGAAAACTCAGCCCAGTTTCGTACAATTGCAATAGCACCTGTATTTAGAGTAGTGATCTGAGCAGTAGCATCAATCACAAATTAGTATAGGCAAATCACCCAAAAAATATCTAAAAGGAATCAACTTCCCACAAAGAAGAGTCTCGGGTAGAGGAGAAATCCAGCAGCAGAACCACTGGATGGGTAGAGGGAATGTAGAGGCGTTTCTAACTAGCTAGGAACACTCATTTTAGTTTTCTCAGACAAGTATCGATTTCCGAAGGTGTCTTGACTCGATGTTCAATCAGAACAGTTCGTAAGGTGGTGCTGTCAGTCATACGATGCATCTTCTGATTCCCACAGTCTACAGTCTTGTTACCTGGATTTTCTAGCATAATTGTTATATGAGGAAAGGTTCCCATGAGAACCCTTTTTACCTAAGCTAAATAATGCACCATAAGCGTCTTGCCTAAACAAAGACTAGTCAGTAATATGAAAGCATAGATCAAGTTATTCAGAAACTACATTTATAAAATCTATGTCACCATTTATTCGTTGTAGTTTCAATAAGCCTATTATATTCTATTTATGTGATCCCACATGGGGTGAGGAAACTAAATGAACATGATACTAGAGTCAGCACATTCCTAAGATGACATCAATGATAGGCAGTTGCACAGAATGCTTTACTATGAGCAAAGGTCAAAAGAAGGCTCTGGACCTAGTTACTCCACAGGCTAAAGTATAGTTACTTGATGCAAAATTTTGAAAAACACACATTTATAAATGAAGCGTTTCTAGTAACACCTTTCACATCTACCTTAGTTATAATGCAATATATTTGTTTACTTATTAATCCCTTAGCAAAGTTCATTCACGTTATTATTTTAAGATATTTTCTAAAACTAGCATTTCAATAGCATTAAACATTTTCTAAAATGCAATTCTAACACATTAAGTAAGTCGATTTTCTAAATGTATGGTCATTTTTCCCACTAAACCACTAAGTGTACATTATATATAATCATACAATCTACAGTGCATCAAAATCTTTAAGAAAGCTATGGGAAGAAAAATCCACACCATATAAATATACTTGTTACATAGAATTTGTGTGTACTACTGTATTGTAACTATTCAACATAGGCACATGGCCAAATATCCATTGGAGGATAATTTATTGTCAGGAGCAGCTTTAGCTTTCCCACAGTTTTTTCGGAACAGGCTTTGGCTTTAAGCCACAACCTGCTTTCAATCATAACTCTACAAGTCATATCAGGTGTGCTCAGCCATTAATTACATTGTTTATCTTAGAGCACTATTCCCATCTGAACGTTAGTGATGTGTAAATGATGAACTATAAAACTATTAATGTGTACAATTATAATTGCCTCAAAGGCTTATGATATTTTCATGGTATGGATCCATATGTGTACACTCAGTAACTCTATGATGTAAATAACTATTGTGTTATCAGTTATGTCATCAGCGAAGTCATCAATGATGCCATTTGAGGTGCTATCAGAGATGTCATCAATATTGTCATTTAACATGTTATCATTGATCTAATATGTGAGGTCATAAAGAGTGCATGGCGGGGCACAGGCCACAATTAGCTCAGTGAGCTATAACTGGTGAATTTCAGTGTTTTTTCCCCATTTTTAAGTGCTAGTTTGTGTGTTATTCCAACACCGTACTACAGTGTCACCTTAACCTTTAGTTTTTTCAGTAAAGAAATATATAGGAAGAAAATTCCTCTTTGTGCATGATAACCACCATTTTTTAAAATGACGATGCTGGCATTTTGCCTCTGTGCACTGGGACTCTGCTAACCAGGCCTCAGTGCAGGTGCTTTGACCCATAACATGTCAACATTTTCTATAATACTAATCAGTTCATGTAAATTATCTATAAGTCGCTAGTATGTTATTTTATGTAACAGGTTTTTATTAAGTGCTTTGCTACCTATACGCTAGCGCTAAGAGAAGGAAAAATAAGAAGAACCAGATGTAACTCATTTGGCATAAAGTCACGTCTTTAATGCTTTCTTAAACTGCAACAGATTCTGATGGTTGCTAAAGATGATAGGGGGGCATTCCACAATCTGACAGCCATAACCAAAAAAGGTTTATTTTCCAACCGTGTACAGTAAAATCTAGGTATGTGTAAGAGGAAGGTATCAGAAGATCATAGATGACGACCCAGGACATGAAATGTACACTTTTCAATAAGCTAAGTCAGGCCGCTCCGATAATAAGCTCAGTGGTCATGGCAGACTGCCTTAAAGGTGATCCTCTTTTCCACTGGCAGCTATTGCAAAGCATCTAGTGCCACTGATGATGAGGAGTGCAGAGGCCAGGATACAATTTTAGCTGCTGCATTTTGTATCTGCTGTAATTTCTTCAGTACCCCAGCAGACGCACCCACAAAAAGAGAATTGCAATAGACCAGGCAAAATGGTCACCTGGATTATTATCCTATGAGCAGCCAATAGGAGAAATAGCAGCAACAGACAACAGGAAGAGGAAACATGATTTGTTTGTCTTACCAAGGAGAGATCCTCAAATGCGGGGGTAATAGCTAATCAGGGGGCCAAAGTTTTGAAAGCAATATGAAGTAGCGAAGCTATGGTGGATCTATAATAGCTCTGTTTTGTCTGAGTTGAACTTTAATGCATTGTGGCCCATCAAGGAGATGACTGCTTTCATACAAAGGGGGAAGGCTTCAGAGGAAACTGAGCTCTGAAGATCCATAGAGGTGGTGAGCTGGGTATTGTCTGCATAATTCCTACAGCTGAGTCCAAAGAATCTTTTAAGTGTCAACAGAGGTCAAATGTAGACATTAAATAGAGTGGGACTCCGTGCTGACCCTTGTGGGACTCCTTGCCATATGGTTTTATATTCAGACCGATATGGTGGAAGAAACACAGCCTGGCATTGATTCATTAGGTAAGATTTACACCACAATAGAGCCGACGTATTGATGCAGATATCTGCTAATCTGGAAAGAAGGATTGAATGTGACTCTGTGTTGAAAGTGGCTGACAAATGCAGTAGCAACTAGGTCTAGGTTAGCCTTATACGCTTTGCAACGTAAGTCAGCCAAAACTGACAGCAGAGCTGTTTCAGTACTTTGCCCTGATCTAAACCCTGATTACACTAGTTCCAAGATGTGGTACTGTTACACCCCTCCTCTGTGGTCACTGAAAACCAGTTCTGGGTACAAAGTGTACCCAAGGCATGTAAGTTAAAAGTCACCAGTGAACTGCAGCACATATTGTCCCACCACTAAAGTGACGATGCGAAACATGACTGCAGGCCTGCCACCAGTAATCTTGATATGAAGGTTTAAACTGCAATTTTGACCTGTCAAAATAACCCTCTTTTGAAATATTATTTAGTCACCCCTAAATAAACCTTAATGCCCAATTAGGCAGGGTGCATGATATTTAAAAGCAGGACATGTGAGACAAGTAATTGCAAAATATGTCCTTACAGTGACAAGGCCCCAAAAGTTACTTTTACTGTAGCAGGGTTAGCTGTTCCATAGAAAAACATTGGAAATTAACATTACAATTAAATAATGTTATCTCTGCCTATGAAACAGCTAAAATGTCAATTCTTGAGCTAAAATATTTATTACAAATCCAATTCCTTGGTAAAGTGGTATTTGTACTAAATATTTTACAAAGGGTACTTTTAAAAAGTCACCTTTTGCTTGTCTAGAGCCTCTGTCACCCAGGAGCTGAATAGTTCCTTGATGAGGTGTGAACTGGCTCCAAGAGCTGAGACAAAGGCCTTGAGTTTGGGAAAGTGTTTTGTTCTTCTGACAGGATGATCATCTCGCCAGTGCCCAGGAACTTAATTATCTTCAAAGAGGCCTACCCTATCACAGGCAAATGTACCTAACACCTTGGCCTGCCACATCTTTTGTCCTGTTAGCCAACCAGGCATCAATCCCAGTGGGAGAGGTGCTAGTTTTGAGTTACCAAGGGGGAGGGGTTGCAATTTTCCCTGGCCACATCTCTACAGTGGGCACATGAGCTCTGCACAGGAGAAGAAAGGTCTGCCATCTTGGTTTTAGGTAGAGAGGGGCACTGTGGGGTTGTTTGCAGTAGGGTACACGGGAACTGCTGCAAAGGTGGGTAGGGTTACCCATGGGAACTTTTTCCCTATTGCTCAGAGAGAGGCCAGGAGTCACCTCCACCCTTAGGCTACTACCAGATAGAAATGTGGCACCACTTCAGATCACTACTGGACCTGTGGAAGACAGAAGAAGGACAGCACCTGCTGTTGAGACCTGTGAGGAGAACCTTAAGTGCTGGACCTGCTCCCCCTTGTATCCACTTGTACCCACCACTCTAAAGGTGTGTTGGCTGACCTACTGTCAGGCTATAGGGTCACAAAAGCTGCAGGAAGCCCACTTTCCTGGAAGGGCCCAGTTGACCAGTTTCCACAGGACCTGCCCTAGACCTTGCTTGTGGTATCTGTTAGAGTGAGTCCCGATCCCCAGGTGATGATCCTGAAGTCCTGTAACACTTGACTGGTGTCCGAGTGTGCTCTTCCTGCCTGACTCTAAAATATGAAACTTTTTTAAAAACATTTTGCCTTCAGAACCGACAGCAGACAAGGACCAACCTGCCAAGCTGATCCTCCACAGGTGCATCACCAGTGGGCCTGACTTTGCCATAGCTCCAGCTACGTTCTTCTCCACAGCAGCAAATCCATATCAGCAGGCCTGACGCCAACCAATATCCCACGATGTTGAACCCTCTTTGGTTACAGCCTGCAGCCTTGTCCCACTGGAGGAATCCGAATTACGGAAAAGCATCCAAGTCCAAAGGTAGAGAGCTTCACCGCGCCTAATGCCAAGCAGCATCTGGTCACCGTGAATGACTTCCTAGACTCAAACTGCAGACTTTTCCCACTTCACCGAGACCTCATCCTTTGCCAGACCATCATCTATGACCCCGTCTTCAGATCCATCCTGTTGCCTTGTCCCACTGAAGGCTCTACCTTCTCAGAAAATTTCTAAGTCCGAAAGTAACTCTTACACTGGGACCAACCTGAAGCCCATAACAGACCTGCAATTTTTGTCGTTTTTGTGTAATTTTGTTCATAAAAATATTCTCTATTTTGTATAAATTGGGATGGGATTTTCATTGTGTTATGTTTTTGACTTTTTAACTGTTTTGGTACTTCAAAATTCTTAAGTTAAACCTGTCTGCTCGGTGACATAGCTACCAGGGGATGAGCTCTGGTTTAAATTGCTGCAGCCTTTAATAGACCTAACAAGAATAGTGGCATTATTACTTGTAGTGGACTACCATCCACCCCTACTAATCCACCTCTACACATATATACACAGGTCACAAGGCAGGTCAAAGAGCATAATTACAGCTGCACTTTAAACAAGGTAAAAGAAAACTGGCTTTTCATTCTTCTGATATGCTTTTCTAAAATACACAGTAATGTGCAGAAACAAGATATTTATGGCAATATGTTTGCTTTCTCCACCCTGTAGTTCATTACTTTGAGCAGCAGGATTTTTTAACCTAATTTAAACTTATTCAAATTTGTTTAAACAGAAAATGCTAACTGCATTTGTGTGTGATTAATTTTACTCCACAGAAGCTACTTTTATTCTTCATGTCTGCACACATACTGTCTCTTTTGTAAGAGTGACAGAGGCACCAAGGATTTGGATGGTTTGTGGGTAGGATAGTGGTGTGACCATATATTATACAGAATGAAGTACCCCCACTGTACCATGGAGTTTCATGACCTTACAATGGAACTCTGCTATTGCCCTCTTTCCTCTTCATGGTTAAAGAATTCCTCATTGGTTTGTGTTAGACCTGGCATCCTTGATTTGTTTTTCCCTTAACCTTTTGCCTTCAGAGTTTTTGCTGGTTTTAGGAGTCTGCACAATTTACCACTGCTAACCAGTGCTAAAGTGCTTGTGGTCTTGTCTTAAACATTTTTAAGATTGTCTTATACCCAGTTGGCGTATTTGGTTTTCTTTTAAGGCCCTAGTAAAGTGGCAGTACCTGTGACCAGGGCCTGTAAACTAAATGCTACTAGTGGGGTTGCAGCACTGATTGTGTCACCCACTTAAGTAGCACTTTAAAAATGTATCAGGCCTGCCACTGCAGTCTACGTGTGTGTAGTTTTATACTGCCATTTTGACCTGGCGATGTAAACCTTTTGCCAGGCCTGAGCCTTTCTTTTTTAATACATACAAGTCATCCCTATCATAGTTCCTGGATAGCCCAGAGGGCAGGGTGCAGTGTATTTAAACGCAGGACTTGTACTTTTAAGTTTTAAAGTCCTGGTAGTGGAAAACTCTTAAATTCGTTTTCACTACTACAAGGCTTACCTCTTTCATAGGATAACATTGGAGTTACCTTATTACATTTAATAGGCTGTAATTTCCAAATGGGAGCGGGTAACCAGTTCATGTGTGGTATCTCTGGAATTGTAATTTCAAATCCTAACTTATGATGAAATCAGATTTCAAATTACAGTTTTGAAAATGCCACTTTTAGAAAGATGGCATTTTGGTGCCTGCAGCCTGTCTCTGGATCACATGACTGGGTGTGGTTGACAGCTGGACTTTGTGTATTCCTCCTAGACAGCCACACATAATGGGAAGCTTAGGTGTGATTGGATGGGCCATCAATGAAAGGATGGCAGGCGGGAGCTGGGCCCAGCCCCACTTAGACTTAAATAGGCTGTGTCTTGCCCTTCACACAAAGGGCTGCATACCACCTGTAGTGAGTCTTTAGCCAGGGAAGGCAGGGCAACACAAAAAGATGATAGACAGAATGCTGAACATTGTCAAACATTAACCCCCAGACACAGATCCAGGTTAAATCCATCGATTTTTTTGCTCACCATACCACCCCAGTTTGGATCCATTCATATGCAAATCAGTCTGGACCCTGAACTGCCAGGCCAGGTCCTCCCTGGACCAGAAACAAGCATCATGGGACCAGTTTCGGGTTATCACCCCTTATCAGCCAGGCTAGCTTGAATCCAGTGGCACAGTGAGCATGGGACCCACGTCTGGGTAAACCCTTCCCACTTAGGGCAACTATATCAACACAAAAAGATGATGGATGCAATGCTGAACATTGTCAAACATTCACCCGAGTCTCAGATCTGGGTTAAAGCCATAGTTTTTTTGCTCTTTGCTCACCATACCACCCCAGTTTGGACACAGCCGTCTGCAAATCAGTCTTGACCCTGCTCCCCATGGGAATAGTCCAGCCCAAACTGCCAGGCCAGGTCCTCCCTGGACCGGAAACAAGCATCCTGTGACTGGTTTTGGGGTATCACCCCCCACTTCAAAGGCATGCCTCTAGAAGCTTCTCCCCACTTCAAAGGCGCAACTGGGTATATATACTGGATCTCCACAACTTCAGTACACTTCTGGACCTGTGGATACTCTGGAAGGGATAAGGACTGCTGTGCTGATGAAAGGACTGCCACTCTGCTGGATTGCTGCTCTGAAGCACTGGTACCCTGCTGTGCTGATCTGCTGCCTACTGCCCTTCTTGCCTGGGTGAGAAGGAGGGGTCCTGCATCTCTTGATCTCAGAACCCAGAGTGATTCTATGAGCTAGTTGGCTGGACTCCTGATCTGAAGTCTCAGGGACACAGCAGGCTTCCAACAACCTTGCTTCTGCACCTCAACTCTGCCATCTGTGAGTCTACCCTACCAAGTAGTGCCACCCCAGTCCTTAGAAGTGGAATTAAGGTGCTCTGCCAGCCTCCGTGGATCCAGCGAAACCCACACATCTCCGCTGCTGAGTGGCACTACCCTGAGCAGAACCAATGCATCTCTGCTGCTGCGTAGATTGGACACGACGCAAAGACCTGCATCGCTGCCGCAGCCCATCGGAACCGCCACTGCATGACTTCATCCTTAGTGCAGGCTCTCGCATCCCTCATTGACAGCAGCCTCGATGACGATGCTGGACTCCGCATCCAGCCTTGCAACTCTTAGGAACCGATACATCACCCAGACTGCGTGCCGCATCCTTAACGTCGGACTTGACGAGCTGCATTGACGGCATTCTCGACAACGATGCAGGTCCTCGCATAGCAGCCTCGGAACTGACGCATCGATTCGACTGTGTGATTCATCTTCAACACGGATCCTCATGATGTCTTGCAAACAGAGATTCAAGTTACTTGTTCAGCAGGCCTAACTGGGTCCCTGTAGCCAGCCCGCACTCCATTGCGGTCAGCCCAAACTTGTGACTTTGTCCCAGTCCAGCATGACCAGATGTCCACAGTTGGCACTTTGTGCTTTTTGGCACTATTTTTACTAAGAAAGTTTAACTTGAATATCTCTGGTACTACTAATTGGATTTTTGTTGTTTTGGTCTTGTTTTATTTATTACAAATAACTCTATTTTTCTAACTGGGTGTGGGATTCTTTTTCTGTTGTGTTTTCACTTTATTACTGTTTGAAGTGTTGCACAAATACTTTACACATTGTCTCTAAGTTAAGCCTGACTGCTCTGTGCCAAGCTACCAGAGGGTTGAGCACAGGTTAATTTAGGGTTGGCTTGTGCCTGACCCTGACCAGGATTGTGGATGCTGCTTGACCAGTGCCCCCACCCCAGCCAACCAACAACCCAATTTCTTACAACTTGCAATAGCCTTATTATTAGCAGTGTGCTGTAATGTATATCATCAAGCTACATATATGTGAAGTTAAGTGTAGAAATCCTATACTTAACTATGTACACTTACCCTCGCCACATTTTTGTAGTCAATATTTGGGCACAATAAATGTGTATGATGATATTCTGTCCACAAAACGTTGGTGCAAAACAGTACTAGCAAGCTCTTTAAAAACACACGCTCTTAGTACCATCAAAAGTGAGCAAGTTGTGGCTTAGTGACTAAGTTCCTGGCCCTTGAATCCAGAGACTTGGTTTTATTTATTTATTCATTTATCTTTTTATTTTGCAGCAATAACATTTAAATTAGAAATGTTTTACACAAGTAATGTTGACGGTAAACAGATTTGTGGGAGTAAGGTGCTTAAGTATGGATCAGTTGCAACACTGTTCTGGATATTGTTGGTGAAAACATACACCATGGCTTGTTAAAATGCTTCAATTGCTCACACATATTGGCACGTCATGTACATATTTACACTAAATTGGGGTAGAATTCACTTTTGTCTTCCGAGTTAAAAGAGGTGACTTTTCAGTGCAGTTTCCATCTTTTGGAAAGATGGAGTTGCCCCAATGCTTGGTGGTAGGGAGTTCTCGTTTAGTGGGTCTATAAGGTAGAATGCAGTGCAGAGGGGTTTGGGACTAACTATAAGGTGATAGTAATTTTATCTTTGGTTCAAAGTAGGTGTGCGAGTTCTAATGCCTGCTCTCAAAGAAGATTAAATGTTTGGATCTCGGCAAAATATAGACAGCACTCTGCTTTAATCTAGAAATGTAGATTTTTAAGTGTAAATTTACCTGATCCCTTTCCCATCATCTCCTAACTTAACTTAACATAAGATAACTTCATGCAAGTTACTCTTCATTTAAATGGTTCCTATTGAGATGCTCATGGCATTGCAATGCATAGAATTACCAACTTGTGTCAGACAATTGAATTTAATTGATTGGCCTGACTTGAAAATTCAGTTTGATTTTAAAGTGTTGATTTGCAGCTCCTGATTTTACTTATATTTAAATGAAGTCCACATCTTTCCAGAAAAATATTTAATCAAACAAAGATCTCACGAAGATGTCATGTAAATGATATGGTTACGGTGGGAATTTCTCCACTCTGGCTCTGAGAGAAGAACAAATTGGACTACACTCTCTGTCTGAGCCAGGTGTCCAAGTGAGAAGACTGTCTGATCCCCAATGGTTTCTGGGGGAGGTGCGGTCTGATCCTGCTATGAGTCTAAGGCAATTATGGTCTGATTCTGCTCTGGGCCTTTGAGGCATAGTGTCTGATTCCCCTTGGTGTCTGAGGGAGGTACAATCATGTTCCACCCTGGGTCTGACAGACTATGGTCTGATCCAACTGTGACCTGGTGTGATCCCACATGGGGTCTGAAGGAGGAACGGTCTAATTCCATTCAGGGTCCACTGGAGATTTGGTCTCATCCTGCTAAGGGTCCAAGAGAGATAATGGTCTGATCCTTTTCTCTTTCCCAGCAAGGTGTGATCTAATCCTCCTTGGGTTAGGAGGCAGGTACAATCAGATTCCACTCTAGCTCTGTGGGCGTATGGTCTAATCCCACCCTAGGTATGACGGAGGTCTGTTCTGATCCCTTTTGGGGTATGACAGAGGTATTGTATGATCCCAGTCGGGGTCCGAGGAAGGGGTGGTTTGGTTCCACTCAGGAGGAGGCCTGGTTTTGAGGGGGGTATTCTCTGATCCTGCACTGGATGTGAGGGAGCTATAGTCTGATCCCTCTCAGAGTTTCTGGGATGTGTAGTCGGGTTCCGTACTGCTTCTGAGGGTGGTATAGTCTTGGGTTCTGAGTCAGGTACAATCAGATTCCACTCTGGGCTTGGAGGAGGTACGGTTTGATTGTGCTCTGGGGGGATCCATGTAAGTTATGTTCTGATGCCACTCTCGGACTGAGACAGCAACAATGAGATCCTGCTCCGGGTCAAGGGAGGTGTGGTTTGGTTTTGCCCTCAGTCTGAAATAGGCATAATGTGTTACTTCTCTTGGTCCACCAGAAGTAAGGTTTGATCATGGCTTGAGTTTGAGGGATTAGTGGTCTGCTCTCTCCCTCATTCAGAGGGAGGTCTGATTTAATTTCTGCTTCAATCTAAGTGTGCTCATGCCTTTCTAAGTCTAAGAAAGGCATAGTCCGATTCCCTCTCTGGCTTCGAGGGGGATATGGTCTGAGTGTGCTTGTGTTCCAAGGGAGGAATGACCTGATCCTGTTTGAGGTAGATGGAAGGTAGAATCATATTCCACTCTGTCTGTGGGAGTATGGTCTAATTGCGATCTGTGTCTGAGGGAGGTCTGTTCTCATCCCACTTAAGGTATGACAGAGGTATGGTCTGATCCCAATCGGGGTCTGAGGGAGGAGTGGTTTGCTCCCACTCGGGGAGGTATGATTTCATTCAGATCTGGTTCTGAGGGAGATATTCTTTGATCCTGCTCTGGGTTTGAGGGAGGTATGGTCTGATCCCGTTTGGAGTTTCATGGAGGTATAGTCAGATTCCACCCTACTTTTGAGGGAGGTATGGTCTGATCCTGCTTGTGGTCTGAGGCAGGTATAATCAGCTTACACCCTGGGCCTAGGGGAGATATGGTCTGACTGTGTCCGAGCTCCAAGTGAGCGATGCTCCAGCGCCACTCTTGGGCTGAGACAGCAGCAGTCTGATTCAGCTCACGGTTCATGTTTAATCACACCCTGGGTGAAGGCAGGTGAGGTTTGATCTTACTCCGGGTCTCAACGATGCCTTATCTGATCTGTCTGTCGGTCGGACAGAGGTAGGACTGATCATGGTCTGAGTCTAAGCGAGCTGTGATCTGATGTCTTTCAAGGTCTGCGAGAGGCAGAGTCTGATTCCTCTCTGGGTCTGAGGGAGGTTTGGTCGGCGCCTGCTCTTGGCCTCATGGAGGTGTGTTCCAATCCCCCTCTAGGCTGACAGAGGTATGGTCTGGTGATGGTCTCTCTCTAGGTCTGACAGAAGTCTGGCCTGCTCTGAGTCTGAGCAGTGCTTGATTTGATCCCCCTCTGGATCAAAACGAGGTAATGTCTTATACTGCTAAGGGTCCACGTGAGGTATGGTCTAATTCTGCTCTCGGCCTGAGGCTGGTGTGGTCCAACTCAGCTCTATTAAGTGGCATGCACAAAGAGAACACGTTGATCTTGATTTTATTTCTCCAGCACTCACAAATGAAGGCAATTATTGGTCCTGCTCTGTCAGCACATCTCTAAACGTTGGCCTAAAATTCTTCTTGGACAATCCCTACCAGGCTCCCAGTGCCTGTAAATCAATAGGAAATCTCTGTGGGCCCCAGGCAGAAGTTTTAGATTGTTTTTTTAAGTCATTTCTGAAATGAATAGCCTGCTGCATTCTGCTTCTGTAATTGATTTCCATAAAGTGATAATGCCGGGCCCATTCAGGCTTGTCGTCATTACAGACTAAAGTAAATGTTCGCTTCTTCCTGCCAAAATGAGAGAACTTTCTCTCGAGAAATATGGACTGCCTCCTCATTCATCTGAGAGTGGTTGGCAGGCTGCTTAGCTTGCACCTCTGGTAGGACTTCTTTCTTTTCTGTACAACAGTTGCATTGGAATTCCTATTTCTGTTTATTGCCAGGTCTGGTGGCTTAGTGGACTAATGCATCCACTACAGGGGCCTGTGTTAGACCTCATGGTCACAGGTTCCATTCCTGGCGGGCCCACTCAGCCGTTTATCCTTTCTGAGGTCGATAAAATGAGTACCATTGAGTTAGGTAACAATAAACAGCTGTTATTCAGCGCCGAGATGCTCCTTTGGGGGTCAACGAGCGCTTTACAAATACATGTTATGATTCCTTTAACGTGACTTTATGCCCACATCTTTAAAAAGCAGCCACCACATCAAACAACTGAAAAAAGGGGTGTCAGAGAAGAAAGGCAGCTTTTTCTAACCCTCGAATTAAAGCAGCAGGCACCCTCTCGCTTTTATTTGTGCCACTCTCTGACCCTTATCTGTGCCAGTTGCTTTCTTTGATCCTTTCTGTGCCAAGTAATGTGCCCGCAGAGTGTTTCAGATATGCGAAAGAGGTGAAGAAACCAGAGCAGGGGCTTCCAACGTAGGCCCAGGAGGGTCTCATCCATGACAGAGTTTTTGGATATCCACATAAGATGTATTTACATACAGTTAACGTTAATAGAATTAAGCTGCTTAGTCAGCGGTTGAAAATCTGGAATGGATCCCGCCCTCCTGGACCGGCGGTAGCTACCCCTGATCTAGGGGATTTTGCAAAGATGTATGGCTTGGTACGGTGTGAACTTCAGCCAACGTTTCATCTCACAAAAGTCCTTTCTCATCTCTGTACCCCCACCGAATGAATACATTATCCAATGCTGAAACCTCCCTGTAGGTATTAGTACATAATATGTGAGTCTTGTTTGATTAAAGGTATAACTGCATCTATTATAACAATCATGGGTTCAGTTTAGCTGATGCTGGTGATTGCAGATCCGGCCTCTGTGCTGATGCTTGCAAGTCCCAATGATGACTTTGGGGTCTCCCCAGTTTGACTAATCTCACTTCTCGCCTTTAATGTTTGCTGTTTTGGCAGTTAGTTATTTGTTTCTGTTGCCAAGCACAGTTTGTTAGCACACTGCAGCCTTGAGCTATCCATTTTTTTATTTTTTTTTAACGTATTATGTGCAATAATAAAAGCAGAGCCTACACTTTTTAATGTTTTCTCTAGAGCTGTGTGGTAATTAAAAGATGGATAGAGCAAAGCTTCAATATTATGAAATACATACCTAAAGGAGGCAACAATCTACCTTCATGGGAGAAAGCTTTGATATAGTACAGTTCCTGTGTGCAGAAAATGCTGTCGATGCACTATAATAAAAGCAGGGTCCACGCTTTCAAACATTTTCCTTTGAGCCATGTGAAAATTAAACGATTGATAGAGCAAAGCTTTCCTTTCCTCAGCGCAAGCACCACAGCGAAAAAGAAATCAATTGATAAAATCAGAATTAAGTACCTCAATTAAGACTATTCTTCGCTCAAAAGCCAAACAGAAAGGAGAACTGCAACAACATGTCACAAACATTAGCACTACTTTAAAGTTTGCTATTTAAACCAGAGAATAATGCAGTCCTTCGCTTCTGTGTATCTGCTAATATGGAAAGAAAATACACTGTCAATGTGACAACATTGCTGGTAGAGTCACACTTAAGCCTACAGCAAGGGCTAAACATTCATTTATTAATGTCATTAGTTTTGTTAATTCCATTTTTTTGCTGCTTACTGGTCATGCGTAGCTACACAGCCCCAGTGGCGGCTCGCATAGGGCGTGCTGCAGGGCGGTGAGGTGGGGCGGTGGAGGAGCAGGGTGGGGGGTTAGTAAATTCGAACATACGACGGAACGGAGGAAAGTAATTATTACGTTCCTCCGTTCCGTCTTATGTCCGAGTTTACAGCCTGCGTGGAGAAAATGCCCACCCCTCCAGCCCATGGCTGAGCGCCGTGTCAAGGTGCTCAGACCAATCACAACGCTGTATTGCAGCATTGTGATTGACTGCAGGGAGCCTGGTAGCCCTGGTGCTTCCTGTCTCCCCCAAGAAGCCAGGAAGAGGATGAGGGAGAGGTGGCGGGAGGTAAGTGATTTTTTTTTAACCCATCCACCCCCGCCCCTTCCCCTCTGCCTTCTCCTCAGCCCTCCACTGCTGCTTCCAGGTATCAGCCGCCACTGAGTTAGAATACAGGTCACCTGCTCTGATTTTCTTTTTTAACACAGAGCCTGCCTGGGCCCTAAGACCTTAACACTTGGAGGAGAAGGGATGGGTGGAGAGATTTCGAAGGAGAGACTAAGCAGGGCTCTCCAAAGTTGGCCCTGGAGCGCCGTATCCATGCCAGTTTTTTAAGATAACTTCATTTATCTAAATGGGGATATGCTAAAAATCTGGCTTGGTTCCGGCCCTCCAGGACCGACTTTGGAGAAACCTGGTTTAAGGATAGGAGTGAAATGCAAGGAAAGAAATGAAACAAAAGGAAAGGATGAAAGATAGAAAGGAGAAGAAAACTGAGAGAAAGGGAGAAGGAGATAGGGAGGAACAAAACAGGTAAGGAGTTGTCCTCTTAGCCAACCTCGACGATAATAATGTACCATTACAGAGACAGAGACTAATTGTGCTACCTCTGTCACCTAACCTTGCTGCTACTACCCATACCACCTACATCCTCTAACAATATGTACGTATGTGCCTTTGTAACAGATGAAATGAGTAACTATCTCTATGTATCTACCCACCACTTTAGTCCTATTGTAATGATCGTAACTAGCAACTGTTTGTAACGTTGTATCTCTTGTAATGAAAACTTATTTTGGTGTAAAGCACTCTAACACCTTTGGGTAATGTCCGTGCTATAAAAAAATGCATAAATAACCAAATCAATAAATAAATAAATGAATAAATGTCTGAGGAAGACCAGGAGGAAGGAGATAGATGATGGAGAAAGAAGCAACACAATAGAGAAGTTAGAGAGGGGGGAGGAAGGAAATAGAGAAAACAGGTAGATTAAGGGCGGATGAGGGTGCAAAGAGTAGAATACTGATAGAAGAGAGGATACCAGATAACTAGGGAAGAGATGAAAGGGGAAGAGAAAGAGAGGTTGGGGTTTAAGGGGAGCAAGGAGAGAATAAGTGAGAGAAATGGTAGGAAGGAGATAAGGACGAGTGAGAGATGGACGGGAAAGTGAGACAGAGGAAGAGATAGAAAGGAGGGAAGGTGAAAGGACAAAAGAGATGAGGGAGGGATGGGTAGAGAGAAAGGCAAATACAGTGCAGACCTTCATAACCTGTAGCTACCATTAGTGCACCGGGTGCAGTTGCTCGCAAATCCAGAAGTGTGAAGGGCCACTGCACCCCAATTATGACTGTGTTTGATTAAAAACTTAGAGTGCATGGGGCCCGTTGTCCATTCTTGTATTATTGCCTATGGTACAGTTTCTCCATCACTGTTATTGACTGCAAAGCCCTGGTGCTTGGTTTCTTTTATGCAGCCCAATTTACAAAGAATTTTGCACGCCTATGATGCAAGAATATTTGAAACAATTTATATCGATTTTCTTTGACAAGTTGTAACAATAACGTCACAGTAGTTCCTGATAAGATGTACAGAGCTACAGTGTCAAAAATGTATTTACAGATTCTCAAGCCCCCAACCTCAAAGTAGCAAGCAGTACAATACAAATCCCCCAACAGTGCCAACAGGTATTTGATGTGACATTATTTCCTGCAGAAACACCGCCCCCCCCTCCCAAGTACATAATAGCTTTGGCCACTGGCCCCATATAATAATCTACCCCCTTGTACCATCATGACCTGGAGAGTCGCAATTAATTCCTCTACTCTTGTGTTATGCTGCTTTCCTTCATCAACCCTAGCACACAAAGGGCTACACCTGGGTGAATACATTGTTAGGCAAAGGATTACAAATTGCTGTGTCCTATGGATCATGGCTCCAGGACTCCTGATCATTCTTTGCCAAACTCACTACAGTGTCTGTTTGGTGTGAGTTCCTTTTTTAAATAGTCTACTTTTATCATAGGTTACAGTAATGTGCTCAGAATATGTGCCAACCTTGGACCTGATTTAAGGTGTGACAGAGGGTACTCCATCCATCAGGTTTGCATAGGACATCACCCCTACCATCCTGCTGGAATACCGTCCATCAGATTTAGAGATGACTGCCAGCCCAATAGCCATCTCTGTACCTTGCAAGTGGCCGCCTTCATGGTGATACCCTTCAAGGTACAAAAAGTTTTGTGGACAGCCGCCATTAGTTTTGATGGCTGTCCTTAGAACTATTCACATGAAGGCTGTTTTTTGTAAAAAAAAACGAATGGTCCCCACACCTTGGGACTTTTGCCCAACGTGCGGGATTATTATTGATCTTTGGCGGTTCCTCACCGCTAGGCTTTTCATGGCAGTGACGCACGCGAAAAGGACATTACATTCTCCACCCTAAAGTTTAGGGAGGGCTGTGTAAGGACCTTCTTCTACTGCTCTGATTGCCCCTACTCTGTTGGGCCAAAAGAAGTTCCATCAATGGAGCCAATGAGGGCTCCGTTCATGGAAACCTTAGTGTCTGTCTCTAAAGGAGGCAGGGAGACAAAGTTTGGCAGTCAGGGTACTCTGCCACATTTGCAATGGAGTACCCTTCCAAACTGTAAATCAGGACCTTTGTTCATTCCCAAGCCTGAATCAGTACTAGTGGGATGTGTTAAGTGTGCAAATGTGGAAATTACTTAAATTTGTGGCATTTTCTGCAGTTGCTAATTTAGTCATGTAGGTTGTTTGTGGGCATTTCTGGGAGTCTCTTTTTTCAAATATAGGTGAACGTCATCAAAGTTGTAATTTTGTGGGTATTATTTTGCCCTCGCTAATAGTTGTTTTCACTTCCTGTGAATATACCAAATATACTATGAAGGCAAATATTTGTGGCTACTTCTGTAAATATAACTGGCTTGGATTTTCTGGAGTACTCTATGTGAATCCCATGAAAACTGGAAATTTGCTTTAAATGTAGGAGTAGTCCCATGGAAAAAATTCCATACCTCTACAATCAGACCATTTTTAGCTAGGCATATAGATTTTAGAATGTTTGTGTTTATTATACCACATTCGACAGTAGATGAAGGTCTTTAAATTTAATCAGAACCTCTAGTGGTCTAGTTGTTTCCTCAAGCGTAGACTCAATTTGTTCCATCCTTTTGTTCTAGTATCCCCAGTGTTTTGCTTCTAAATCCAGTTTTGTTTTATTGTCCACTGCACAATAACCTCAGGTTGCTACTAGAGTTCAGAATTCATGAGGCATAATGGTCGGTTTGAGAATACAGTGTCTAAAAATGCCCAAGACTCAAGCAAAACAGAGCCCTACAGCCCTTGTCCTAAAAAAGCATTAACCTGTTAAATGCTAAACATTCATTTTCAGCTGGAAAGGTTCCAATCAATGAGTGTTTTATTGAAATCTTTTACAATTTCAATAAGTAGCAAGGTGTTATGCTTTTCTCACGTCTGTGTGAAAATCTGTATTTAAAATCGCTTTTCTTCCAAAAGGTAAAGTTGCAGGAAACGTTTGCATGTATCAACCATTTTATGTAGGAAAAACTCTAAACATAAAAAAAGAAAAACTCAAATGGATGGGTTTAATTAGAATGGAAATTATCGTGAATACAGTGAAAAAAATATCTCCCAATGTTCATTAAACACTACACATGAGAAGACCAACTTAAAGTGAAAAATGTTGCAAACTTTGCAAATTGTGGAAAATTAGGAATCTTGCACACCCCCAGTACCATCCACAGCACGGGGGTTTGGTCTAAGCATTAGTGCATAACTGATGATTCTACAATATTTCATGCTTCACTCTGCCATATTTCATACTTTTCCTCTACTTTCTCCTGAATAGACACTGCTTCTCCACCCTCTTGATTTCATACTTCATTTAATGCCAGAAACTAGACTTCTGACTTTAGTAGGGTACACTCAATCACAAACCACACTCCTTATCCCACCTGCCAACTACATTTCCTACTCACTGCGTTCACATGGCACTCATCTCCAAACAATAAATGTCTCTAACTTCTGACTCAGAGTACCTACCTGTACTCTCCTGTTCAATGCCTCCACAGTCCACGGACCCCAGTCTCCTGACCCAACTCTTTTGTCTCTATAAAACTACAGTACATGCACACTACAGCAGTAGTCCTGGCATATATTTATTGACCATGTATTATTACTGCCCATTTTTCTTGCACTAAGCATACAATGGGTTGTTTGTGGGAACTTTCAGTAGTAGGTAGTAATAGTATTCAATGGTACTCTGTTTTACCATCAGTGGCTAAAAACTAAATTATCCATCCCTTGTTGGGATCTCAGGCCAACTGGCAACACCCACCTCAGGTCTATACTGTGTAACTATTTTGCTAACAGAATGAATCAGTACGAACCAGAATATAAAAGATACATTGTCTCCTCTGTGGATGTCCTAGATGGATGTCTATGTTCGAGGTGTGTTATGTCATCAGTGGATAAATATTCCCACTTGAGTTTGCTGCCTGGAATAACTGCGTCTGATGACACAACAAAATCCCACTGTGACAAGGCTCAGCAGACATTCATAGTTTGGAGCAGGCAAGAGTGTAGTCAAGGTATGCTGGGCGACAGCAAGAACCTCAACAACGGTAACAACAACAGCGTATTATTGAGAATCTTGATGAGGCACGCATGCCTGTACATCATCACGCCAATGCTGTTCAGCATTGGCAGTAACCATTTTTTGCTCTATTTGCCATTGCTGAACAGCATCTGCAAAAAAAATTGACAAAGCCACTAGCTCTGCACTGATAAAACTAAAGGTTGAGGCTAATTGTGTATGCCAATGCTTATTTAAACTTTCCCCTACCACTTGGTGTTCTCAGTGTTTTGCTCCAAGTTGCTGACTCCACTTACTTTGTTGGAATAAAATTTAGCTTTCTCTACATTGTCTACAAATCTACCTAAGGGCTTCCTCCTACCTACCCCTCTTTGCACCCTGTCTCATGTACATTCTTTCTGTATTCTTACACCTTAGCTTTTGAATTTTCTCACCGTAAACGCTGTTCCTATTATATCTACTTTTTGGTCACCTTGATGATACCTCTTTCACATCAGGTTTGACCATATCTGCTTCTTTAAATATGTAGATCGTGGCTAGTCTTTGTTTAGTATGGCACTTGAGTGAAAAGGTAGTATAAATTCAGTGAATAAATCAGTAATCTTAAAGACTTGACTCAGACATGTACCATTACCAAGAGTCCTTCCATTACAGTTGAGTATATAATTTTGCTAAAAATATAATTTCCACTACCTGAATAAACCATCCCCCAGAGGAGCAGGAATGAGAGCAAACATCTGCCCTGGAAACTTATTCAGCCCTGAACTCATGTTGCATCGACCAAGCAAGCACATAAAGCTACCACACCCCAGTCTAAAGAGTTTGGCAGGGTTTTCCCCTACAAATTATTTTGAAAATAGTGGCAATCATTTTACAGTTCAATCTTCCAAATATATTGCCAAAACTGTCATAGACTTTATATGCAATTCTGATTAGACTATCATAAAACCGTCCAGTACTTCAGAGCTGTGTATAATAGCCAGAAACTGTATTATTTTTAGTGGCAAATCATGTATGTGCCTGTAAGAAAATTACTTGCCTGTCACACCGGGCATTTTTGGGGACATAGTGTGCAAATGGTAGGGCTCCATTCATACATCTTAACAAGCATCGTCTCTTCCCTGGTCTACTCGGAAGAGTGTTTCCATGTGGTCCGTATGACCAATTAAGGCTCCAATCTAATAATTACATTACCTGTGTTATAAAACAGTGGGACGCACATGTAATGTGAAAAATTGTCTTTCACTAGAAAGTATATTACTTCCTCAACTGTCTACCTAAGTTTAGAAGTAGTATTGATCAATAGTATGTTGCACAATAAAAAAGTGAATTGCTTTCTTAAAGAATTTAGTTAGCATTTTTCAAAATGCTAACATGTAAAATTGAATACAACTGTTAAAATAAATTTAACTAGGACGACTTGCTCAATACAAAGGTTAGCAGGTGGGAGGGATGATGGAAGTGGTGGCTGAGAATGATTAAAATCCAACAGTGAAGGGAGAAATTTAGATCAGCTGGAGAGACAAAGCTTGGTGAGGAGTTGACTGTGAAAGAAGGTGGGAGAAGGCAAAGATACTCAACTTGATGGGGAGCAGATGTGGAGGGACGCTGCCAAAATTATGGAGCCATACTAGGGTGGGGGACAGAATGACAGTGGCAAAACTGAGATTAAACTGATTAGGCAACAGTGCAGAATAGAATAGAAGGGTACGGCAAACCAAATGATTGAGGGAGGCAAGAATTCAAAGGTATGGAGGTTCATACATATTGCTACCGTGAATTACCCAAGATTCTGCTCTCTAAAAGGATTGTGGGAATTTCCACTGAATGCAACATGCAGACATTGAGCACAATGTATTAGTATCACTTAAAACAAGGGTATCAGGCGTAGATTTAGATCCAAGATTTTAATAACAACAAACTATGCAAGTGATTTCCAACCAGACTGTGCAAGTGATTTCCAACCAGACTCATGGTATGCAATTTTCCTAGTTTGACTTCTTAAAAATATATCATGGGTACAATTATTGTGGAATTTTGATAGACTTCCTTTTTTAGATGCTGACTGTAAGGAACTGGGTTTTTGTATGACTGTGGTGTGAGCCCTAGTCAAGCAGCAACCACAATCCTTCTGAGAGTGAGGCACAAGCCAACCCTAAATTAACCTGTGCTCAACCCTCTGCTAGCTTGTCACAGAGCGGTCAGGCTTAACCTAGAGGCAATGTGTACAGTATTTGTGCAACATTTCCAACAGTGATAAAGTGAGTAACGGTTGTATGATTAAACAACTACCTCGTAAATTACGAGTGCCTAAACAACGAACAATGCCAAACCACTAATTAATGAACCACGACTTACTGAACCACGAAAAATTTTCATTTTAGATATAAACCGAATCTACCACTACGTTCAAATCAACTCATCTAACCCACATTTTTTTACCAGTGCGGGCGTTTTTAGCTAAAGTATAAAATGCACAACTCAGTCATGGGTTAAACAGAGAAGAACATAGTCAGTGTCACGTGTTTATTTTTAATGCGAATGTCCATGTTGTTTATTTCTCCTTTAAATGTGCAGTATTTACAAGATAACAGACAATCCCGTTTCAGGGCAGTCACTCTACCAAGGCCCGTGACACTCGCTGGCCTTGAGTGATAATTAAACAGGATGTGACGGTCTGATGCCTGAGGAACGGCGCTCAATCACTCCCAGAAATTACTATGTCTCCCCAATAACTCACGCCTCTATCCCACAAATGCCATCTCCGGAACAAAGCATGTCACAGATCAGACTAACACGTCCCTGGAGCGTCTTGCGGAAACGTTTCTTTTCTATTCAAAATGAAAGTCCGTCACAACTGCTGCGGTAGCGCTCTCTCCAAGTTGCTCTTTTTTAATGTAGTTTATGATTTCAAACATTAGGAAGCACAAGAACACAAATGGCTCCAATTTCTGAAGCTCATTCTGAGCTTCATCAATGTAATGGAGACCGGTGTTCACAGAAGCAGCGATTAGACATTTACGTCGGCTGGTTAATATTCATTGTAATTCTGTGCCATATTCTCGACATTCGCGGCTTCGGCTCAGTGAACTGGATTCTATAACTTTAAAAATAATTTCTTTAAAACAAAAAATAATAATAATATGTTAATTAAACTTACCTTTAGCTCGTTGTAAATGAAGTTGTGGTTAAGGAAGTCGTGGTTCAGGTCCAGGTCGTTGTTTATGAGTCGTTGTTCAGGCCACTCGTTCTAAAAAAATCGTTGTAAAGGCCGTTTCCCGTGAGTAACACCACAGAAAAAGGATTCCACACTAAGTTAGAAAAATAGAGTAAAATGTTATAAATAAAATAAAACAAGACCAAAACAACAAAAATCCAATCAGTATGAATTTATAAAGAATAAAGTGCATTATAGCGCCTAAAAGCATGTGACACCAACCACGGCTATCTAGTCGTGCTGGACTGGGACAAAGTCAAAAGTTCAGGCTGAACCCGTTGGAGCGCAGGTCGGATATAGTCCCAGATTAGTCCCGCTGAAGTTTTACCTTCTCAAGTTTTGTGCTCCTCCCTCCCATCCTGCCAGTGATGGCCCATCCAGACACACCTAAGCTCCCTATTGTGTGTGGCTGTCTAGGAGGAAAACACAAAGCTCAACTGTCAGCTGCACCCACTCATGTGACCAGAGGCAGGCTACAGGCACTCAATAGCTAAGGCAAGAAAATGCCATAAATTAGTATTTTTAATTGTGATTCCAGAGACACCAAACATGAATTGGTTATCTCTTCCCATTTGGAAATTACACTTATAAAAATGTAATAGAGCAACTCCGATGGTTATCCTACAGGAGAGATAGTCCTTGCAGAAGTGAAAAACTAATTTAAGATTTTTTCACTACCAGGACATGTAAACCTTAAAAGCACATGTCCTACTTTTTAAATACATTCCACCTGCCCTCTGGGCTGTCCAGGGCCTACCCTAGGGGTGACTTATATGTATTAAAAAGGAAGGCATGGGCATTGCAAAAGGTTTATTTTTCCAGGTTGAAATCACAGTTTAGAATGGCACACACAGGTTCTGCAATGGCAGGCCTGAGACATGTTTAAAGGGCTTCTTAAGTGGGTGGTACAATCAGTGGTACAGGCCCACTAGTAGCATTTAATTTACAGGCCCTGTGCACATGTAGTGACATTTTATTAGTGACTTATAACTAATTTAAATATGCCAATTGGGGACAAGCCAATATTACAATGCCTCAAGGAGTGAGCACATGCATGTTATCACTGGTTAGCAGTGGTAAACTGCGCAGAGTCATATTTCCAGCAAAAACTAGATCAGCAAAAACAGAGGAGGAAGGCAAAAAGTTTGGGGTAAGACCACCCTAAGGCTAATAGGTCTAACACTGACTTACATAAGAGAGACCCAAACATGATTGCACATAAGAAAGCCTATGGATTAGACATATGTCAACAGCAGAATTACGTCAACAGCAGATATGTCAGAGGAATGGTAGAAAAATGTAGTGAATATTGAAAACGTGAATGCTGTCTATGAGCTGGTGCCTAGGACAAAGTCATCTGGGAGAAAAGATGCTACATCTGAAGAATGACATTTTAATTGAAGGAAGACACCAGAAGAGAGTTAAGAACTGCCGAAGTGTGGCTAATGTTTGGAAAATCAATCGGAACTCACAAGTCTTCCAAAAAGGAATTGGTTATTATTATTATTATTATTAGGAAGTTTGTAAAGCGCAATGGTTACTCCCAACGGAGTGTCCCCGCGCTAGGACAACTGAGAGCCCCATACCCATGCCACACTAATCGACTACCTACAACCTCTAAGCAAGGAAGGCAGCAGAGTTATTGACGACCGCCCCCTGAATCACGGAAGAGCCAGGTTTTCAATTTCTTACGGAACCAAGGTTCTGACTCAGATATCCTCAAATCCACAGGAAGCTTATTCCAGGCCTTAGCTGCCAGGAAACCAAAAGATCTTACGCCAACCCTGGCCCTCCGCACCTTAGGCACAGTCATTCTCATACTGCCAAGAGATCTCAGATTCCGAGAAGGTTGGTAAACCGCCAGAAGGGGGGTCAGAAAGCGCGGCCCTTTTTTCCTAAGGATCCTATGGCTGATGCAGAGAGCCTTAAATGTAACTCTAGCCTGTATTGGGAGCCAGTGTAGTTTTTTTAGAGCTTCTCCTACCGGGGCCCTCCTGGGAATATTCAGGATAAGCCTAACTGCGGCATTTTGGACCTTCTGCAAGATGTTCAGATTTTTTGCAGTCACCCCTAGATACAAAACATTGCAATAGTCAAGATGTGACGTGACCAAAGCCTGTACAATAGTTCTTTTAGCATCCAGGGGGAGAAGGTCCAGAATCTTCCGCAGCATTTTCAAAATGCCAAAGCAGGTTCCGGCCACTGCAGAGATTTGCTGAGTAAAGGAGAGTGCTTCGTCGAACCACACCCCCAAATTTTTCACCTTGGCTTTCGGCACCGGGCAAGGTCCCAGTTCCTCAGGCCACCAGTGCTGTGACCAGAAAGAGGGCTGTTTTCCCACGACCAACACCTCTGTCTTCCCTGCATTCAACAGGAGGCAACTCAGTCTCATCCAGTCCATAAGCTCCCTCAGACATGTTTTAAAATCAGCAGCCCTTCCTGATTCTTGTTGTTCTAGGGTCACAACTAGCTGAGTGTCGTCAGCGTAAGATACCAACTTAATTCCATGTCTCATCACAATATCTGCCAGCTGGCGCATATATATATTGAACAGGGTGGGGCTCAGAGCAGAGAGGTTATGTTGGATATTAGTTCCCCTATATACTGAAGGTAGAGAACGTGGCATCACACATCTTTTGACTAGATTAACTTCAGAGGGTCAATCCCGTATCACAATCTTGGAACCTCACCAGGCTGCTGTTTGTTGCAGAATAACTATTTCCATGCCAGGCCTGCCAAAGGGAATGCCAGCGGCAACAGCTGCTACCCCAGGCAACATTAATTTGCTACCATGATGTTGGTACAATTGAAGAAAAATTAAATTCATATATTCATACACTACACTTATAAGCAGGAGAAAAATAAGATCCCAGGAACAGATAAACAGGAGCAAGATTAACCTGTAAGCTGGGGTCTAGTTGCAGGCCAGGCACATAGCCCTAAAGGCTGCAGCCTGAACTTGGCACACACAGTTGTGATCTGTGTTTCTCTGCAGAAGGATGCAGCTTCGGTTCAGGCATGAGTCCACTGCTCCCACTCCCCCTTTAATGACCAGATGCAGTATCATCCATCATCCCACTGTGCACAGAGTGTGAGTGGGCTGACTTTGACCACCAGCTACAGGAATGTCAGCAGGAGCGCATAAATAAGGCGCATTACGGTTTTCTAACCTCACTTGCCAATTTTGATCTAGAGCTGTGGCTGACAGTGTTAACAGCTGAGAAATAACTCTTGCTGGAAAGCCTGCGGTCTGCCTGACTCCCAGCCTTTCCTCAAACATGGTGCAATGCTAAAGGGACAGGTGAGGAAAAGGTTGCAGGTAGAAGACATCTTCCAGTGGAGCAGGACAGTCTGGAGTAATGAGTGTCATCCAACAGGTAAAGTAAACAGAAAGGCAGAATCATACACCATGCCAAATTAGCAACACCTGGTATAATGATACAATCGAATTTGCTATTCACTGCAAATGAAAACAGTTACATTGTGCATACGAGCAATGAATGTAATTGTAATGAAGATTTATGAAGCAATATTTGCAAATGAAGTGCGGAAAACATCTCCTTTACTGATTAAATGAGCTTTCATAAGCAAAAAAAATGCCGCAATGAAACCATCTCTCCACAATAAAACCAGAAGAGGAAAAGAGAAGCTTGGGTAAGAAACAGGTTTTATTGGGCGGCTCTCAAAATAAGTTCACTCTCGGCTGTGTCTGAGGGACCTGGTGAGAAATGGCAGCAGTGCCATAACCAGAAGACAGCAGCAATGCCCTGGCCATGGCTGTGTCTATTCACGATGTACAACGTTGCTGCTTACAGTGGTAGTGGTGGCTTTCAACAGGGGCGTTTGGTGGTGCCTTCCCCCTCTCAGCCATCCTCTGTGCTGCTATTTATTTTATTTAGGCGTGTTCATGAAAGCACGACGTTCATGTTTTCAGAGATGCTGGCAGTGTGCAGGCCAGTCCTGTTGGCCATACCTAGACTCCAGGTGACAGGAGGATGTGGAGGAGGGGGCTGGGGCACGATCCATCGGCTGAGTGTTGTTTAAAAACACGGCACTGTGAAGGCGGGTGCCTGCATTTCCCATGTTTGAGCGGCGTAATTCAGATAAGGTCCCCTCACACAGGCACAGTCCATTTTATGTAGCAAACATACTATAAATGTCTACGCAGCACAGTATATTTGCTAAAATGGTGCTGTCAGCGTGCACATTAGTGCATCCCTGTTCCCAGCGAGAAGTCCACAAAGAGCAGCAGGAGTCTGGTCTCAAGCCTTGTCCATGCTTCCAATAGGATTGTGCTTCCAGGCCTAATAGAAGCTGACGGGGTGCTTGGGAGGATCTTACCCTCCTTGAATCATGGCTCTGCTGCTCTCTCTGATTCACCGTTTCCAGCACAGGAATTCTAGCTTGCTGGTGCCTATAGCAAAAGACACACAATTGATGGACAGAATGCAGAACAAATCAAAACATTCACCCTCAGTCAAGAGATCTGGGTTAAATCCATCATTCTTTTGCTCACCATGCCACCCCAGTTTAGACCTGGCCATATGCAAATCAGTCTTGACCCTGTGCCTCATGGGAACAGTCCAGCCCGAACTGCCAAGCCAGGTCCTCCCTGGACCGGAAACAAGCATCCTAGGACCGGTTTCGGGGTTTCACCCCTCTTCAGCCAGGATAGCTTGATTCCAGTGGCACAGTGAGCCCAGGACCCACGTCTGGGCATACCTGGCGCACTTAGGCGAGAAAGCAAAAGACACACAATTGATGGACGGAATGCAGAACAAATCAAAACATTCACCCCCAGTCAAGAGATCTGGGTTAAATCCATCATTCTTTTGCTCACCATGCCACCCCAGTTTAGACCTGGCCATATGCAAATCAGTCTTGACCCACGTCTGGGCATACCTGGCGCACTTAGGGCAAGAAAGCAATAGACACACAACTTGCTTGTTTCCAGTCCAGGGAGGACCTGGCTTGGCAGTTCGGGCTGGACTGTTCCCATGAGGCACAGGGTCAAGACTGATTTGCATATGGCTGGGTTCAAACTGGAATGGCATGGTGAGCAAAAAACGATGGATTTAGGCCCAGATCTCTGTACTGGAGTGAATGTATGACATTGTTCTGCATTCTGTCCATCAACTGTTGTTTTTGCATTTGTCACCCGAGTGGGACGGGTATGCCCAGACGTGGGTCCCGTGCTCTCCATGCCCCTGGAATCAAGCTATCCTGGCTGAAGAGGGGTGAAACCCGAAACCGGTCCTAGGATGCTTGTTTCCAGTCCAGGAGGACCTGGCTTGGCAGTTCGGGCTGGACTGTTCCCATGAGGCACAGGGTCAAGACTGATCTGCATATGGCTGGGTTCAAACTGGAATGGCATGGTGAGCAAATAAATATGGATTCAGGCCCAGATCTCTGTACTGGGGTGAATGTATGACATTGTTCTGCATTCTGTCCATCAACTGTTGTTTTTGCATTTGTCACCCGAGTGGGACGGGTCTGCCCAGACGTGGGTCCCGTGCTCTCCATGCCACTGGTATCAAGCTATCCTGGCTGAAGAGGGGTGAAACCCCGAAACCGGTCCTAGGATGCTTGTTTCCAGTCCAGGGAGGACCTGGCTTGGCAGTTCGGGCTGGACTGTTCCCATGAGGCACAGGGTCAAGACTGATTTGTATATGGCTGGGTTCAAACTGGAATGGCATGGTGAGCAAAAAAACGATGGATTTAGGCCCAGATCTCTGTACTGGGGTGAAGGTATGACATTGTTCTGCATTCTGTCCATCAACTGTTGTTTTTGCATTTGCTGGTGCCTATATCCAGCACTGATTTTCTGTCCTGCTGTTATTGAGGAGTCACAGAAAGAGGAAGCAGGGTAAATTTAAAAATCAAGTGTTCTGCTTATGTGTGAGAGAATAAAAGTGAGTGTCTATCGATGAGGAAGTTTGAGTGAGTGTGAGTGTGTGTACTAGTGGATGAGATTGATTGAGAAACAGTGAGAGAGAGAGTTGGTGAGTTGAAGTATGTATGAGAATAAGGTAGTGTGAGTGAATAAGAGTGAGTAACAAAGTGAGGGAGAGGGGGAGTGAGTGAGAGTCAGTAATAACCCGGTATTTGTAAAGCGCGAACTAATCACCCCCTTAAGGGTCTCAAGGCGCTGGGGACCGTCGGGAAGATTAAGCGAGCTATTGCCCAGAGTCACATGGTGCTGGGCTGAGCTGCTGCCGGATATCGAACTGGAATCCCCGTGCTCCGGAGTCAGCCTCCCTGGCCGCTGCGCCACACCTCTTCCACAGTCAGTAAGTGTGTGAATGTGACTAAGTGTGAGAATCACTGAGTGAGAGTGAGTGAGGAAGTGTGAATGAGGGAATGTGTGTGAGTAAGAAAGAGTAAGGAGAGTTTGAGCAAGCTACTGAGTGGGGGTGGGAGTTAGTATGCATGAGTGTGTGCTAGGCTTGGGACTTTGCCACAGGCCATGGTCTACTTAAGGTTATTCTTAGCTTATAGGAGCACCAATGGCAACATTGTGGCACTGGAATATTGGAAGACATTCTTAGCCATGGCAAATGACGTTTCAAACTTTTGGAAAATACTGGCCCTGGCATACTGGAGGTAATTTATCACATATGGGTCACCCCTGACATAAGGCAGCATCAGTGGCAAAATTCTGGTATTAGCATATGTTAAATAATTCTTGGCAGAAGGGGGTGCCCATGGTATAAGCGTGGCACCTATGACAAAATGCTGTCAATTGCACAATGGAGGTCATTTTCAACATATGGAGAAGGAGGGCCCATGTCAAATTGGGCTTCATTGGCACACCACAACCGTACTGGAATGTTTCATACATGCCCTCTGACTTCTTATGAGTTTGCAGTAGTTTTATGTGAACATTGTTGTTAAAAAGCACAGTTTGGTCCCTTTTTCCAAATTTTCTGAGGATGAGGGCCCCCCAAAAACTTTCCTTGGGGAGGGTAACTTTGATCGCTCAGTGGAATTCGGGCCAGGCATCTAGCCACACATTTTTCAATGATCACCACTCACTGCTATACAGGGGCCATTCCTGCTTCACCCTCCATTGGTGGTTTCCTAAGTAGCCATTTATCAGTGCCTTGCCTTAGAAACTGACTTTGGCTTTGAGAGAGCTGCCACAGTAACAGCACGAATTGCGACTACATCTGTAGGAGAAATTTATGTCACAACATTGCAGTAGTCGAAAATTGGCCTGCAAAAATAATGCAGCTGCAGTATTGACTTCCACTACATTGTCAGGGTGAGTATATATAGGGAAGTAAAGATTTCCTATTCTTAACTGCATATCTACTTACCTTGATATAGTGGTAGCCGATATTGTGGACGCAATATTGTTGCTTGCCTATATATAATATATCAAGCGTGATAGTGCACCACTAGCAACATCCATACGAGAAAGAATTAATAGATAATGCAGAAGCAGTGAACTTTCTTAAGCAGCACAACACCCAAACTGGAACAGACTATCAAAAGCAGCAGCGTCCACAACCTGTCTGCTTGTGCTTTGAGGCACCTTGTTAGTCTTTTGGCAGCACTATAGCAGTTGTTTGCTGTCCTGGCTCATTATCTATTCCGACTCACATCTGTTTTGCTCCTACCCAGTTCTGACTCAGAATTACTTTAATCTATTTATGGCATTATTCAGTCAATTGAAATAATGCTTTGCAGAAAACAAAGCCTGAGTTTTCTGTGGTGAATAATAGTATGGTGCTGAAAACATATGTGTCATTTTCACTTGAGTTTGCTTTTAAACCTGTGGTGTGCTGTCCTTGCTAGAGGTACAGTTTTGCTCTGTAGATGACCTTAAAAAAGAGATGGGTTTCATCGAAACATTTCCTCCACCTCTTGTCACACCCTGCATCATGAAGATGGTTTATACCCTTCTGCAATCAGACAGTTCAAATTCAGATCAGGAACTAGTAAACAAAGTTAGAATATACTTAAGCCCACCTCTGAGTTTCAGGTGACACTTTCACTTGCCTGGACCTTCTCAGTGTCTTTGCTACCACCTGGGGCCACACAGCACACTTCAGCACTCACATCAACAGGAGGCTGTCACTTTGTGGTATCATTTATAATCTTTTGTGTTTGTTGTTTTGCGTCATATTCATTAGTCACAGTTGAAACAAAATGACAGATTCTTTCCCACTGGGTTCACCATACTGCTCAGGTTTTAGCTCATGTTCTACAGTTTCAGACTATTGCAGATAGCAACTTAATTGGATCATTTACTCTGCTGCAACACCATTGGCTCAAAAACATTGTCGCTTACTTGGCTCCACTGAGGCACCACCGCCACTGTCACTTCCTCTGTGCCTTCAATGAGCCATTGCTCCTTTCTTATTGCTGCTTTCCTGGGGCTTCATAGGGACCCTGTGCCTAAGGTGTGACCAGGAATCTCTTGATTATGTGTCGTGGCACAATCTTCTCATTGTACTGGAAGTCAGGATAAAATGCGCTGGGGAGGCTCAGGGTGGAGGTGGGTTGCAATACGCTCCATGATATCTGACCACTTTCTGAAAGGACTTCTCTAGCAGGCTCTACGAATGGATCCATTTTGTGTATTTTTCTGCTACAGTACACTTTACCAAGATCAATAAACATTAACTGAGCATTATCAAGGTTCCACCAATCCATGCTAAAAACTAAGCCTCATAAAGGCCTTTATTACAACTCCCTCCCACACCAACCCATCTGCCACCTGGAAGCTGCCCTTCTTCACTGGCAGTACACAAGTCTGATCCCTACTGCCCACACTCACAACTTTTTACATCGCCAATCCTTAGGAGCTGGCTCACTGGCCTGCTAGTGACCATGTCTCCCTGCACACCAGTGACCACGACCTTGAGTACACCTTCATTGTCCTTGAGTGGGTCAGTAGTCTCATACGACTTGTCCCTCTGTGGCACATTCGTAAGGGGCTTCATAGTGATAATTCATATCTTTCGTAATTTCTTCCAATATAAACCTCTCATATATGGAAGCCAAGACCCAAAGAAGTGGAAAGAGAGCCTCAAAACTGCAGGCCTGCTGGAAGATCACTAGCAGAGTGACTGAAGCCACCTTTCAAATTTGCCAATCAGATTTGGAAGACATGTGCCCCCATTCAGCCACAGATGGCCATTTGCAGGTCTTTTATTTATTTTTATTTTACGGAGTTTTATATAGCGCAAACTTGACTCAAAGGTATCGGGTATCAGAGCGCTTTACATAGCACCTGTTGCGTTACATGAAGACACATTCATTTTTTAGGCACGGGGAGATTAAGTGATTTGACCAGAATCACAGGATGTTCAGCGTCATTGTCGAGACTCGAACCCAGTTCCCCAGATTGGAGGTCGACCGCCCTAGCCGTTAGGCCAACTCCTCTCCCCAATCATGGATCTTAAGCTGCATCTCTTTCATTTTATAGTATGTGGGGGGGTTGATATCTCTTGCAAACATGGAGGCAACCCTGTGATCCCTCACAACTATTATCTTTATCGACTGTTCAATTCTATACCACACTAGCACTCTGAGGCATCTCAAATGAGACATTCTACGAAGATGCTTGCATGCATACCTTAAACAGATGTCTTGAATAACATTTATTTCCACCTACTCGTATCAAGACTTACTCACACAATATAATACATTCAGATCATTTGTAAACCTCTGTAGGAGGAATATATTAGGAGGTTGGCAATTCTCCAGGTACTCCTACATAACATCCACTAACCTCAGGCAATGATATTTTGTTATATAATTTAATTCCAAAGCCAACATCGAGTTTATATCCAGGCTCCTGCTATCCATCATACCCTGGAAACTTAAAGTCAGACGCATTTTAACGGTTGCAAATACTCTGATTCGGCATTTGTGACCATTTAAACACATTTTTCTTCTTTACTAATCCCATTTTTGGAGTCAGAAAATTTCCGGCTCCTAAAATAGATCCTGAATGGATATCGAATCAGTTTGTGAAAGGGGAGCTTTGTAGGCGCCTCTTCCGAATCCAGAATTAGTATATAATGTATCAACGTTTTCCGAATTAAATCTGGTCACAAAACACTGATATTTTATTGACACCTCAAGGCCGATGGTAAACCTTTTGCAAAATGGAAGGAGTCCTCTCCTTTGTGATGTAAAAACGTTATGTATAAGAGGTGGCAGTGGTCCTCAAGACAACTGTCTCTTCTTAAACAAACCAAAAAATATAACCTTTTCTTTTTAAAGTGCCCCCTTTTCCTTTAAGGAAAACAGCTGATTAAAAAAATAAAATGTTTGTTTTATTAAAAACTTCTCAGAAATTGGGTAACTTAATCTACTCTTGAGGGCTTGGGTAAGACTTAATGTCAGGTGCAGGTGCCCACAAGGGATTTTTTTACATACAAGTTTGTTTGATTTCTAACAAAATAGTTCGGAGAACCTAAACCAGTGGCCTCAATAAAATTAATTGTTACACTTAATTCGAAAAAATTCTAAAAGACAAAATCAAAGCAAAAATTGACTAACGCATTAAAGTAAAAGAAAAATAGGACAAAAGGGTGTATTCTTTTTCTAAACAAATTTATATAAATAAATAATTTGGGGGTACAAAAGACAATTTACATATACAAAAATGAATGAGAAAATTAGTCTTTACAATAATTTCATCTCATTGTCATTTTCGTAACAACCCATTTCATAAATTTTAAGAAACTGTCATTGAACATATGATGATCAACTCCTATATAACAATGATAGTGTAAGTGGGCTATAGTTGTCGATGTTTCGGTCTTATCTTGTAACAATCAGGAAGACCATCTTCAGGACCAAAAATACATGTGTAAACTGAAGACCCTTAGAAAAAAGCAATCAGACATGGTGGCCTGCTGACCCCAGCAGGTCGCTATCCCGGTGACGAGCTCCAATTGTAGTGAGTCGCAATTTGTGACCTATGTTATTACTATACATGAGGTAGGTTGGATTCTGACCCACTACGACGTGGATTTTTAAGAACTGGCATATTACTACATGAGTCGGTTCTTAAAAATCTTTACTGGTCACAAAAATACTGTTCGCAGTTTGTCTCCAGCATTTTGTGGACAGTATTTTGCAACCAGATACGAGTACATCTAGCCCTAAGTGTGTGCCAAAAAGATCAGATGCTATTATGACCTTTTTTAAAGCTACCAAAGTCTATCTTCAGAATAGTGTGCTGTAGCATTTCCTGTAGCATAATAACCATGTGAATTTAAAGATAACTGCAGTTTCAATTTAGAATGTGAAGAAACATCAACCGATACATTATATGTAGAATTATAGATGGGTAAAGGTAAATTACGGGGATGTTTTTCACCAAGAGGATCTGAGTGACATCAAAAAGACAACAAGAGCTAAGCTCAAGTTGTCAATGATGTCACCCAGGACCCAGAGGTGAAAAAGATCCCTGTAACTTACTTTTCAACCAGCTATAATTTTTGGTCATGTATGGCCCCCAAAATCATCTGCCCCCGCTTTCAACTGCTATGCAGTGACAGAGAAGAAATGGGGGAGCCATACATAACATGGCCTCTGTTATGTATCCCTGTCTCAAAGTTTAAAAAAAAATACCTTCCATCCTTGACCAAGCCCCACTACCTTCCCTTCCCTGCTTTCCTTCCCCCTCCTGCAGCTGTGCTTTCTGCTTTCATTCAAAGCAGACAAGCAGAGCTGCACTGACAGGCTCTCAGGCAGCCCTGTCAGCCTGGCCGGGAAGGCCTTTATGACATCACAACAGTGGGTAACCAGTTTGTTTTCAACTGTTGGTAGGTCACAGCGGTGGGTTATGAGATTCAGAAACTGAAATAAATGATCAAGGCTTTCAATGACAGCCATAAATACCATATTATTTCATGCATAGTTTGTACTAAATGTATAAGTGTCCTTGCAAGTCATTGTATCTACAGTCTAAGAAAACACACAGGAACCAGGTTTATGGTGTCAATTTGCATCAATTACTGTTAATATGGTAATTTTTACATTACGTGTTCCTTTTTATTCAAAACCATTTGATGGTTATATAACGTACATTCTCCTAGTGCCACAAGGCATGTTTAGTAGCTTAACTGCCAGCTTTATAACTGAGAAACACCAGTTCTAACCATTGTTGGAATTGTGTGTTCTTGGGCGGATTGCGATCTCTGCATGCATTGATATCATTATCTGCCAGCATCAGAAGTGCTACTCACTGCTAGGAAGTGTTAGATCTAGAACAGGCCCTTTCAAATAAAAGATATTTTTTCAAGTGATGCTTATTTCAACCTTTGAACGATCAAAGGCCAAGTTTGCCAGACTTGCAATTGTGGCCCATAGAATGAATGCACGTAGATCACTGCAGCCAGCCACAATTTACTCCATGGTGTTAGCAGCCTTCCTAATGTTTAACCTTGTCATGTATGTAATGATCAGTGCAAAACTTTTTGGCCATGCTATGGTCTATACTCAGTGCCACTGGAATTATGCGATTGTGCGACAGCAGTGTTTTTGCATAACTATGGATTTGCCGCATTTGCCACATAATCTATCATCTACTGCATAATCTGCAGATTTTAGCAAAATAATAGTTTCTACCTCAAACGGTTCAAAAGTTACTGAAAATGCAGCCACGTGCGTTTCTGCACAATGGAATTCCCTTTGCAAAGGTTGACTGATCACCTTTCTATTGCTTATTGCTACATTTGAGTGTAACTTTATCCCAGGCAGTGTTAACAAGTGTAACAAGCATTTGCAATGCATCGGTCTCGCCTTTGGGACCTTATATGTATTTAGCAATGCAGTATATTAGCCTGGGTGCTGAAACATCTACTGTTGTTTAATATGGAGGGAAAGTGAGCACCAAACTGCGTGACACGCCAGGTATGGGAACACATGGAGAGAAATATTGCCTTTCAGCGAGAAATGGTATAGTCCAAAGCTGTGTTTTTAATATAGAATCAGGGCCTTCTGTGGTCATTACTTAAAATACAAGATTTTAAGACAATTTCTATGGATTAATGTCTGTGTGGGCAGAAGGACATGGAGGAGGTAGGTAGTATGGGCAGTGAGTGGAAAGCTGAACACAGGAGACCTTAATAGCACTTAGCATGAATTAATGTACCTCACTAGTTTAATACCGAAATGTAGCAATAAGCAACAGAAAGGTCACCAGTCAACCTTCCCAAAAGACTTTTTCCACTGCGCGGCAACACATGCTGCTGCGTTTTTAGTAACTTTGAAGCTAGAAACATTTTTTGTGTGAAAATCTGCAGATTATGTAGCAGATGATGGATTATGTGGCAAATGCAGCAAAATGTACAAGTATGCGAAAATCGTCGCAACTTCACAATCGCATAATTCCAGTGGCCCTGCTAATAGTTTAGGAATGCCGCTCGTGTCATGAGCACATGCTACATTGGGATTTGAGGTCTGATTATGGCCTATCTGGCTAGAAAAGTTTGCAAAAATGTTAGTGCAATAGATCGTGTTCTTTAATCTGCACTTATCAGATCTGTTGGGCAAGGCATAGTCTTGACGGTTTGCAGCGAAGGGGGAGTGGCACTATTTTCTTAAGACACAGGGGAGGGAGGACCAGGTGTGCTGCACAACCCAGCATATAATGTACAGCAGAAAGCAGATTGTTACGCAACATACATCAGCGATGGGTACCAAACTGAATTTACTCATGGAATTTCCCTGCTCCAGGTACACTACATCTGCCTAGCAGCTCTGGGTGCTCCTGTGGTTTCTGGATTGCTACTTTGCCCCCCATTGTATCAGCTTGCATACCTAAGTATCAGCGTTATGTGACAATTTTAATAAGTTGGCAACTGTGAATTTATGTGTGCAGTATATGCGAGGCAGCTCTTATACAGATAACTGTAAAGCAGGCCACATTTCTATCTGCGTTGACTGAAGGGTGTCTCAAATCTTAGGACGGCCATAATGCTCTTATTACAAAAAGCTGCAGATGGAGTTTTTTTTTATTTTTTAAATACAGCTTCATATCGCTTATTAATGCCCATACCCTTGTGCCAGCACAAAAAGCAATTAATAAAAATAAACTAAAATTAACTCCACCACATGAACTCTTCCAAGACACGAGACAAAAGCTCTGGTTTTCGCAGATGACTGGCACCTGTCATTTTATGCTACTACAACGGGGCTGTGGTTGCCCATATTTGAAACATTTGCTAGGTGGCAAATCCAGTCAGAGCTTGTAATGCTACAAGCTGGTACAATTGCATTACAGAATATCACCAGCATCCAGTTACAAAACGCTCACGAAGTTTGCCCCCACTACATCAAATGTATGAAGTCCGAAAGGTACACCGTTAGAGGTGCACGCGAGGTGTCAGTCCAGCTGCTTCAGACCCTGGCTTGCAGTGGACAGTTATAATGTTCGCCAGATGAGCTCTGCTGCGGATTTGTGAAGCTGCTGTGACCTTTAACCTCGCCTGCTCCTGTAAGCATATAATCCCAGTATACACTGCGTCCGCTTCGCACATCGTCCCAAAAGAAATTTAAGTATGGCGAGATGCATGTAAACAAAGCCATATTTGACACGGTAATTTGACTGGGGCAGTTCGCCATGAAACTGAAAGCAAAACAATAGTGCCTGCAGATGTATTTAATTAACACGGCACCCGCTTTGAGCGTAGTAACAGAAACGAGGCTCGTCACATCCAAGACGTCTCTACACAAGCTCCTATATGTCTGTTTTTAGCCCGACTGCGTCATCTCGGCGCTTTTATTGCATTTTTTTTGTAGGCACAGAAATAACAGCCCCGTAAAGTTGCTTTAAGCTTCTATGTTCACACACGTCGTATCGTAACGCTGCAAAAAGTAAACAAAAGTTTAAAAACGAAAGCACTTTGCTTACTAGTGTACCCCTCCAACTAACTTTGAAGTTCAAAACACACCGAAACTTCAGGAATTATGCATGCGCTGCTTCCAGCATTTCAGTAATAACAGGAGCTGCTGCTGCAAGCCTGTTCTGGCGCGTCTCCGTGCAATGTGGGAGTCTCAAGATGTGTGCAAAGCAACGCCTAGTGCAATAGATCACAATGTTGCAAAACAATATTTAAACTTTGGTGTCAGAAGCATCTCGAGCCTTGGCGAAATGACGCTTCCCACCTCTTTCTTCTACCTCCAGGATAGCGCGTTGCTAGGGATCCGGTTTCAGTTGCAGCACTCAGTTTAGAGAGATAAACACACCGAGGCTTCAGGAATTATGCACGCGCTGCTTCCAGCATTTCAGTAATGACAGGAGCTGAGACGGACGATCGACTTAAAAAACGGGAGAGCGGGTGGGCGGGGTGATTAAGGCACGAACAACGGGAGTGGGGGGGCGGGAGAGAAGGCACGGACAGTGGGAGGGGTGGCAGGGGAACAAAGTAGTCCACAGTAAAGGGGCCAATAGCCATGGAAGGAGACATGGCTGTCATAAGGAGGGACTAGCAGCCTCTAAACCAATCGGAAGGCAGCATTTAGAAAGGACAAAGCCACAAGCCAATGAAAAAGTAGGCAGGGGAGTGGGCGGGGCATCCCTCACCTATAGTGTATACTGCATGCCTCGCAAAGCGATGGCAGCACATTCGTGCTGCAACGCTAGGCAAGACCTAAAAACGACAAAATGATGAAATAATACTATCACACTATATGCTTCATTATGCCGCATAATTTGCCTTTAGTGCCACATGATTTAGTCAACTCTGCCGCATAATTTGGCCCTCTCCTACCGCATAATTCCAGTGGCACTGTCTATACTGTTTGTAAAGTGTGAGTGATCAGCGTGGAATCAAGGTTCAATTTCAATTTTTCAAGTGAATTTGTTATAAGAGACAAACGGTTCGTTCTTTTGAGTGAAGAGATGGAACTGTTCTTGCATTTCAAGAGCAAGGAGCGCCAAGCCGTTGCCAGCAGTGTGCTCTGCGCCCACGGTGTCATTCCAGCGGCGTCACTGCCTGCACGCCCAGGAGACTGCACTGCGAGCAGAAGGTGAGCTGTCTGGGCTGCCGCCGTGCTGCTGCCGCCGCCCCTCTCTCTGACACACGAACACGTGCAGGGCGCTGTAACTGCTGGTGACAGCGCTAAGGAGCTGCAGACAGGCGCTCAGCAGACTGCGCGCGAGCTGGGTGCAGAGAGGCGTCGCTCGCGACCCCCGCCGGCAGTATGTAAACAGAGCCTACCTGCAGACAGACTGACAGACAGACCGCGGAGGCGTGAGAGGACCTGGCACGGCATCTTCCTAAGACGCAGGCGCCCCGACCACCACAGCTGGGCAGGAGCAGTCAGGGCTGCTGGAACTTTCAGAGGCAGGAGTGGTGTTTTGTGCGCGCTTCAGGCTACACGTTGCCTTTGACTCTCTAACCATGTTTGCTTCCATCTGGTACGCCAAGAAGCTTGGGCGCAGGTTTGTCAACAACGCCAGGAAAGCCAAGCTGGAAAAGGTGCAGTATCCCCTTACAAACAAATATTGAGATATTTGCTTGCAGGGCCATGTAGGCTCTCTAGTGGGGATTACCAGTGCTTTCTTTAAAATTTCCCACCCCCTTGACATGGCGTACATCCGGGTTTGACTCTATATAGTACCCTTTAATGAAGGTGCCCCCCTCCCCCGCCTCCATAAAAATCTCAAGTGTTGTGTTTCTGATCCTTTTGCCCTCCAAAGAACTTGTTGCCGCGCTGCGTTGTCCCCTGCCCTGCCACCGGCCACGGAGCAGCACATCCTTTCTGCAGCTCATGCATAATTTAGGAGGGAACCGCACAAGGAGAACCCGCGCTGTAATTGGCCATGGGAGAGTTAGCATTCTGCCGCACTGTTCTTTTTTTGGTTCTCGTAAAATAACTTTGATATCTTCTAAAAATGGGCGCTTGAGAAATTTGGGAAATGCTATAGCTGCTTTTAACGCTTCAGAAGTTTTAAACGTCATTTCCATGGCCGCGTTCAAGATATCCATTATTATTACACGTATGTGAGTTTATAAAATGGGCATTGATATTTCGACCCTGTACAATCCAGTATGTATCAGGGCAGCGTTTTCTCCTATTTGTCTGTATCCACTCTCTCTTCTTGCTTTTTCACCGATGCTCATCGTTTAATCGATGCTTAATTGTTATTTTCTCATAAAGCAAGAACCAGAACGGCTCTTCCCTTCTCTTTTGGAAGTTTAAGTCATGTTGATTTCTCCTTAAATATGCAGTTTAGTAGCCCATGTTCCTACCTTAAGATGATTTTAAGACTGTACTCTTTTCATATGTATTAGAAGGAGTTGCCAATGCACTTTGAAATTGCAAATATATGTTGAACGTCCTAGGCTATGAAAAGATTGTGAGCTAACTTGTTGAAAGCATGCATAATGATCACGCTTTTTATTTATAAAGCGCTTGTTACTGCAGATTTGCTGTTTTATAGCGCTGTAAATAGCAGGTGAATTGTACACAATAATAAAGAGCTGAGTTGGCCCTGCTGGAATGCGAGCCTGTGACGCGCATGTCGCACCGGTGCACAGCAGTATGTAACTGAGCTGCTTCATCAAGAGTCTTGAACGGAATTCCGTCTCTGTTGAATTTCCAAAATAAACAAAGTCAACCAGACGAAATCAGCTTTTTCACGAAAATAAGTTTCCGTGACAGAGCAAAGAAGGTAAGAGAGTGGGGGGTGGGTGAGGTTGTAAGGAGAGATTAGGCAGAAAACAGGGGTTAATGCAGGAGGGAGTGTGGATCTGGGTGGAGATGAAGGTGGAACAACCTTAAAAAAGAGTACAGGGTTAAGAGGGGAACCCCCTTAAAAGATTAAAAACTTAGATTAACATGAAGAAATTAATATTTCTTCATGAACGACATTCACCAGGTTGGTTTCAACATCTGGTGGAAATAACACATAATTCATGGAAAATAATTAATGAGAACCATTTCCTGCCTGTTAGTTGTTCGCCTGAAACACACAATGTATTGGAAGCAGTCTGGAGACCACCATGGTTGGTGCGGTTGTTGTGGTACATTTTGTACTGTGCTTTTCCCTGCCCGACTGGTATTTAGGTTTCAGAAATAATGTGTGAACGGTGACAATTTCAGGGCTGTATTGGACTCAAAAATATATCATTTGGATGAGTCATTTTTCTTCTGACCGACGTATGTAGGAGTGTTTGTTGCTGGGGGAAGCATATCAGTGTACTAGCAGCCACTGGGACACGATGCTTGTTAAAGGTTATTCATTCATTTCTTGTACTACATCGTCTATTCTTGTCATAGTGAGGTATGTAAGTTGTATATAGGTGTGCTACACACCCCCTGCCTGGTATTCCGTACCCTGCAGATACTGCTGGTGCAACATTTATTTTTAAAAGCCTTTTATAGTGCGCTTTGCGTCTAACTGAGACAAGCAACAAAGTGATGGAAGGAATGCTTGAATGAATCTCAGCCTCTGGCAATCTCTCGTACTGCATCTAGCCGAGGACATTACATAAGGTTAGAAGCATGTACAAAAGCCATGGAAGAGGGACGCGTGAGAAGAATAGCTAAGGTACAGAAACATGCATATGTTAACAATGTGGCATATACAAGGCCGTTAGAGATCAGAAACGGACCTGGGAACTCCATAAGGCTTACGCCTATGTCCATGGGTGTTGCTTTCCCATTCCCATGCCAGATACGACTTTACTCTTGCCCTTGACAGGAGTGAGTCTCCAAGTGCATCCGCGGTGGCACTGGGTCTTGTGCACGTTTGTGTTTGTCTGTCTGTCTAGCTGTCTGTCTATCTGTCTCCCTAGCTGTCTAGCTGTCTGTCTGTCTATCATGTCCACTTACTTTACAAGCAATCAACGCCTTGGAATACCCACACCCCATCCTTCACCAAACACCACGCTGTAGTGATTGTATGTGTTAGTAAATGATTTTGCGAGTATCCATTCAGACTTTGTGGAGGCAAATGTGAATTCGCGCACATAAACAATCCTTCTGCGCACCAAAGTTCAACCCGCCTGTGAGAATCATTCGTTTCCTTATTTAGGCTGGAGCAAAAGGAAGTGTGGGTGCGCATGTACGAAGTTTACCCCTCTTCGTGTAAATACACTTGGTGGGGCGAGCAAATGTGCTGGGGCAAAAACATCTACTGCTAACTGTAGCATTAAGGGAGTGGTCTCTTTGTAATAGCAAACGTGTACATAGAGGCAAACTGGGTGCAACATGTGGGTTTGCATTGCACACATTCTGTAACTGACATAATTTATACAAAAACACCCTTGGTGGCCATTACATTTCATGTTGCGATTTTATTACTAATGACTACTAAATTGCATTACTCTTTTCCTAAAAAGTCAGCTTCGAAATCTGACCTCTCATGTCCTATCAAATTAACATTCACAAGGAATGTACTTTTGTCCGAGGGTTCTGTTTCTGAAGATAATTTCAATGGACAACATACAGAAAGAGTTTTACAGTATATATATATATATATATATATATATATATATATATATATATATATTATAATTTTTTTTTAAATTTAATAAGTATTTGTGAAATATGCCAACATGAATGCAGTGGTAGCCAAGGGTATAAATGCGTCTACAAGGTCGCCATAGCCAAAGTAGAAGTGCAGAGACCCCCCTCACTCTGCTGTGGTTATCCAGACCGTTTGTGATCCAGAGGAGCTCCTCTTTGGCATGGGCTAGCGTATACATTAAATATGCTCTTTATGGGCCATTTATATGGTCCTTGGTATTCCTGATCTGTCTGATAGCAGCCGAAATCTATGGGTGAAAATATGGGGGGAAATGAGGCAATAATGGGGGAATCAGCCTTGGATTTAGGGATACCCCAAGTGGTTCCTTGTTTCTTAAGGTAGCCTTTGGGATGCACCAGTAGTCCCCGTTAACTCCGCCCTCCTGATGTTACTGGTACGCTGTATCTTACGGCAGACGTAACGCGGCAGCATTAAGGAGCCTTGCAACCCTCCGTGGTGTGATTATAAACCCTAAAAACATGTATATCAAACAAGCTTTTTACAAGGTTACCTTGGCCATGGTATGTCTCCTTCCTAGTGGAAGTGCCGCTATGATGTAGATTTCTGCAAATGTATCCAATGAACCCTTCTCTTAACTGCCAAGGCTGCTGCTGAGGTGTAAAGTTTTGGGTGTATTGACTTTGAACTGTTGCTCTTTCTGCAGTGGTGGAAGATACTTTGGCTGTCGTTGTGACAGCAAGGCCATTCATCATGTGTTTTTTCGAGCCTGCAAACATCATTTTCATAAAGTACACAGTTTGTTGTGGGTTGTACTTTGGAAAGGTTTCATGTCTTGTACATGGACACCATTCATATCCTAGGATCCATTTGACTTATTGAAACACAGCACCAGACTAACAGAAAAATGAACATATCTATGGTCCCGAGACTGATGCACAGAGCTTTCAGAGTGTTTATCTTTTAAAATTTACAAAATCCCTGGTTCCATCTCATGAATTTTAAGACAACCGGAGAAGTTCAGGTGTATGCCCCAGTAGTATATTCCCATATTATCCATTCAATGGTATCACTAACACTTAAACATGTTGTGGTGCCCTCTTTTGCTTTTGTTGTGTCCAAAAATTGGAATATTCTGTGATGCTTCCTGAGTCTGCCATGTTGTGGGTAGTAATTAGTGGCCACCAAGTCGACCATGTTTTGAGGATTCATTACCACTTCCCTAAGTGCAGCATTTTTTGAGGAGTCCTGACCCATCACAAATAGGCATGTTTATGGGAGGGATGTATGAGGTTACAGCGCATACATTTGCCACGCATGTCTTTACCATGAGACTATGCCAATGTATTGACCTTGACAATGCATTGTAATTACTAACCCTGGGCAAAGCACAACGCTACGCTCGCGTAGTTTGCGAAGTTTGCGCTACTTCGCACTACGCGAATTGCATGTAGCACAGTGCAAACACGCGTAGCGTAGTGCAGCGGTCATTTTTTGCTTGCTCGCGGTCCTCAACGTCAAGTTGGCGACCGCGAGCAAGCAAAATGACATCCCGGCGAGACTTTTTCCTCGTTCGCGATCAGCAACATCAAGTTGCCGATCGCGAGCGTGGAAAATAAACCTCCCGGCGAGATTCTCAACGCGGGGAGGTCAGGTTTCTCATTGCGAGTGGTCGCGTATGCTCGCGACCGCTCGCGATGAGAAACTACCAGTCCGCGTTGAGAAAGCTGCCGCTCGAGTAAAAATCTACTCGAGCGGCAGTAAACGTAGCTCGCACTGTGCAAGATGCCGTTTTCAATGATTGCACCGTGCGGACAAGCATCCGGCACTGTGTAATCATCGCGAACAGCGCACTACGCAGTTCGCGTAGTGCTACGCGTAGCTCGCGTAGTGCGAAGTGCACTTCGCGTTGCTTCGCGTAGCGCTACTTCGCGAACTACGCCCAGGGTTAGTAATTACATGCATGGTTTTAAAACGCATGCCTTTATGACGCAATGAGGTATTGTCTCATATTTACGTGTGTGTGTGTGTATAGATGTATATGTATATATATATATACGTAAAGAGCAAACAGATACATCCCAATCGGAGACAAGCTCGATGGGTGGTAGTGAATCTGAGTCGGAATTGCGAATGGCAAGCGAAGAAAGTCAAATACCCAAACCTTCACCGGGGGAAGAATTGCATTTTATTTGCCAGGAAAGAAGACAAACCCTTCGTCCGAGGCCTCAGCAAAGGAACAACACAGGAAATATATCAACTACAAGCGCCAGCAGAGGCGCAGAGCAACACAAAAGAGGCGAGCGGAAAACGAACAAAAGAGGGGGCAGGAAAAACTGGTAACCTCAGCAGATCTGACCGCTAAAACCAACAATACCATCATCAATTTGACCAACGTGATATTAACGGAACAAGAGACTAATATGTTAAACTTGGGACTCTCATATGCTCCGAAAGGCAACTTTGATTATGCAACCACCAGAATAGATATTTACAAAGGGGTTAGAAAACTAAAATTAAAAAAATATCACATACTAATGAATACTAATCAAACCCAGAGTGAATCCAACAAAGACCCAAAGATTGGAGAAATATCTGACATAACAACAACTTCACAAACGGATAGTAGGCTTCTCCAAACTTTGGAAGAACTATGGAATGAAAATACAGGTGATACTTCCACGAACATTAGATCAGTTCCGGATGAAGGTGATGACACAAGGCAGACGGTTTTTACTCCTTTCAAACCAAGATCCACTTTCAATCCTATTATGATTAGAGATTCTATTGACTTATTCCATGAATCTACAACAACACAGATCAAAAAACTCAATAAAATAGTGGCAAAAAAAGAGGGTAACTTGAAAAATAAAGACCAACAATACAGGAATTTAATCAAGAAGTTAAAAGACAATCATGAGATAATAGTACGTGGAAGTGACAAGGGAGGTAATATCGTGCTCTGGCCTCAAAAGTTATATGAAAAGGAAGCCTATAGCCAACTTAATGATAGACGTTGTTACAACCAGAGTAGTCAAGCCAATTTGAGTGCCTCATACAGAGAGTACCATGTCAAATTAACCACGTGGAGAAAAGCGAACTTACTATCAGGGGAAGAACTTAAATATCTGAAAAAAGAAAACCCAACTACTCCATCTTTATATTTTATTCCCAAAATCCATAAGGATCGAAACAACCCACCGGGCAGCCTAACATCACAGCCAGGGATGGATTATTGGAAAATACTACCAGATATATCGACTTCTTTCTCCAAGAATATGTCAAAAAATTACCCAGCTATGTTAGCGATACAGGAGACTTTTTAAGACATATTTCTGATTTTGAATGGCAAGATGACTATTTATTAATCGCGTTGGATGTCACGTCGCTATATACAAGTATTGAGCACACAGACGGTATTGAGGCTATCAGATACTATTTGTCCAGTAGACCTGCACAATACGAACAACATAGTACCATGCTAATCGAGATGATTAAATTTTGTCTGTACAATAACATCTTTATGTTTAACAGTCAATTATATCAGCAGACTAAAGGTGTTGCCATGGGGGCCAGCTTCTCTCCAAGTTATGCCTGCCTACACATGGGCAGATGGGAGGAGCTGGTCCTCATGGGCAAGCACGAGCTAATCATGAAGACAAAGGTACGAATGTGGCGACGTTACATTGATGACCTATTTGTTGTATGGCAGGGAACAGAATGCGAAGCCAATGAATTTGTTCATTCTCTTAATAACAATGACATCAATCTTAGGTTCACTGCTACTGTCAGCCCCAGTTCTATTGAATTCCTTGATACTCAAGTGTACATAAAAAATCATAAGATTGAGACCAGGCTCTTTAGGAAGAAAACAGCTGGCAATTCGACACTTCATGCGAGTAGCATGCATCCAAAACATATTATTAACAACATTCCATACGGAGAGATGCTCCGATTAAGACGCATCTGCAGTAGTGACAAGGATTTAATTGAGGCACAAAATGAGGGTAAAAATAGATTCCTAGAGAGAGGTTATCAAGAAAAAACAATTGATAGAGCCATTAATAAATCTATGGAACAAAACAGAAATGAAACCTTAAAAATAAAACAGGGCGATACCAAAGTACCAATGGACAATTCATTTCGTATGATTATGAGATACAGTAATCAACACAGGGAAATACAAAAAATCATACAGAAAAATTGGGCCATGGTACTTTGTGATCCTATCATTGGGTCCCTGCTTCCTCAAAGAGTGTCTATCACACACAGGAGGGCACCTACCACGAGAGATAAGATTGTCAAGACTAGCTCAGAGGTAATTGAGAGTGGAAATTGGTTGCAGAGAAGGAAAGGCTTTTTTAGATGCAAAACATGTAAGGCATGCACACATGGCATCAATATGAGTACCTACAAGACCCCCTTTAGCAATAGAGAGTTTAAAATTAATAAACTCCTAACATGCAAAACTGAATTTGCAGTATATGTATTGCAGTGCCCATGTGGTTTACAATATATAGGCAGCACGGTTCTACAGGTACACAAAAGAATTCTCCAACATTTGCGCGCAATAACCAATCAAGACAACACTTATCCAGTGGCGCGTCATTTTAAAGACAAACACAGTTCCAACAATGCAGACCTAAAATATTTTGTAATAGATACAGTGCCTCCTAGCAGAAGGGGCGGAGATAGAATCACCAAGCTGAGGAAACTAGAGACAAGATATATTCTGCAATTGGATTCTAAGGTACCGTCAGGGCTGAATGCCACAGAGGATTTGCATACTTGTTTAAATTAGATCAAAACTACTGTTAGTCATCCTTAATGGGAATCACATTTCTACAGGTGGGAGGATTAGGCTTTAAATAGAGTGGATCAGTCCAGATGTCAACTAAAAGTACATAGGTCAGCGATTATATTTTATAAATGATTAACATTTTAACTATTTTAGGATTTTTATGACTATTTATTCTAATAATATACAATAATTGTGTTTAACATGAATATGAAATTTTGTAAAAAGAGTTTTTTTCTATAGAATTTTTTATATGTGTTCACATGTTTATGTATTTATGTACGCCTTTACGTATATTTATATATTTATATATTTATACGTGCAAACTAATTAGCTGCTATACTTCTATGTACTCAAAGTAATAACTTTAGGACGTGAACATCTTAAGACATCCCATTTCCATATCTTCCTTCCTTGAAGCTCAGGTATCCATAGGTTTGGGATAAATATCATTTGCAATGGTCAAAATGAATACTGTACTTGTATCCATGTGCTCAGGCTGTGAGGATTAACAACTGAATTTTAGGCATTTGCGCACATTGAAAATATGATTATAAAAGTCGGACAACAGGGAGACACACATAGAGTTAATTTTATTTTTATCAACATTTTTACAATCACTTTGCACTTTTCACTTAGGCACTTTTATAGAATTTTGTACATATTGCAACAGGGACATATCAGGGTACAAAAGAAACATGTAATGATATATGAATATAGGATTGAACCTATTATTAATGTATTTTTCTGCTTTTAGTATTTTACGTGTATTTTTTAAAAAAGCATTGAAAAATGAAAATATAAATTATTTTCTAATATTACTATGTTTTAAACAGCCCAAAAATGTTGGTATATACTTAGCAACATCGTAAACAGGGTTGGTACCTTAAGTATTTTTTCTTTGTCCATGAACACGTGATGATCAATTGCAATGTACGTTTCACTTTAAATATTGCACTAACCTGTGTATCCATGTCATGTGATCAAGGCTCCACGGAGTCGAAACGCGTAATGGAGACGGTTGATTAAAACATTCTAGCACCGAATTGGGTCCGTGTCCGTGATTTGGAGAGAAAAGAAGTTTCCAGGGTGCGGAGTTATTGTTATATATATATATATATATACATTTTAAATTGGGGGTAACCCCTGAAATCCTCCCTTTTTGGTTTGAGGAACCGCACAGCCCCCCTTTTTAAAAAAAAAAGGAAAACTTAACTCCCTTTACCTCTACCCTTCCCTAAACACTAAAATCACTCTTACCTCCCTTTACCTATATCCTCCTTTAAATTCTAAAATGACCCTTAGCTCCATTTACCTCTACCCACCTATAATCCTAAAATCACTCTTATCTCTCTTTACCTCTACCCACCCTAAACCCTAAAATGACCCTTGCCTCCATTTACCTCTATCCACCTCTAAAGCCTAAAATTACCCTTATCTCCCTTTGCCATGCCCTAAATCCTAAATTGACCCTTGCCTCCTTTTATCTCAATCCTCTCTTAAACCCCAAATTAACCCTTACCTTCTTTACCTCTACCCACCCCATAACTCTAAATTCACCCTTATCTACCTTTACCTCTACCCACTCCTAAACCCTAAAATCACCATTACCTTTATCCCTACCCAGCCCTAAGCCCTAAAATCACCCTTATCTTCCATTAACTCTACTTCCTTTAACCCTACCCTCTACTAAACCGTAAAATTGCATTTACCACCCATTATTTTTGCCTACACCTAAACCCCCTTTTTGAAATAACAAATATTATGGTATTTAAAAAAATACTAACCGGCATGGTGAAGTGCCATGTTGTAAATGATTCGTGATAAAGGTAAAATACTATACTATACACTTACCTGCATGGTAAAGACATTCTGTGTTTTATTCTGCATGGTAAAGGCTGTTTCCCTTATGGGAGTATACAATAACCTAGTCAATCAATGCACTACCTATGGGTACAGTGTTGAGGTTACATATGGGCCATTCTGACCTTTGTGAGGTTTCAGCAAAATCAATGTACTGCAGTAGGTATGGGTTAAATGCCTTGAAATGTTGGTAGTGGTCTCCAATGAGTTAATATGTTCAAATTTTCATTTTATGATCCTTCCAGTCAGTCCACTCCTTCAAAATGACTAGGCTGAGACCACATCCCTTCTCCTGAGTCCTGGGGCCTTAGTGGCCAGCTCCTACTGGCAACGGGCTCAACATGAGCTGAGACAGGTGGTTGATCATTCTTTGTAGATTCTCCCCCCTTGCTCTGGTCTGAGACTTCTTAGGCCACCTCTTGTCTTCCTGGGTGTTCACCCTGTCTCTTCCCCCTGTCCCAGCCTTACTTTCTGCTTTTAGTCCCTACACACTACCCCTGGTCCTCCTCTCTGCTCCAGGTTCTTCCTCTCCACTTGTTGTCTTGCTTGCATCTCTTACCTTCTCTTCCCCATTTCTGGTTGTACTACTCCTTCGCCTCCTTGGTATTCCCATTTCTAGCCATACCTTCTTGCCTTCTGTGGTTCCTTTTGTGCTGCTAACTTTCAAGGGACCATCATTTTTGGTTACTGAAGAAAAGGACAGGAGGAGGCAAGGTGTGTTTCAAGGCTGACAGATCTGATGTTATTGGGCATCATCCTGCAAGTCATACAGGCAGGTCCATCCTGGCATAAAGGATCTGAACATGGAACTGCTGACTAACATCTCAACTGCATTGCTAAATGGAAGGGGACTATATATTGGGCTAAGTTAATTCTTTATTACTTTAATCTGGATAGGAGTTGACTATCCAATCAAGTATTTGCCCTCTCCCCTAAAAATACTTGCTTTTGAAAACACATGAACTTGGTTGACATGGACGTGTGCTGAGGCAGTGACAAATCTATTGTGCCCCCGCAGTCTTTAATTTTCTTTTTATAACAAGCATTGGCAAAGCCAATAGGCTGTGCAGCAGTGAAATCTAGTGGCCTTCTTGGAATGTAATTTAATACAAATATTACTAAAGTATTTAAAAATGCATAGAAAGCATGCACCAAAGTGGTAATCTTTGAATGCATTTGGTAATATTTTAATAAATCTTGTTCAATGATGGCTGCAGTGGATGTATGAGCATCCAAAGCAGCCATCTTTGAATGAGTTTGTTAAAATAATATCAATCCATTCCTACATGACCACTGCACATCTGTGCACAGGTGCACCCATGGGCAGCCATCTACCATCAGTCATCAAATTATGAAGATGGCACATAAAGTAAAAAATTAAGTAAAAAAAATTAGGTTGTGGAGGGGCAGGGGAGAGGGACTCCAAGTAGGGAGGGATGGGGGAGCAATGGGGGAGTATAGGTAGAGGGAATATATAAAAAAAAGAATGGGGAGGGACGGGGAAGTAACAGGCAAGCTGTGGAGGCAGAAAGCAATGCAGAGAGTGAGGGGTGAGGGACGTGAAGTGTGATGCAGCACATGAGGGAGAGAGTAAGAAAACGTGTCCTTGTCTAATGTAAAAGAAAGAAGTAGTTCATTGAATGCAAGCAACATTAGCAAGATATGGATACAAGTCAACTAATGAGGACACTGTTAGTCCAAATTGCTTCTGGATGGGACAGACACATGAATGGGGAGGAAATCTATTAAACCAAGAAGAAGCAACTTTAGGCAACAAAGCCATCCAGTCATGATTAAGGGGCTGGTCCAAAGCCCACTCTAGTGTATCGATAACTATAGGTCTGGTCAACAAGCAGCTAAAGCTGTCTGTAGCCACGACCTAAAATGACATGAGAGGCCTAAATCACCACTAGTGTTGGTAAGAGGTATGGCTTAATTTGTGCAGGTAGTTAGAGGTGATGGGCACCAGCACTTATTTGTGTTGAACCAGAATTTATTGTTCCTCATCAGACTTTGACTCCGAGCAAAAGAGAGACAAATTGAAAAACAGTGACAAAGAGAACAACAGGGATGAAGAAGACCCTGTAAGAGTGAGAGTGAGACAAGGAGACAGGAAGAGTGGTGTGATGGAAGAAATAGGCATCACATGGAATGAAAACCAGGCAGCGTTGGTATTGGGCAACCATGATACCTGGCAATGCCAGCAGAAAACTCCTTTGGGCCAATGCACCTATTTTTTATTTTATACAAAATAAGCACTGGCAGGACAGATAATGTTTTACAGCATTTAGAGAGCCAAAATCATATTGTTGTTAAGGAGACTGCATCAGGAAGTACATTTATACCTAAAATCACATGTGGCGATTTTTAGTCAAAATTCACACAAATGTGCATCATGGCTTGTGTGTCTACTGTGTAAACATAAAAAGGGAGTAGCAGGCATTATGTCAGCTTTTTTTTATCTCTGCTGAAGCACATGTAATTTTCTCATGATTGTTGTCTGGGGGTGGGTGCTTATAATTTCGTTTCAGCTACAAGCACCAAAAGCAACTTTATTGTTTCCACAGAAGCCAGAGATATAAAAGAGATGTCACTTAACAACGTTTGCTATGCTTGGTCTGGGGGGGTTTCAGGAGAATCTTTCCTTTTCCTAAAAGACAAAAAATCTTTATAGTTAAAGCTATTTTCAGTTAGCAACACTGTCCACGACAGTGTTCTTAATTTCATGGGTAGTCATGGATAGTCTAGTTATTTTCAATTGAGGGACTGGAATGTCAGAAAATCCTTGCCCGCATGTCTCTTATAAACATGTACATGTTTTAGGGTCCCAGTGGAGAAGATGGAGTTCATATCCCAGCAAAGGTATACAGTAATTATTGTCAAAGTTACCAAAAGCCTATGATAAGCCAAGAGCTTGACAATTTTAATCTTTGAGATTGGCTTAAGATGTTAAATGTGCTATACTACACATACAGAAAAATATGGCGCTCTATAGGCAACCAAAGATTTTTTTGAAAGTATCTTTCTTACTCTGTACCATTGCCTAATTTGTACAACAAAATAAGTGCTAGTGCCCAAAATCCTTCTTGGAGTCTGGTATCTAAAGTAAAGTAAGTATTAGACTGACCCACTGCAGTGGCTGTACCTAACTGCAGCCACGCCGGGCAGCCTGAGCCTCATAGATGTTAAGTTAGGGATCCTTGCACTAATTCATTTACATCAAAGCATCTTACCCAGGTCAGGTAAGAAAGATGTATGCAATTCAGAACAAAAAAATATTAGTTAATAGAATTAAGCTAGCAAATTTGCATGTTGGATGTTTTTCCATAATGTTTATTTTGTGGAATAACCCAAACAACTTATAAAAACAACAAAGAAACAAATTCATCATAAAATATGATAAAAGTTAAAATACAGATTGGATGGCAAGGTGTTTTGTGTAAAATAAATAAATAAATAAATAAACTGCAATTTTGAGTAAGATATTTTGTATACTAATTCCTCAATCAGATAGTCTGGTTCCCGACCCACTTAGATGCTTTCTCACAATCCAAGCTCATTGTAAGATTCTCAAAAGTCCAAATTCAATCAAATCATCTCTGCCTGATTTAAAGATCCTTAATGCAACAAAATACTCTCTAATCTCCATTTTCCAACAGACTGGGCTAAGCGATTTCTTTTGCAAATGAGAATAAGTAGTGCAAAAGAGCAAAAAATAATCCTCCATTTCAGTTGTAATCTTACAAACAAGGCGCAAATCACTTTTGGCAGTATCTGATGACCATTTAGATCTAAAGTTTTTTACTTGTGAAATTCCCAACCTAAAGTTCACATACACTTTTTTAGATATATAGAACATTAAATTGTCCAAATATTCAATGATTCCCCCACCTCTGGCTTCTGCATACCACTTGTTCATTGCAAATAGCCATTATCGATGTTTTCAATACTCTGGTGGGACTACCGGCAATTGATCCAGGGTCCTCCCACAGTTCTTTTAAGTCTAAGGAATAGAGCCAGTATTTTTTGCATAAGATAGCCAAGGTGATACACAAGCTCTATCTAAGGTGATCAGCTTCTTAAGTGAATTCCTATAGGACTCCAATTCACCCACCAACCAGATGCATATCCAGAACTGAATCAGTTTGATATTAGATATATGGACTACCCTGTTAAGGGCCAGGTCTAAATATCTAAATACTTTTTTGTAAATTAAATAATGATCTTATAAAATCATTCTCAGATCACAATAAAGGTGACACATTGCCATATCACCATATCTCAGTGCCATACAGTGCAGCTTCCTTTGCATGGTATACTTGTTTCATCGGGATTACGGACATTGACAAGGTGGATTTGAACATTTTAGATGCTAGGGTAGCTCTCTGCTTTAGTGTAATCTGGATTTTTGTGATTTGTGGTACCCAAAATAATGAGTCACCCCCAGGTAATCAACATTTTTCATTTCTTTAAATACTGCTACTCTGATCATTGGACCACCCCTGAATGTTCTATCTGGGTCATCAGATCATCTTTTTCACTTTTGATGGTTTCTGGCTGTGCTGGGTAGAAAAGATTGAAAACTTGTTTAGAAGGATTGCACTTCTATCAGCATTCTAGAAATTGAGAGGGTGTCATCTGCAAACCTCAGAACTGACATTTTTACACCTGTCGATTTGGTGAATCATTGACAGAGATAATTTATTAAGGGCCTGATTTAGATCTCGGCAGATGGGTTACTCCGTCACAACAGTGACGGATTACCCGTCCGCCGAATTATAAATCCCATAGGATATAGTGGGATTTATATTTTGTCAGACGGGATATCCGGCACGGTTGCAACAGAGTAACCTGTCCGCCAAGATCTAAATCGGGCCTTAAGGGTCAAAGCACATTGGATACACTTACTGGAAACTGTAAATTATCACACTTCACAAGGATGTATTTTCTATCTCTTGACACACCCTATGTTTGCTGTGACTTTTACAAGCTCTGGACTGTCAATGGACACACTAAGAGATTCTCTACTCTGCACCCTTAGACTCAACCTTTTACATTTGTCTTTATTGGTTTATTCATTTAAGTATTTATGCATCTATGCAGGTTTATGCAACACCTGGCTTGAATCAGCCAGAGACAGCATAGCCCCCTTGAGGAAAATGTAAATTAAGAGGCCCCATGACGCTCAACGCTGGTTCTCTGATGACCAAAAAGCGAAGAAACTGGCTCTGGGACAAGCTGAACGTAGGTGGAGACGCGATTATTGCTCCGATAAAAAGGCCGCTTTTGTGTCCTTACTCAGAGATTACAAAAGTGCTATCCTCCAGACCAAAGCAGAATATTTTTCCTTAAAAATATTAAAATCAGCCAACAAAGCCAAGGACATCTTCTCTATAGTGGATGAACTTGCTAAGCCAGATCGAGTCATTGCAAAACCTGCTCCATCACAACTTTTCTGCGACTCTCTCAACTCATTTTTCATCGAGAAAATCGCCACCATTAAGGCCAGTATCCCCAGGTCTATCTTACCCTTGGCCCCTCTGTGCCTACTCACAAACTCCCTTCATCTTGATCGAATCCCTTCAATCACTAGAGATGTTTTCTTTGCCCTACTTAAAAAGGTCTGTTCTGGTTCCCCTACGGATAGTTGTCCTCCCCACATCCTTCGGGAAGTTTTTCTGTCCTGTCCGGACCCCCCCCTATCGCTTTTAAACAACTCCCTTGCTCAAGGTACTGTTCCTAACTTATTTAAAAACGCCGAAGTTGTCCCTATTCTGAAGAAACCCAGCTCTGACCCCTTGATCCCCAGCAATTATCGTCCCATCTCCTTGCTGCCTTATTTAGGCAAAATTCTAGAAGCCCATGTTGCCAACTGTCTCAGTTCCTTTGTAGAGCAATCTCATTACTTGGACTTCCATCAAGCAGGTTTTAGACCTGCACATTCCACTGAGTCAGTCATCTTGGCAGTCTTGGACGAACTTAGAAGGGGGGCCGACCTGGGCACTACCCAAGCCCTGGTGCTCCTGGATTTGTCGGCCGCCGTTGACACGGTCGACCATCACCTTTTGATCGACCGTGTCAGCAGCGCCGGGATCCAGGGTCTGTCGCTGAAGTGGATCTCCTCCTTTCTCAGCAACCGCTTCCAAGCAGTCTGCCTTGTTAACTTCTCTGCAGAAAAAAGAAAACTGACCTGCGGGGTTCCACAGGGCTCTTCCCTCTCACCCCTTCTTTTTAACCTGTATATTTTACCCTTGATTCTGGCCCTGCGTAAGAGAGAGGTCGTAACTTTTAACTACGCTGATGACCTTCAGCTAGTGTTTAATATCGACTCATCTGTATCATCGTTGCGAGCTTCCAATCCACAATGAGTTTAATCAGTGACTGGATGAATGTCAACCAGCTCAAAACTTAACCCTGATAAAACCGAGCTGTTTCTCACTGGTGGCCCAGCCAATCCGTGGAATTCTAATTTCTGGCCTCCACTACTGGGGAGTCCCCCACGCCCAGCCAGCTCTGTTAAAAGCCTGGGAATTGAGATAAGTAATGATCTAACTATGAAGGCCCAGATCAGCTCAGTGGTCTCCGCTTGTTTTTTCCATCTGCGAAGAATCCGGAAGATCAGCAGATTCTTGACCACCGAGGCCCTTACCCAGGTCGTCCTTGCCCTGGTAATTTCGCGTATTGATTACGCAAATTCCCTGTATGCTGGCAGCATACCAATTACATTGTCTGCAATTGGTGCAGAATCAAGCGGCCAGGCTAATCCTTGGTCAGCCTAAGCACCATCATGTTACCATTGTTGAAGAGCCTCCATTGGCTTCCTTTGTCCCATCGCTGTCTCTTCAAGTTAGGCTGCACCATTTATAAAGCCCTCTCAGGATGCGGCCTTGCTTTTATCGCTTCAAAGATACAGCGGTATGTCCCCTCTCGCGACCTACGCTCTTCTAACAAGAACCTGTTGACCCTCAACGCCTTCAAACGTAAGAAACATGGGGTCCTCAGATTCACGATCCTGGCTCCTCAATTTTGAAACCCCCTTCCTCTTGAACTGCGTATGTCCACCTCTTATGCCCAGTTCAGAAAACTACTCAAAACTTGGCTTTTCTCCCAAGCATATAATTGAGCTCACTGTCTTGTGAATGCAACCACCCCTACTTAGCGCCAAGAAACCGCCCGGTGTATGTGCGCTCAATAAATAATTTTTAACATAACATAACATAACACAAACATTGCACAAATTCCCAAAAAGATCTATGACATCACAAGGTTGAAAATTTGTCTCTCCTTTCGCCACTCCGGAGCCTCCTCGTGCTGCTGATGCCAAACTGTGAGAAGGGAATAAGATGAAATGAAAGATAGTTAAGAGTGCTCTTATGCTCTCATTAAGAGAATTGAGGAAAGTATAATTCCATCATTAATGAAATTTACAGGCTAAATCAGTTATGTGGAAGCATTCCCACACATTTCCCCTGCACATTTGACAGGGAAAACAGGTGAGAACTGTGCAAGCCCAAAATTAAGGAAAATGTTTGGCACTCAGTGTGAAACCACCAATTCTTGTAGTTATCTTCCAGTCTTATAGATCCAAATTGTAAAATTGTGGCAATCCTGCATTTGGAAGTATTGTACCCCAAGGTATCTGGCCCCTGTGACTCTACTAATGATGACATTAGTTCCTGGTTTACTTTCCGTTCCTGCCACTGCCTTCACGATCCATTAGCTGCATCTATTCCAGTGCTGGCTGAAAAGGACGACTTTTTTTTTATATGTGCTGCACTGCGTGTGCAAATATGTCGTAATCCTGAACAATGCTGCTTCTCCATCAAATACCAAAGGGCACATCCTAGTTGCAGCCACTCATAAGAAGTAGTGAGCGATATTTGTGTGCGCTAGATCTGCAAACCTACTGCCTTCTAAAGTTAACCTCTGCAGGCTTATTTATTAGCAGTGATGGTACTTTGATTTGGTCATTTTAGCATGTCCAGTTCACTGTTGCTTCTTCTTAAATGCCTGACAGCAGGAGCCATTAGAAATGCTGATATCTCTTACATGCTGATTACAGTGCTTCTCTCTTTCAGTAAAAGCATGGTGGCATTTAAAAACACTTCTACCTCAAGGGACCGGCCCCTGCAGCCCCTCCGTTCAATATCCCTGTTGATTTTCTAAAGAAGCCAGGCAGGGTTCAGGCAGAGTACTTGGTGGTTGTTAGTACATCCAAATGTGACATAATTCTTAATATTTTATTTCCCACTTTTCTGAAATGGATTTAATTAAGAAAACAATTCACTTCTCTTGTTAATATTTGAGTAATGATTGCAAAATTGTATGATTTGGAAGATAAATTACAGTATGTTAGCCATACGGAAGAATCAGTGTGGCAGCAATTCACAAATAGGGGCGATTCCGATTCGGGCCGGAAATCTCTCCGACCGAGCCGGACCCGGAGAGAATTCCGACCGAATCGGACTCTGGCAGTCCGACCAGACGAGTACGATGCGTTCGTAGGCTATCGGACTCGATTCGGTCGGACTCCCATTGAAGTCAATGGGAGCCGGTCGTACAACGCGTACGCGGGCTCCCATTGACTCAATGGGTGCGAGGCGAACAAGGGCGCCCCCTACAGCGTGTACGCGGCGAAGCGCATCGTGCCGTACATGCACAGGTAGGGGGGACCCATGGCTCCCTCCTGTGTGCGACTCGCGCGGCCACGCATACAGGGGGGTCCGACGCGGACCCCCAAAGTCCGGCTCCGACAGCTCTTTTGAGCCGGACGGCGCGAGTCAGTCGGACTGCTCGCGGTGCGCATCGTACTTACCCGGCCGGGGAACGTCTCCATTGCGCGGTGCGAGTCGGGTCCGTGTGAGTCGGTCGGAGCGTGTTGAAGCCGCGTACGAGTCGGTCGGCGAATTCGTGGGCGCTTGCATCGTACTCGCTCGGCCGGACCCGCGTACGAATCGGTCGGGAAACAGGGCTCCGAATCGGATCCGGTAAAGCCGAATCCGATTCGGAGCCCTACCGGCTGAGATCGGAATCGGCCCCATAGTCTTTCAATTGTAGTGCGCATTAGGAAATGGAGCTCAGTCGGAGGTTCCTCTTCCTCATTCCAGTCCTCAAGGAATGAAGAGCTCACTCCCCATAGAGAGAAATACTTGAAGTTAATCGCATCAAAATAATCAAAGTGATCTCACTAGCTCAACATGCCTCCTTATGTTGGCGGGATATCTTTCCCTTCCCACCTTCTTTGTTCTTCCCATCTCTCAAGAGGATGCTCTCAAGGAGTCCTTGCTGGATTTGGACACTGAGTGACATTTTTTCATGCTGGGGATTTGTGGGAGCTGAGGACCTTAAGTTGAGAGCCTGCATGTCTCAGAACAAAATGCTGGAGTACTTCAAGATGACAATTGCCATGTCCCAAAGAGAGGCAAAGCAGTGGTGAGCAGGGTGGGTTGGGGAACCAATAATAGCCCTGGCAAACATGCTCAAAACTCTCTCGCTCTCTCTCTCTCTCTTTGGAAGCCTCACAGTGCCTGCTGCAATTAGCCTCGAGGTGCTGAGGAAAGTGACAGCAGCACCTGGGGCGGCCATGGGCTTTCAAAACTGGCTTACAACCCTCCAGCCCACCGGGGAAATGCCCAGTGGAATAAAAGGCCTCTCCAGCCCTGCTGCTGAGAACCCGACATTGTAGGGTTTATGACTAGGCCTGGGCGGAAAACTACGCTACGCTCGCGTAGTTTGCGAAGTTTGCACTACTTCGCACAACGCGAATTGCACGTAGCACAGTGCAAACACGCGTAGCGTAGCGTAGCGTAGTGCAGCGGTCATTTTTTGCTTGCTCGCGGTCCTCAACGTCAAGTTGGCGACCGCGAGCAAGCAAAATGACATCCCGGCGAGACTTTTTCCTCGTTCGCGATCAGCAACATCAAGTTGCCGATCGCGAGCGTGGAAAATAAACCTCCCGGCGAGATTCTCAACGCGGGTAGGTCAGGTTTCTCATTGCGCGTGGTCGCGTATGCTCGCGACCGCTCGCGATGAGAAACTACCAGTCCGCGTTGAGAAAGCTGCCGCTCGAGTAAAAATCTACTCGAGCGGCAGTAAAGGCACAGCTCGCACTGTGCAAGATGCCGTTTTCAATGATTGCACAGTGCGGACAAGCATCCGGCACTGTGTAATCATTGCGAACACGCACTACGCAGTTCGCGTAGTGCTACGCGTAGCTCGCGTAGTGCGAACTTCACTTTGCGTAGCTTCGCGAAGCGCTACTTCGCGAACTACGCCCAGGGTTATTTATGACACTGGTATAGGGCACCTTGAAAGCGGAAAATGTTAGAGGTATGCAAATTTATAAGGCGAACACCACCTGTTGCCCACACTCCTATATTGTCTGCGTATTTTGTAACAAGAAGAAGGTCAGGAGAGTACTGAATTGCTAGACCTATTGAAGTAAAGGGGCAAACACTTGGATTTATGCAGCTATATGAAGAAAGACATTTCGCTGTTAGTCATCCTCTACCTCACCTGACTGGAAAAAGCCCCATGGGTCTCAGATAAACTGTACATCTAGAGTATCACAGGAAAGCTGTTGGGCCATAGTGGAGGACAGTCCTAAAAATACAGACATTCAGGGAGATTCATCACTAATTAGTGTTGAAGAACACTCTTTCCTTCCCTAATCAGACGTATATTGCCTTAAGAACTGGAAGAGGACACTGTAGTGGCAGAGTTAAACGTGACATAGTTTGGTAAAGTTACTAACTCACATTAGGCGATACATGTGCATTTCAGAAGACAAACCCCACCCCCACTTCTGGAGAACCAAAAATTTCGATTCTCAGAGATTAACTGAATAGAGAATCATGATTTTATTAAAGACAGGAGGCTAGCATTATGCATAACTTGTATTTACCACAGCATTAAAAGCTTCAAATAGAACAACATGAAGTCAAAGAACAATAGAACATCCACTGAGTACATAAGTCCTCAACGTTCCAATCTCATCCTCTTTTTTTCTTCTCTACATCCGATAACTTCTTGAAACATCTTCTTCTAACTCCTTCCCCAAACTTATTTCACTGAGACTCTGAAAGTTCCCAAAAATATATAGCCTTAAGTTATACTCTCATACAGCATAATTTAAACAATCGCAGATAAGCTTAATTGTGTATACCATTTCTTTTACTTTCACTTTTTTATTCACCCACCACAAACCACCTTAAGGGTGGGAGGGAGGGATAATGCTAACCTCCTTGTCTTTAATAAAATCACGATTCTCTATACAGTTAACCTCTGAGAATCGATATTTTATGTCAAGACAGGAGGCTATCGTTATGCATGTTTAAACTCCTTCAGAACTAGGTCTGCAACATGCTCATCTGGCTTAAAATCGAAATTTCTAGAAACTGTATAATTTTACCAATCCACTGCTTTCAAAATTTCACTTAAATTACCTCCTGCATTAAACACTTTCGATGCCATTGCTCCATGAATAAAATGCACCTTGAACCTATCCAGATTCACACCTGATTCACGCATTGTGTTCTTTACCCATCTTTCTATTGTTGCTGTAGACAGTGCTCCATGCAGCCTTACATATGAGATCAGTAATTGTTCCACTCCTGCACTTCTGCACTCACTCACTCACTCACTCTCTCACTCACTCTTGCCTCTTGCTCTTTGATGCATCTCATTACACACAGCGTAGGTTGATCATTAAACCTGGGGTAAAAAATAGTCTGTCATAGTTTTAGTTCTCTTTCTTACTTCAAATAACACCACCTGAGGTTGATAAAAACCTACCTGTAATCCCCAGAGCTCTTATGTCTGAACCCCTTTTAAATTAAATGGTAAACAATAAAGTAGCTAATTTCCATGCTAAATGTTTTGTCGTCAGATACTTGTTACCTTGCCACTTTTTTAACAGTGTAAAAATCAGATTAACATCCCAAAGAGTACTGTGCCTTGCACCTGGTGTGTTCTTTAACCGCAGGCCCTTCATAATTCTACAGACCAATTGTCCCCTGATTACTGACAATTCGTCAACCAGAGAATGACCAGCTGCAATCGTCAATCTATAACAATTGACTGTTCTGTAAGTCGAACCTTTTTTATATAAATCTGCCAAGAAAGTTTTGTTACCCAAAATGGAGTCACCAAGACCAGCTTGTATTTCTGTCTCCTCACCTGCTTTAGAACTCTCTGAATCATAGAAAAAGGTGGGAATGCATACCCCTTCATATCTTGCCATTCAAGACTGAAAGCATCCACTGCTATTGCCCCTGGATCTAGCCTCCAACTCACATACTTGTCTAATTGATTTGTTAACCTTGACGCAAACAAATCTGTGTCCAACGAACCCATCCTTTTCTGAATCTCCTGATATGCTCTCTGCATCAGCTTCCAATCGCTGTAGTCTTACAAGAAATTGGAATCCCAGTCCGCCACTAAGTTCTCCTTTCCTGGCAAATATTGCACACTCATGCTTATCTTGTGCTCCATGCAAAAATTCCCAAAATCCTTCGTTGGTTCTGACAGCCTTTTTGACCTGCTGCCTCCCAACCTGTTTATGTAGGTCACTGCTGAAATATTGTCCATTTTCAAAAGTACCGTACCACGTCCTTTTCCAAAATACTCCATCTTCCTCATGTCTCCTGAGCATCCAATCTTGCTCCCCATCCTAGATTGCTTGCATCGCTCTCCATCATGTAGTGTGGTGTTGCTCAAAAATTGCCCGTCCATTCCAAGCCAGCAAATTTTCCAACCACAAGTTCAACTTGTCTTGAGTCTCTGCATTCAACCTCACTCTGTCTCCATACCACAGACCCCTGTTCAAATCTGATTTCTTGAGTTTTTGCAAAGCCCTGTAATGTAAAGGTCCTGGAAAAATAGCCTGAATCGATGACAGCAGTAGGCAAATTACCTTAGCCAATTGCCGCAAGGTCACCTCTTGTTTTTTTAGTAAACCTTTCACTTTTTGCTTTCTCAAAGTAATCTTCCTGTCTGGTAAGTGCAACTGTGCCTTAACTGTGTCTACCACAAAACCCAAATACTCCATCCACTGCGATGGTTCCCTGATCAATTTCTCTTGATTTATTACAAATCCTAACCCTTCCAAAACTGCCTGAACCATAATACTGTGTTCCCGCAATGTCCCCGCATCATGATTCATAATCAATATTTTGTCCAGATAAATCCACAATCTTACTCCTCTTTCTCTGAAGTAACCCATTACTGGTCTCAGCACCTTTGAAAAACACCATGGTGCTGACGACAGACCGAAAGGGAGAAAAGTGAACTGGTAAAGCTGACCTTTCAATCTGAGCGGAAGATACTGCTGACTTATTTGCTCTATTGGTACTGAAAAATAAGTGGCTTTTAAATCTACCTTTACCAACCAGTCTTTGTACACTAAAGTATCTCTCAAAAGATGGATTCCCTCCATTTTTAAATGTTTGTAGAGCACAAAATAATTCAACTCCTATAAATTGATTACTGGTCTCCATCCTTTGTCATTTTATTTCACTACAAAAAGAGTACTTACAAATCCTTTTTGTTCCTCCGATATCTATTGCCCCTTTTGCCAACATTGCTATGATCTCTTGTTCCACAATCACTTGCAGCCCTATCTGGAAGAAAATCTCCATGAGTTCTTTTCCTTGAATTGGCGCTGTATGTAATTCTATCATATACCCCTTTACCGTTTCCAACACCCAGGAATCTCTTGTTATCTTTTCCCATGCTTTGAGATGAGATTTCAACCTCCCTCCTGTCTTTCTGTGGATAGAACCAATTACTGTCTTCGTACTCACTTTGAGCTGATTGAGATCCTGCCTGGAACCCAAGCGCTCTCCCACTACTAGTTCTTTATCTTCCTCCTCTACCTTGTTGAGGATAGAAGCTTCCTGAATATGAACTGCCTCTGAAACTTCCTCTACTTTGTGCACCTCCTCCTCCTTGTGAATATGGCCCTCGGAAATAAGTCTGACCTCGCCTTCCAACCCTGCCATATACATTTCCATCTCCGAAAACTTGCCTCATTGAGACATGCACTTTGTCTAGGGCCGTGAAAGTCTGGATATGTTTACCCAGTAACTTCACCAACCCATCAACAAACAAAAGTCCTTTGGACTCCTCACTAGTTTCTTTTTTTGCGAATTCTCCTAGTTTAGGAATTATTCTTAGCAGGACTGCCTTACATCTTTCTCCTACAATTATTCTTGCATTGGCGTTGCCAACAAAACAGATTGCCCTTTGGCTCCAGCCTTGCAGCAATTCAATATCAAGTAGGCCTGGGCAGTTTTCCAATACACAGAACTCCGAGAAGTGTACAAAGAACTCCACCACGCTATGCAGAGTTCCGCAAGCGGTGGGGTATGTTACGTCACGCCGTTCATGTTAATTTTTAGTACCAGGTGTTTGCCCCACATAGTAAAATCAGCACGAACAGCACCACCCACAGCACAAGAGGGTGCTGCTTCTTTCTGCCACTCGAGTAGATGTTCTACTCGAGTGACAGCTTCCTCAACGTGAACAGAAGGTTTCTCAACGCGAACGGTAGCGACCATCCAGGACCGCGCACGTTGAGAAATCTCTCCGGGAGGTGGTCTGGAATAAGATTTTCCTTGCTTGCGCTCACCAACTTGACGTTGGCAAGCGCGAGTGAGGAAAAGAAACCACTCCGTGGAGTTTTTTGGAACTCCGCATGCTAAGAGGAGTGGGAAAAACTGCAAACTGCGCGACTGGAGCAGAATTTCACACCAGGCCTAAAATCAAGATCTGTACCATTTAAATAGGATTCTTCCACCATATCGAAGATCCTTGCAGCTGGCCCCAAAACATCTAGAAGTCTGTCTTCACATTGTTTCAATGACCTCTCAAGCGCTTTCACTGATCAAGTCCCAACTTAAATAAGTTATGAGGTCCGGGTCTAAATTTGGGGTCATAGATTCTTTGACCTCTATCACTGGCCATGAACACTCAGCTCTCATTAGATTTCGCTCATTCCTTTCCAAAGGACACCTTATTCAATATTTTATGTATTCAGCTACATGCCCTAACGGCCACCATTCTGAGCTTCGTGGGTGTCTTATCTGTCCTGGATTGAACAATGTGTGACCCAAAGGATCCTTTATCTCTTTTTTAACATCTTTGTTGGTACTATCAATCCCAGAGAAGTCATCTGTTCCATCATTATATCCTAAGTCCAGGATATTCATCAGACTCTGCATCTTCTTCTTGTTCAGCCCAATTAGGCTGACTGCCCCTCTCCTTTGCAGGGTATACCTGTCTCTCTTGTGCCGCCTTGGACACCTATCAGTGACTCGCAAGATACACTTGCCTTATTCTCTGTCAATCCACGGTTTTTTCTGTGTTTATATTTTTGTAACATTTCCCTCCTGGACCTCTATTCTGTGACTCATCCTCCTCTGAGAGAGTCCAAAATTCCTCTTCCTCTTCAGTATTATTTTTACTTTTCCCTTCTTTCATACATTTATGTACAGTCTCCTGAACCTTATTCCCAATTTCCTTTTCAATAAGTCTTCTAAAGACCTCCTCCTGCACATCCTTTGGTGTTATCTCATTTTCCTCTACCATCTCTGATTTTGTGTAAAAATTTCTCCTCACAATTTTCTTACTTTTTACCCTTTTGTATTTTTTGAATCCTTTTATAATTTGCCTAAACTTTGTTTCCTTAAAATGCTTTGTTTTCACTTATTTTGATAGTTGCCCAACTGAGACGTATTTCCAGGCTACATTGGACGCATGTCATTACGTTAACAGATGCTAGCCTTACAAGGTCTACTGCTCTCAGAAACTCGGTGTGTGTGGTCGACGCTCATGTCTTGAGCACAATCTACTTTAGAAAAAGGCCTCCTTGCTGCACTCGGGATGCGCCTTCCCTCAGGCTCCCTGCACGCTTAGCCCTCATGTGCTGGAGCCGCTTTGTAGAAGTGATGCCGCAAGTAGTCCTTACGCGCCGGAGCTGTTACATCTCCCCGATCGAGCTCGTTAAATTTACGGTAGGCTTGAGCTTCAAAAAACGCTTACTTTAAGGTTATCACTTATTTAAAAATACGTATATCACAGCTTTATCTCGCTTGTACCTAACCTGATTACCAAATTCCTTACCATTTCAAAATAAATTACCCTAAAATTGGGGATTTCATCATACATACCATCTAATCACAACACATTACAAATACTCTTTACTTTTTCTTATAAATCATGTTTTACTCAACATTTATCCAAAAACTTTAAAAACACATACTACTGTCACACATACTCAAATGGATAAAAAAAAAATACTCATCTGTTCAGAAGCAGCAAACAATAGAGTATGAGATGGGAACGTTGGGGATTTATGTACTCAGTGGATGCTGCTCAGAAGTGGTAAATAAAAGGTTATGCATAATGATAGCCTCCTGTCTTGACATAAAATATAATTATTCCAAATATCAACGAACATAGGACAGATACTGCGTAGCACTATTGAGGGAATCGACGAGTGAGAGAGAACGCCCAGCCCTTGCCTTATAAAAGCTCCATAAGTTGCAGGATATACTGGAATAAGTCCCAGAGACACTATAGATAAACACTATAGCTTTGCAGAAATGCTCATACCAAGAGGTGATGGAACCGAACAAAATCCAGTGGGTAATATGGGGGTAATTAGCATTGAAGAAGACCTACGCAAGGGCACACTTTAGTATGAGTGTACATAAATAATAGGCATGTACTTCTCAGTTATTGTTGGCGGACTTTGGATTCTCTGTTCAAGGCATGGAATAAGGCTATGATTATCAGAAATTGTTGGATTCCATTGAGAAACAAGTAGATATTCTCATGGCTATCTTGTTTGCTAAGGTTTATCATTCTCCCCTTCTGTGGCATCCTCGGTGGAAAGGAGGCATCTACAAAATGGATAGAGCCTCTTGGAATTCAGAATTGAGTATAATCTTTATGGGTGCTGCAGGCTATGGGGCACATTGTATCTTCTTGGTTTAAGAGAAGTCCAATCCCCAAAAGAGATCTACCAAGTCCTTTTGGGGGACTATCACAATGCATTTTGAGTCCTTTGTTTTTCAGTTCCCACCTCTCAAGGAAACCTATGTCACTATCAAATTATTGGCAGGAATTGTGGCTTTTCAGGTGTTTGGATATTTCAGTGTAGTTGGTTGAAATAGCTGGATGTTGTGTTTATAAAAAAAACCTTTATTCTGAAACATTGAATTCCTTAAGAATTTTCAAATTGTCTTTAAAAGAGCCTCAGTTAAACCACTACATTCCTCCTAAAAGTATTGACTGAGCCCTATATGTTGACAAAATCATCTGACTTCTTAATTTTCAATTGACACATTTCTTGCATCAAAATGAAAGGGATTTACTCTCAGCAAAATAGATTTGACCTTGCTGTGGCTAGTGATTAAATATGTAGGTGTTTCAAAAATTAACCAATCTACGTAGTTTAAAATGGTGTGCCCCCTGAACATCGGATCAATATCGTTGGAACAGAATATCGAGGACAGAATATTGAAAATAAAATACTGCTAAGCAACTAAGGGGCCGATTCCGATCTCGGTCGGAGGCGCACCCAATACCATTCGGTCGGGAAAAAAGCCATGCGAAAGCCTGTTTCCCGACCGAACCGTACGCGGGTCCGGCCGAGCGAGTACGATGCGAATTCGCCGACCGACTCGTCCGGGCGACCCGACCGCTCCGACCGACTCGTACCCGGACCGTACCGCTCCGACCGACTCGGTCGGACCCGAGTCGCACCGCGCAATGGAGACGTTTTCCGGCCGGGTAAGTACGATGCGCACCTCGACCGCTCCGACCGACTCGCGCCGTCCGACTCGAACTCGCTGTCGGAGCCGTACTTTGGGGGTCCGTGTCGGACCCCCCTGTACGCGTACCCGTGCGAGGCGCACACAGGGGGGACCCAAGGGTCCCCCTACCTGTGCGTGTACGCCGCGAGCGCCTCGCGGCGTACTCGCTGTAGGGGGCGCCCTTGTCCGCCTCGCACCCATTGAGGCAATGGGAGCCCGCGTACGCGTTGTACGACCGGCTCCCATTGAGTTCAATGGGAGTCCGACCGACTCGTGTCCGATAACATACGGACGCATCGGACTCGTTCGGTCGGACTGCACGGGTCCGATTCGGTCGGAAATCTCTCCGGGTCCGGCTCGGTCGGGGAAATTTCCGGCCCGAATCGGAATCGACCCCTAAGTCTAGATTTTCTATACCTAACTTCACATACATGTACCTATGTACATATGTCTTCAAGGTATGTAAATGTGGAGTTAGAAATAGGAAATCTATCATTCCCTATATGAACTTACCTTTCGATATTTTGTCCATCGATATTCTGTCCTTGATATTAGTTATAAATCTATAATTCCCTATATGTTCTTACCTTTTGATACTTTGTCAATTGATATTAGTATGCCACAATATTTTTGGTGTCGATATTCAGTAGTACAATCTTTAAAAGTGAGTGCACCATTTTAATGAGGCATAAATGCCATATAATGTGTTCCATTGTTTCTACTGAATTAACATTGATGTGCTTTTCATTGTATTCCTTTCTATTCCCATATTAATAGTTATCAAACAAAAAATTGAACAACATTAACTAGTGTAAGCCCCATTTACTAAATACTGTCTGGGCAGTCATGCAACTCAACTCAATTTAGCGGCGTGCAAGCAGGGCTTGACAAAGGTAGACTACTTTTTGATGCTTGTGTCACGTGAGTGCCCGTGCGATACGTTGATAAATGTGGGCCATAGTAAATATGAAGTGCCTGGAGTCTAAGATAGGGTTATCAGATGTCCCGGTTTTCGGTGGACTGTCCCGGTGTCCCAACACAGTTGTTCATTTTTTAATAAATGTTCTGGTTTTTCTGACAAAGGTGAGGTAATGGCAATTTTAAGGAGAATTGGAAGGCATGATCTCCTTACAAGGGCGCTTAAGAAGAATGAAAAAATTAAGCAATTTATTCAGTTTCCGTCAGGGCAGGAGGCATAGGGTGGAGGTCCTGACATCACTTAACATAGATATTGTTAAGTAAATGTAATATTGTAAATGTATGTCTGCATATATGTATATGTGTGCGTATATATATATATATATATATGTGTGTGTGTGTGTGTGTGTGTGTACATACCTATATACACACACATATATATTATGTGTTTGTGTGTGTATGCGCACGTTTGAAAGTCTACAGTACGTATGTATATATAGGTACATATTTACAAGTCTACACAAAAACCGGGACAGGCCAGATATAGAAGTAAGCCTAAAGGCTTTAGTCCTACTTTTATTTCTGGCGTGTCCTGGTTTTTGGTTCTTAAAATCTGCTCACCCTAGTCTAAGAGCACCAGTGAAATGTGTCACAGTGGTGCAGCAGGTGCAGTGGAGCACTGTGGTTTGCTGATATTCAAGTAATGTCACTGCAGTGTTGGAAATCAGACTTTTTATCAAAAATGGATCTGGCTTTGATCTGTGTAACATTTCTGTTATCCCAGGTGAAAGTTATTGTTGACTTTGTTTTCTAAAGCTGGACATATACGTACCATAAAAACGTATTTCCTGCTTCTGTGTACAACATGTTGGAATTTGCATCTGTAAAATACGCATTTTGATTCACAGATTGAGAACTGTTTGATTTTTACTTACACAAATGCACTTAGTTGATCGTGCCATAACTATATTCTACCAGCTTAGTGAACTTTTTGAAAGTGAGTGTGTGAAGTGTACAATAGGGTGTGGTATTTACCAGGCAAGGCACTCCTTCATCATTCAGTGCTCCTCATTTCCCCAGTGCCCAGTGGGCAATCTGCCTGGGTAAGTCTAGTGCCCTGAGTGTATCTACGACAACCACACATGAATCCAGTAGCAACCATTTGCATGTGGCAAACAGTCATACCTCCAGCGGTACAGTATTCATACAAAGTGCGATTCGCCCACTTCTCAAAACTCTCCCTACAATCATGTATGTCTCAGGGGGTGACTGTTAGAAATGGGATTTCTGGTTGGCTAGGGATTGCCCCTAAGCCAGGCAGAAACCACCACTCTAGTCAGGGCAAGGGAGTTACATGCTGAAGATAACCCCTGCTCACTCCCTTGGTAGCTTGGCACGAGCAGTCAGGCTTATCCCAGAGGCAATGTGTAAAACCTTTGCGCAACACACACACACACACAGCAGCAACACACTAGGCACACTACAAAAGAAACTCCACACAAGGTTATATAAAAATAGCCTTTGTATTATTCAAAACACATTAGATCATAACCACACATGTACACTGTGCCAACTGGCACCAGGTAGTAATTTACAGTGGATTATATACATGACAGGGCCAATCGAGCCACTGTCAGAACCATCACAAAGCACAAGTAGCAAATATAAAACACAACCAGTAACTACTGGAAAAATACTGTACTCAGCATTAGCACTAGCAACATAAATGCATTATGTCTGCATCACTTTGGGCAAAAACATCATAGCATGACATTTGCATTAGGCATCACCACATTAGGCAATAACATTAGGCATAAAACGCATTATGCACAAACCTCACAAAACACATTATGCAATCCCTTAGGGCCTTGCGCCCTACCAGTACACACAGGTACCAACCACGGAAATGACCCCAGGCCAACTGGCCTTTCTCTGGGGCTCAAAATGCCCTCTGTCCCAAATGTCAGGGCGTAAAGATAGGACCTTCCACTGGCCCTTGGGCTTCCTTGGCAGCAAAACCACTGTGCGCAGTGCGCTGGGGGCGTGGGGTGCGTCTCACCCCTTCCTCATCAAGAATTGAAAATGCCCCTGTGTTGCAGCTGCCCGCGCTCTCGCGGTGCAGCTGTGAGAAATAGCCCTGGCACCGCAGTGCCTCCTGAGTCCCACTCCGGGACTCTAAAAACAATATTGCCCCCAACGTTGTAGCTGCCCCTGTGGGGCAGCTGAAGAAAACAGGCACTACCCTGCGCCCAAAAAGAATTCGCACTGGCACTACCAGGGCCTCAGAGAGCCCCGTTCACTGGACTCCTCCCAGTGCCACTTGCTTGGCACCACCACGGCTTTGGGAGCGCCAACACTGCTCCACGTGCCGTCCCCACTCACCGGGGCTCTCTGGAGCTGTTCTCGGCCTCCTCCGATCTCCTTGAACACGGGGATAGCTCGGCCGCGTCTCGCGGTCACAGTGGCGGGGTAGGCTCCTGCCCTCCTTCCAGCACCACTCTCCTGGGCACACTCAGGACTCCCACCGGCACACGGGGGCCCCGCCTTCCTCCAGGCAACGTGCCTGACTCGCGGATGCTTCCTTCCTGCCGGCCGGCCCCCGCCTACATCCAGGCAGCTTGCCTGACTTCCGGCGGCTGCGGGGCATGCGGAGCGATATCTCTGCCAATCACGTTACCCTCTCAGAGGGCACCAGCAATTCGTGGTGGGCTCCCGCGTTTAAATAAACACCAATGCGGGGTGGGCTCCCGCTTTCCCTTGGGGATAAATGCGGGGTAGGCTCCTGCCCTAAAGTGGCACCGAGATGCGGGGTAGGCCCCCGCTCAGAGGAGCGCAAAAATGCTGAGCCAGTTGCAGCCCAGCGCTGCAGAGCTCCAGCCCTCTCCCTATCCTGGAGTACAGGAGAAAAATGGTGTAGCGCTCACGAGGCGCATGAATCCAAAGTTCCAGGGCAAAGGCTGGCCCCAGGCAGGCCAGCTCACAGGACCCTCCAGCAGGGAGACAGTCCCTCGTGGCGGTTCCTCCTGGGGCCCAGCAGCAGCAAGTCCCAAGTCACAAGGAAGCACACAAACATGGGGTCACAGCCCCAATATTTATACCACATTTCTCTTTGTCTGCCCTGGCACAGGGCTTGGGAGAACCAGTCTCAACTGGTTCTGGGGGGTATTGGAGCACTCTGTTTACAGGGCTCTTCTTCCCCTTTGTCAGGTGGGGGCTCGGTCATCAGACACACCACAGGGGGGCGGAGCCAGCATTCACCTAGGCAGGCACAGACCTATTCAGGGTCAGGGGACTACTCCTCCCACTACTCTAAATGCAGGTCTCCTATTCAGCCTAGCGCTGACTCACCCTGCCCTCCCTGGAGCCACACACACCTCACCAGCCCCTGTCACTCCAGAGCCAGACATGCAATACACATCAGGCAGGCAGACACATAGCACACAGAAATGCCAACTTCTAAAAGTGGCATTTCTAAAATAGTGATAAGTCTGCGCACACCATTGCGTAGCATTTGTTATTACTATTCCAAACATACCAAACTTGACCATGCTGCTCCTCTCATATCAGGAATTACCACTGACACTCTTATCAGGGAATCCCCAATGCATTCCTATGAGAGGGCAGCCTCACAGCAGTGAGAAACCAAAATGGCTGTTTGTCACTACCAGGACATGTCACACACTTAAGGTACATGCCCTACCTTTTACCTACAATGCACCCTGCCCATAGGGCTAGCTAGGGCCTACCTTAGGGGTGACTGACATGCAGTAAAAGGGGGGCTCACAGATGTGGCACACACTTTAGGTGCCACGTCACAGCGGCAGTAACACTGCACACACAGTCCCTGCAATGGCAGAGGCCTGAGACAGGTTTGAAAGGCTACTTTGGTGGGTGGCGCAATCAGCGCTGCTAGCCCACCAGTAGCATTTAATTTACCGGCCCCGGGTATATGAGATACCACATTACGGGGGACTGACAGGTAAATTAAATATGCCAAACAGGTGTAGACCAATCTTACCATGTTTACCACAGAGAGCACACGCACTTTACACTGGACAGCAGTGCTAAAGTGCCCAGAGTCCTAGAACCACCAACACCATGTCAGAAAAAAGGGTAGGAGGAAGGCAAAAAGTTCAGGGATGACCCTGCAAAAAGGGCCAAGTCCAACAGTGACCAAACACAGTTTGTGGATCAGCCATGGCATAGTCCTTTATTCACATTAACTTTGATCATTATTAACTTTGATCATTATTAACTTTGATCATTTACTCAAGCATAATCGACATCAAACATTGTCCAAATTTTCTTTAAAACTTCTGAAGGACAATAAGATGCAAACAAGATTCAAAAGGTTACGTTAGGCTAAAGACTGTATTTACATCATAAACATTGCAGCAACCATCAAGACAGGCACATTGTGGTGAAAACCCCCTGTGCTCGTTGTGCCAGCAGGCCCCAACTTGCACTGACCCCTGAGTACCACCCAGGGCATCCCACAGCATTGATGTAAGATGTAGTCATTAGTATGAAGCAGTCATTAGTAGCAACTTTCTCCAACCTTCCATCACGGAGGTAACTACCCCACAAGGGCACCGCATAACGCATTGGCCCCACTGGGGTACCTGAACACAGGTGCACCCCCCAAAAGTTCTTAGGGCAGGAGAGTCCAGGACCACCAGCAGGTCAGTCCCCCTTCTGCCAGCCCGGTGCCCCACTGAATGCTCCCCCTGTCAAAGGGTCAGTAAGTCCAGACAAAAAGTCAATTTCTTGGTATCCCCCGCTAATTTGCTGCCAGGGACCCCACCGACCACTGTGCTCTAGGGATGGGTGGGTGGGAAACTTGCTGCCGGTCCACACCTCTGAAGACGCTGGAGGGAACAAAGAGAATAGCCCTGCTCCAGCCTGCTGCTCATATCGCCCTTCGGAGAGCTTTGCGACCTCCGATGACGTCACCAGCAGGGCCGTTTCTACCATTAGGCAAGACTAGGCGGCCGCCTAGGGCGGCAAAAGGGGGAGGGCGGCAAACACATGCTATTAACTGCTATTAGTTTCCAATTCCTGACTGAAACTGTCTCACCCTGGTGGAGTGGCAGCGTGCGCGCTGCTCCCAGTAGGCGGCTTATGGGGGCTGGCTGAGCAGCAGCTGGCTACAAACATTGTAACAATTCCCGACACCGGCCGTGCAGAAACTAATAGGCGGGGTCAGGTGTCCTGCTGCCTCCGCGGTGGCGCAAGGGTTGGCTACAATTCTGTTGGAGGGAGGGCGGGGCACGCAGTTTTACCCGGACGTTCCCAACCCCTGACCTGGGCCCGCGGCCAACGGCTGCTGTGGAGCCCAGTACACCACTGTGCTCCAGCTGCCGCTGAGAGGTCACAGTGTCTGAGAAGACTTTCCAGGCCGGCCCCGGACGGACGGCCGTGGCGAGCTTGCCTTGCAGCAGGAGTTGTTGCGGCCACGAGGCGACCCGGAACGGAATTGCTGCAGTGAGCCACGCAAAGTAAGTGTGCATCACAGTGCCCCCTGAAAGTGTATAATTTATCTGCTATTTGGTTGGCAATGGATGGTATTTGTTTTACTAAATTAGCAGTTGTACTGTAGCGCGGTCATGAACACCTGCCTGCCAGTGCCCTGTACTGTAGCAGAAGTTCACACAGGTCAGCAGCGTCACTCAGCAGAGCAGCATTGGATAGCTCTCTGTGACAGCCCTGCTGTGGTGTGATCTGTGCGTCCGAGGGAAGAGTGAGGGGGCGGACCGGGGTATAATTGTTTTTGGGTGTCGGTGAGTCTGCCTGCTGTGAGTGACCTGTGTGCCTCAGCTGCCTAGTGCCCAGCTACTTGTCCGTGAGTCAGCTGTGTTGACTCTCTTAATTTTAAATGCAGGCAGCTCACCTGTGCCGCCTGCTGCAGGGCTGGGCAGGTAGCGCGGACTGCTTTCGGGGTAATCATGATTTTTATTAGGGTTGATGAGTCTCGTTTTTAATAGATTACAGCACCATGGCTGCTGGCTCACAGTGACTGCCTGTGAGGCTGAGGCTTGCCCAGTGCCTGTCTGTCTGTGGCGGTGTCCATGAGTCAGCTGACTGTGTCACTTAATTTTTGGGGCAGCTGACAAGGTGTTGTTGAGGAGCATCAGCTATGGCTACAACTGAAGGTAGTAGGGAGAGGTAAACATAGAATTGTGCCTGTTACAGATTTAAAACTGAAGTTAATTGCCATGTTTTAGGTTGTTTATGTGCAGTACTCCATATATGCAGTGTTGCTATGTGTGACATTTTAATACTTGAGTTGTGGCACTTTCACAGTTAATAGAATAAAGCAGTTATATACATGCAACATAGTTTATTTAAGTAATGACCCACCTATATGCAATGTGATGATCTAGAATGGATGTTGAAACACGTGATGTTTATGCAAGATTTACAAGGAATAATGCATAGGAACGGCGTCATGCCATCCGCGCAATCAGTTATAAGATCTTCTTAGTGTTTCTCGTTGTTCAAATGGGTGTAATTTCTGATATTTATGTTTCCCTTGCCTTCATTGCTTGATTCTGCTCGCGAGAAAGTGTCACTCATAGTCGTTGAATGTTGCATTTAGTTATTTAATGTTTGATGTGTTTTATTGTTTAATGTTGAATACAAGTTCTTTTATATCTAATGCATTAATTCTTCTAGCCTGGATGACAGGGGGAGAGAGTGATGGTAGTAAATGGGAGGGGGCGGCATTTTTCAATTCTCGCCTAGGGCGGCAAAACACCTAGAAATGGCCCTGGTCACCAGCCGGCCTTCGTGCAAAAATCTCTTCAAGTGCACCGGGGGGAGTAAGGGCTCGCATCCGAGAATCAACTAAGGGCACCACCCCCCAGGTGTGGGTGGCGCCAAGGAATGGTATTGGAATCTGACGACACCTTCAAGCTGGTGGTTTTCGGTGCTCGGCACAAGCACTTAAATGTCAACACCGGGGCTTGTAACAGTCTGCCACATGGTGGCACTGTCTGTTTAATTTGAAGATGAGCACAGCAATAGTTATTTATGAATTCCATATACATTAAAATGACTATTGGCTTGATCAAGCCATTTTTATAGCTTTGGGGGCCTTGAATAGTCTGAACTGTCACACTTGCAGAAGTGTGATGATTAGTAATTGTGTTGGTACTGCCATTGGCAGCGCTGGGGGTGCAATGTGCAGTGCAAGCTGGAGGGATGTATGACGATACCACGCATGCATTACATCGCATGCCATTAGATCGCGGTTTTAACAACGCAAGTCGTTACAACGACTTGCGTTGAGGCGCTGGACTTAGGAGTAGTTTAATTTACTATTCCAACTCCAGCCTACGTACAGTAGGGAAGGTGTTGGATAGTAATTTAAACTACTCCTTGTCCTATAGCGCCCTCCAGTGCAAGTCGTTGTAACGACTTTCGTTGTAAAAACCGCGATCTAATGGCATGCGATGTAATGCATGCGTCCTAAAGGTTGTTTCCCAAGCTGGAGTGGCCTCCTGACGAAGGCCCTGGCACTATTTAATCAAGCAGTGGTCATGTCACGTGCGATTATTTCACGAGGACCAAAAGCCACTTATGCTTTCAGATACTGAAATATTCCCAGCAAGACCGGCAGCCGAGCCCCCTCATGTGACCCGTGAATACATTTTGATAGTTGTTGAAATATTAGGAAACATAGAGTCCTGACCAATTGCAAGTCACTCGCTGCATTAGATTTTCATTTCATGCTGCTGCCCACATGTTTGTGAACTTTGCATTTAAAGGTCTAGAAGAGGCTTATAGCAGTGAGTAAAATTCTTAAAGCGTACTGTTATTTCATTGCCTATTAATTGTGATTAATGGTGTGCGCTTAAATACTAATGTACATTTTTTTTCGTCAGCTAAATAAGCACAGCACTCTTTTAATGCCTGTTTGTGTGCTGTCTCAAGTGATATGCTTGAGGCTGAAAAATATGTTTAATATTCTTTGGTAGCTGCCATCAGCCCTTAGTAATTGCATTTACTTTCAGCATTTCTTTCCTGATATTTTCTCCTATGGTGGCATTTAAAAAAAAATATATGTATTCATTAGGTTTAACAATGGGATAACATTCCTAAGCATTTCTTACCATGGTTACGGAGATACATCTCTGATAAACCTTGGATAAAGCCGACTGCAGATTCCCCCAATGGTAAAGTATACAAAAATAAAAACAAAATTATTTAACTTAAAAATAAATATTCCAAATATTTTTATTTTGAATATTAACATAAATTAATTTAATATAGTTATTTTAAATGTAGAACAAAATAACAAAATGGTACAGCACTATTAACTTAATTTTTAAAATAAATCTTTAATTAATGGAAACATATTAAATACAATTACAATCATTTTTTCGAAGTTTAAATAAAAAAATAAATTCCCACCTAAAGAGAAATAATGTATTATGTATTATTAAATATCAAAAGTTATATATGGAAATAAATACAATTATTTTGATTCTTTTACTAAGAATATTGTTACATTCATTCTTAAATTCAAAATAGAGTATTAAAATATTTTAATATTAAATAATAAATATGTCCAGTTTTTTATTTTTTTTAACATAGTTATATTTATTTATATTTTTAACAATTTGAAATAATTTAATTTAATTTAACATTATTTACTATAGAGTTTTATTTTAATTGCCTACATCCATTATTTTCTTTGGAAGTGTATTGCAGCAGGAGCCGCTCCTCCATTAGAGTGGAGGAGTGTCGCCTCACTAGCTAAAATGCCTCAGAGATGAAAAATAAAATGGTAAAGTTAATTTATTATTCAAATCAAGATGGGGGAAGGAAGAAACAGAGGTTCATTCAGCTTCCAGCATATATAGACCAAAAATCATAAAGGGGGGGGGGGGGATGCACCACATGTGCCTATGTACCAGAGTTTCTGAAAAAGTGTTCTTGAGACCCTCAACCACGCTGTCACGACCTGCAGTGTATGTTTATCTCTGCTTGCATGATCTGGTGGATAGCTCATCATCAGGTCTTATTACTTGAGTGTCTTGTTCTCCAAGTGATACTCCATCCTTCAATGGGAGGGAGACTGTTTGTGTAACAACAGTGGTATGAGCCTAAAATGATCTCTTGTCCAGTAAGAAACGTTTTAATAAAAACTATATATGGATAAGGTTAAAAGCTGTTCGGTGCTGACATGAACAAATTATTAGTCCACAACACCTGGTAATCGGGTCAACATGTTTTGGCCAATTTACGCCCTTATGGATCTCGTGGCTTTCTTCAGGACCATTGTTGTTAAAGGCCTAAATTTTAGGGTACTTTAAAGTCGTGTATAAGTGTGAGCATGTTTAGTCACTCACCCATCTTCTTCATGGAGCACACTGTGCCCTAAATACGATACAGTTACAGGTTCATCCTTAGACCCATAACTGTGAGGGAATTGATATAACACCCTGGACATGGAGAGCACTCAGTACAGTATTATACAGGCTCGAACCTGCGGCTGCATACAGGTTGTTTCTGCGTCTCCCGCGTGTTCCGTGATATGTAGTCAAGTACTAGCTACTGTGTACTACTGCCACTGCTGTCGCCTGGATCAAATGCCTGACTAGTCTGCTTTTTTCACAAGACGAGTCAGCAATTGTACTGTGGGATTCTAACATCTCTACCGGTCTTCAATGAGTGATTAATATGATCAGTCAGCTAAATTAATATTCAAAGCGAATGGTGACATCAGAGCTCACCAATACGTGCTGGTGCTAGCATTTTGTGATACTTAATATTTGTAATGATTATTTTAGGAGTGCCATAGCACCACATTATCAGGACACAATATTTCCAGTATTTGCTTTTCATTTGCAATTTACTGCACCCATTTAGACTAAACAATTTGGTGACCATGATTTGTAACAGAAAAGTCCAGAACTAGAAATACGGTATTCTGATGACAAGGCAAAAAGCAGTAAAGATTTCTGTTGCAAAATAAAAAACTAAATGGTTAACGTAATAACGTCACACTCCGCTGTTAATGTATATAGAGAGGTTGGCGACATTTGTGTAATTTGCTTTTGCTTTTGCTTAATTATGCAAAATGCAAATCAGCCATTTAGTTTTTATTTTATGCAACACATCTTTCACTGTAAAAAACAGAGCAAAAAACACAAGTATCACGAGCAACAGCTCTGGCCATTCTCATTATTATTGCTCACTCAAGGTAAAATTTTGATGCAAATAGTGGTTAATTTGTAAGTGCCGGGGCTCTCGTCATGAGGCAGCTTGCACCAGCCCATTTCTCCTCTTAGCGCCGCCTAGACAGACCGTTAAAGTGGGGGGGGGGAAGATGTGGCGTAATGACCAGAGCTCCTGACTTCGGAGCTGAGGGACCAGGTACTAGTCTCGGTATCAGCTCAACATCTTGTGATTCTGGGCAAATTACTTAATATCCCCATGCATACCATAAATGAATGTGTCCTTAACTGGTGCTCATGAAAAGCGCCGGTGTTGATGATTAAGTGCCGGTGCTGAGCACCGGCGGAAACAACAGTCTCAAATCAAGCACCGGCTGCAAATGGCACATTATTATGAGATTTGGCGCAATTACATAATTTTCGGAATTTCGTGTAACAATTGTAACACGAAAGTCTCGCAATGTACACGAGATCCGCGGCATAATTAAAATTTTGCCCAGGCCTAAATATATACACAGAATGCCCTGCGCAAGCCCTTCGGTATTTTAACCCATAACATCATATTATGATCGACTAGTATGCTTGTCTTTGCTAATGAAATTTTAATTGACGCTATTAATCAAGTATTAACCTGTACCACGGCCGACTATGTAAACAACTAAATATACACTTCCTATGTACTGTTATTGAAGCTGTGTACAATAATCAGTTGCCTACAGATAAATACTTAAATAAAATAATATCCATGGTGAGGTGTTATGTTTGAATGTTGTAAATTCAAAATACTGTTCTTGTCACCATATCTATCAACTGGGTCAGGTTGGTGTCACACAAACCTCAATGCATTAAAAATGTATACCATCAATTCAGAGAATCCCAATGGACATTTTGCATTAGGAGAGCAAAGCCACCTTACCAAAAGCATTTCAATCATGTAATGAACGTTCTGTGGGTTATCTCACATTGGCAACCCCTGCCAGCTTCGCACATTCCACTGCCTTCCCTGATAGCCAGGCATGCTGTGAGCGGTAATGAAGGTGGGCTCAGGTGGAATTAATGCACTTAATTAGGAGCGGAGACGTTGCAGCAGTCAGTCTCAGGGAAGTAGAGGGTTATAATTAGAAAGGATTCTAATGGCGCTACTTCATTTTTTTTTTTTAGAATAATTTCAATTAGGCTAAAATAAGCATGTTTTTCGAGAGCGGGATCTGCTCGGGATGCAGTGTGTGCAAGTGTGAAAAGTTGTTCGCAATTAAGCACGTTTATGAATACACAGGTGTAATGAGCATATTCAATTAGACATTACTAAATGATGATGATGATGATTACTTTTAATTAAAATGAGAACTTGATTGATTTTGTTTTTCGCCTGGAACTGCACACCTTATGAAGATGGGGTTGCTCAAGTGGAATAGCAGGTTTCCATAAACCAGCCTGGATAATGAGTCTCGAGATAGCCTCCATCACATCTATTCTAATTATAAATCTGAGATGTATAAGGAATTAAGTTTAAGACATAATTTCCAGTAATGCTTCTGCACTCGTGATCCTTCTTGAGACATAGGTTAGCACGGGTACCGCGTCAGGCTGAGTTTTATGTAGTCCTAGCTTTTCAGGGAAGAGTATTAAGCATGCTCAGAAATCTTGTCCAAATAGTCCCGCCGCCAACCCTGATCCGACCCCCTTTAACGTTTACCAAGACTCCATCCTGCACAGCCTTTTTTTTTTAACTTGCATAAAGAGTTGCTTACCAATGTAAAGGATGGGCTTTGCCTATTAATGCAGCAGTCTTATCAAGGTCTCAAGGAAATCCATTACTAGATATCATAGTATAAACTCTAAACAAATGGCCAGAAAACACATTTTCACCTTATAGCTTCCTCCTCCATCTACCTTCCCCATCCAGAACGGGCTTGGCCCTCTGACTGAAATGCCACAGGAAAAAAAGTGAAGGGGAGGTACACATTGACCTAGACAGGTCCCAGTATAGTGTGGGGGTAAAGGGTTCCCATGCCCCTTCTAAGAATAGGAGAGGAGGTTCTGGTAGGCAGATGCCCAGGGTGCCCCATTTCCAACCCAGTGCTTCAATTTCTCACAGCTGGGGCACAAGCAAGGGGATCTGGTCTGTACCAAGAGACCACCCATTGGAGGGAGCTCCAAAGTGTCAGGAGTGCTGGGAAGGGAGGCCACCTAGGGCACCCTTAAAGCTCAGTTTTCTGGGGGCACTACTCCAAAGCAGAGGATATCAAGGCCCAGGGGCAGGGGGAGGAAGGACTCACCCCTGTCACCTGTTCAGCCTCAGAGTACAGACCCTGGGCTGAAAGGTCAACCCTGAAGTGGTGGGAGGTAGAGTGGAAGTAAGGTGCCAAACACCCAGGGCTGTTCCCCCCCCCCCACTCTGAGAAACCTCAGAGGTCAGAGAACCCTGAGGAGCACTTAGGGAACTCCTTGTTAGCCCCAAGGCTGGAAGAGAGGCCTACCGAATGTCCCCGCTTGGAGCTTCCACCTGGCAGTGGATGGTCATGAAGCCTGGCTCTTAACACTGACAGCTGTCATAAAATGGAGTGGTATATCGAGTAATAGCATACAGTGGAGTGTAGTATAGTATAGTAGTGTACAGTGGATTAGCGTAGAGTGAAGTGGTGTATAGTGGAGTGATGTAGAGGGGAGTGACGTCGAGTGTAATAGCGTAGAGCGTAGTGGCGTAGAGTGGAGTGGCGTAGAGTGGAGTGTGGTCATTGAAACAGACATAGCATGAAAGTGTGTGAGTGGTTGCAATATGTCAGGAATATACATTATGAGGTGTAAATTGTAATTTTGGTAATATGTGTGAGTAGTGTAAGTAGTGTTAAAGTTATAAGTTTTGAAAACTGTAGTTATATATTGTGCCGCGGTGTACTGCGATAAATTTGCAGTATACCACGGTACATGCTCTCAAGAAATCAGTATGTGATTGGCTAATGGCTGTGTTTACCAAAGGTAAAAGGCAGCCCTGTAGTTTTTAGCTCAGTTGGCAGCGTTCTGGGTTTTGCTGCATTCTGGCTTACAATCTTAGATTATAGGTAAGTCAGGGGCGTAACACAGGCCCCAGCAGCCCCCGCGGTGCGGAGGGCCCCCAAGCTCCAGGGGGCCCCCTCAGCACAATACTCCGACTGGAGAGCTCCTGATTGAGCCTGGAGGGGACCCCTCCACGTACCTTGCAGGGGGGCCCCCTCCAGTTTCGTTACGCCACTGAGGTAAGTAGTACGTTTTATTGTTGTTCACGACCTATTACCACTTTACAAAAGTGGTAATAGGTAGACAAATTTATTTATACATTTCTAGATATTTTTATAGCAGTGTAGGAGAACTGTACACTTTATTGTGCATATATTTAAATATGTTAAAAATAGAAACTACATTGTAGTACACTATATTTGCAAAGTATAGTGTATTTCACATTTTTGAACATATTTATTTATTTTCTAATTTATTTTATGTACCGTGGCTCTTTGTACACTTTTTAAAAATATATACAAACTTATAAATATTTCCCCTACTTATTAACACTTAAAAAAGGTGGTAATAGATAGGGAAAATATCAAAGCTAACAATTACCTAAATCTGAAGGCATAACCCAGAACACAGCCAAAGTGTACCTAAAACATCATGGCTGCCTTTAACTTTTGTTTGTCATTGCTATGTATTGCAGTACTTCCGCAAAATACTGTGAAATACCGCTTAAGTTTGCAAAAGTACAGCAACTATAGCTATCATTATGTTAAAATGCCTACTAGTTTAAAAAAATACTTACCTTACTTACCTGTAGTACCCAAAGGAATCATCTGTGCTCCATAATGTGTAATCCTGCCAAATTTCATTGAAATCCACCCAGCCGTTTTTGTGCTACATGTGAGTACAAAGTATATGGGAAACTCACAGGTGCCCAAACATGTTTTGGGACCCCCCTTTTTTCCTTTGCCCCCTTTGATGAATCTCCGCAAAACTTTGCATGCTCTGCCAATGTAGAAAGAAGAATACGTCTTCAAAGTTTCTTGGAGATTTGTTAAACAGGCACAAAGTTATTAGCGACCAAAATTCCTAGGATTTGCTATACCTAGGAATCCTAACTATAACTACAGAGTGCATATCTGTATGTCTATAGTGAAGTTATTAACGGGCTTGAGATTGAATAGAAACTAGATTGAGGAATCACACCCGATTCTCAAACTGTTTGTAGTCAAGTCAGAATTGAGTACAAAAAATATTTAAACTCTGCATGCAAACCATTTTAATGATTCACAAATGCTGGGTAGCTATAGTTTGCATGTCAGTGTGTAATTTACATGTGTGGAAGATGTAGAATGACACCTAAGGGGAAGCATATATTGGGACTTTCAGGGTTAAGGTCAATTGAAAATATTTATAACTTTGTGAGACTTTTTTGGAGATCACCTACATTTGCAATGTCTTTCCCACACCTCTCCGCTCTTCTAAGCTTACACCTGACTGAACCAACTGTAAAAGCTGCAGAAAGTGTGGACAAAATATAAACCATTTCCTTTCCAGAATGTGTAAGAGAAGGGGAGGATTCACATGGAGAATTGTTTTCATTGTGCAGAAAAAACCAAAGTAATTTCTGATATATTTTATTTTAATTTGAAATGTGAGGCACCTTTTTGCTGCATGATACCTACTTGCTCTTGCAATTTAACCTTGAATATGAAACAACAAAATCAACACACTGAGAATAAGTGACTTTTGAGATAGTTTGTAGTTGAATGGATTTCTGTCAGTCTGAGCGCTCCAGGGAGATTGTTCCAAAGGGAAGTACTTTGAGCAAAAGAAGATTTCAGCCCTGCTTTCTGATTACTGAACTAGGAACCCAAAGTAGGAAGGGGTGGCGGAGCAAAGTAACTGAACTGAAGATAAGGTTTAATATTAAAGCAGAGGAATGGAGATCTGAGTCCTTAGAAATCTCACTATGGACATTACAGAGGGATTTAACATCACTCACTGTCGACAGGGAGCAGATACAAAGGGCAAGTGCTTAAATGCTGTGTTCCCTTCTCCAGAGAAAGAGGAATATGTGAGATTCGTTATTCTGAAGACTTTCTCTGCTTGCTTAGGGAAAAGGCAGGACTTTGGTAACAGGAAAAGTCAGTAAAGAGAGACTCATTTGTAGACCATTTATAAAATAGTTTATTTTACATGTTTTAACAAGCCAGCATTTGCCATTTTGATAGCCTCTTGTCGCTGAGCGCTATACAAAATACAGATGTTGTTTGCTAGCTGTGGTTTATCCCAACACAAGGAGCTCCTAGCAGGCACATGTCTTTTCACAGCCACAGAACTTGTGTGAGTGAACTTTAGGACTTCTGTTTTGATGTTAATGTGTATCAATGTTGCTTAGTCCCAGTGTGTATGGCATGCATCTTGTCTTTCTCAGTTTCATTGTAGTGATTTGGGCATGTATCTTCTCCAACTCAGTGCTAGTGTTGTCCCTGTCCCAGTTTGTCAGTTCCAAGTACTCTTCCTGGGAACAGAAATATGTACCTGCAGAGCTCAGAGTTGAAGAAAGAATCCAGTGGGTGGGAGCTAGAAGACTATATGTTGTACTTTCACTTATTTCCATCAGTACTCACAGTAAATGTGAGCACTAGGATAAAAGGGTGTGAGTGAGAAACCTTCCACTAGGGGATGTATGGCAAACTCTGTCACTCAATAATCCCAACGCAGCCTGGTCTAAGATGCTGGTACTTTAAGCTGTAAGATGCAGGGGGGTTTGCTCTGGTGAGGCTAACTCTGACTAGGTCTGGCTAGGGCTGTTGTCTATGCTGGTAGCATAATGGGGGACATTGAGAGCATGTTCGGAACATACTGGAAGACTGAGGGCGCAAGCTGCCGCTCTTCCCTCTGCACACACCCAACATACTTGGTGTGAGGGTATCTCTGCTGTGGTGAGGTTCTGCCATCAGAGTAACTGCCAGGCAGTGATTGCTAGAATGCAGAAGAGTTTGCTGAGCAGGCACCGTGCTGTTTTGATCCGGCTCTGCAAACAAAAAACAAAGTCATTTGTGATACATTTTCATGCGGTACATTTTTGCTGTATGAGACTTACTTGCTCTGGTAACGTAACCTTGAATACGAAACACCAAAATCAACACACTAACATGTATGGATTATTCTCCCTACGTACATGGTAAATTTTTGTCTACCCTTCCTGGGGCTGCCATAGTGGTCCCAGACAGGGAAATCTAGAGATGGTTGCCTCATCATAAAATGGTTAAGGAGAGTGACATTATGACCTGGCATGACAATAGTGGATGGGCCACATGGTCAAATAGCTCCACTGGTGGAGACAGCTAAAGCTCCATCAGTGAAAACAGTGTGGTTCCATAACTTCTAAATAAGGCAGGATGCACTTATTGGCAGTGTGGTTGGAAAATGAGTTTATGTCTGGTCACCTGCTCCATTCAACTCTAAATGAGCCCCTAAGTTATCAATATAAATTCATGTGATCAGGAATTTGTGGATCTATTCCTGGACTTTTGTTTGGGAACCTTATGTATTCTTGAAGTTGCCATCTTTAGTTGCGGTCATTGAACCAGCTGGACTAACAAACATGAAAGCAATGACTTGAAAAGTCCATTACTGAACACCATTGTGTTCTGAGCTAGTTTGCTAAACATAATGATTTATGATTTGTTCATGGAGTCCAACAATAAAAGCTTAACATTTTGAAAAATGTGTTATTCAAGTGTCTCTGAGTATTTTTAGTGGGATGTGATTCAGATGTGGAGAGTACAGGGCGCGTATGCAAAAGTGTTTTTTCTAACTGAGATAAGTTATCTTAAGACTTGGAAAAGATAATGGTGCCCCTTTTACATCATACTGTAAAAGACCATAGGCGCTGTTTGAAGTGTTTTTCCACAAAACCTAATTAATTTGAGTTATTAGACAACTACTCCAAAGGAGGTAATTTAGTATCCTACCTGCTACTATGTCCACATCTGATCTTTTAGTGGTAACTATTTATATTTACTTTTATTAAGCTTGTATGGACTTCAGTTTCTGTGTCTATTATGGCATCTGTGTTTCGTGCAACCTTGAAAATCCCTTGCAAATTGCAATGCCAAACCTCAGCCTAAAACATGCTACTAAAATGGTGTTTATGGAATACCTTAGTCAGTTTCTATTAAACCCCGAATTTGGAATTTGGCTGCTGTGTTTGCATCTGAATTTACGAATTGTGTACCTGCATACTGTAAGAGTATGGAATATAGGACCAGAGGAAAACACATTACATGTCAAGTCACCCAGTAAAAATGGGCGGTAATACTGGACCGGGTATCGCCAATTAAAGGGTTATTACAAGTTTTGGACCTGGAATGGTAAAAAAACATTTGGAACCTGCAAACACTGTACCATTCACCAGTTGTTTCCACTCATTTCCAGGGCCTTTCCTAATCACATATTCTATGCCTTTTAGCAGAGGGATTACTTGACCAGCGGGTGGGATTACCAGGTGCGGTATTCCCAGATATAGAATCTCACACAGTAATATATTGTGTGCGATTTAACACTGGGTAAAGCTTGAAATTGTGCGGAGTGGTATTTCTAGAGGGAAACATGCACATATAGCACTCCAAGCAACTGGTAATGAAGCCCTTTATGTGAGTTAAACAAACCAGCCTGTGAAACAAGAAGCAAAATAATATGGAAATGTAATTCTAAACATAAAGGTTTATAAGTAAATAGTACATTATTGTACAGTAGAAAAGTGATTCGAGGAGCTAAAACAATGATGAAATAAAGAAAGTACTGATGAGTTTGTGTAAGAAATTGGGTTACTGGTTGGAGGGGGTCATCCCCTACTCAAGCAGCAACTACAATCCTTGTTAGGGTGAAGGCACAAGCAACTCCCAAATTAACCTGTGCTCAACTCTCTGGTAGCTTGGCACAAAGCAATCAAACTTCGAGGCAATGTGTAAAGTATTTATACAGCATTTAAAACAGTAAAAAAGGGAAAACACAACACAAGAAAAATCCCACACCAATTTAAAAAATAGAGTAAATGCAATAAATTATTTGACTCTAAAATAACAAAAACTCAATAAGTAGAACCGGAGATATGCAGTTGCAAAGATTTAGGTGAAAATAGCTCCAAAAAGCACAAACTTCCAACTTCGGATTTCCAGTCACGCTAGACCGGGACAAAGTCACACGTTCAGTCCGACCACGATGGAATGCAGACCGTCTACAGGGACCCCATTAGGTCCGATGAACAAGAGTACCTTAAATCCTGGTTGTGAAGAGTTGCAGATTCCCAAGTCGAGCAGCCGAGGTGATGCAAGATCCTGGTTGGAGATGCGTCTCACTGAGTCTCAGTGAGTCGGTTCCGAGGGGCTATGAGGTTTCGATGCTAAGCCCTGCATCATCGTGGAGGAGGCCGTCAATGAGGACGAGAGAGAATGTGGCCTAACGGCTAGGACGGTCGTCCTCGGAGCCGGGGAACAGGGTTCGAGTCTCGGCAGGGACACTCAACATTTTGTGATTCTGGTCAAATCACTTAATCTCCCCGTGCCTAACAAAAATGAATGTGTCATCTGTAACATAACTGGTGCTCATGTAAAGCGCTCTGATACCTTCGGGTCTAGTTAGCGCTATATAAAACTCCACAAAAAAAAAATGAGGGGGATTGCGATGTGAAGTCTTGCATTGTGGATGCGTCGTGCACCGGCTGATGTCGAAGAAGCTGAAGGACTTGCAAAGCGGAGATGTGAGTCGTCATCGAGGCTGCCATCAAGGGGCTTGCGATGCGAGGTCCTGCATAGGGTATGCGTCATACGGCGGCAGTTCTAATGGGGCTACGAGGGGGGTGTGAAGTCCTAGTGCTGGGAGAGCCCACGCGGCAGAGACGATGCCTCAGTTCTGCTTGGGATTGCTCGGTGCAGCAGGGGAGAAACACCGGTTCTGCTGGGTCCACAGATGGGCTGACAGAGCACCTTCAGGCCCACTTTCAAGGGTCCAGGAGTGGGGTGGCACCACTTGGCATGGTAGGACTCACTGATGGCAGAGTCCAGGTGTGGGTGCCTGTTATATACCTGAGGCTTCTGATCAGGAGGCCAGCCAACTAGCCCTTGGAGTCACTCAGCAGTCCTGGGTTTAGAGATGCAGGTCCAGTCTTTCTCACAGGGCAGCAGGTCAGCACAGCAAGACAGCAGCCCAGTAGAGTAGCAGTCCTTTCAGCAGCACAGCAGTCCCCCTTCCTGGCAGAGACCACAGGTACAGAACTGTAATGAAGAGTTGGGTCCAAGGGTCCAACATTGACACCTGGTGCCCACTTTGAAGTGGAAGAAGCTTCTAGAGTTTTCCACCCCCTCCCGCCCCTGAGGTGTCAATAACCCCCCTTCCTCCCTGTCCTGGCTCCAGCTTGACTGGGGTCACTAAAGACCAGTGTCAAACCATTTGTGAGAGTGCTCAGGCAGACCCTTTGTGATGTGCACGTGTGTTAGGTAACAGCTCCTCCCCCTTGTTAACTCAGAGTGCCCCATCCTGCTAACACCTAGCTTCCCTTTGTCTCAATGTCTGGGAGCAATACACGAAGACCAACTGCCAGCTACACCTAGTTATGTGACTCAGGATTAGGCTACAGACACTAAATGGTAAGAACGAGAAAATGCCAACTTTCTTAATGTTTTAAAGGATCAAGGGTCCCTAAAAAAAATATGTATAGGATTTTACTGTGGAAACCAATTATACCCTTAGGCAATGTCCATTAGACAAATTAAAAACACATTTATTTTACAAATCAAACTCTGTGGATGAAGACACAAAACACAAAGGGCACCAACTTAAATAACCAAAAAGACTCAGGTAATAATGTGTGACATTCAAGAAAATGGCTAGTCACAAATAAACCTACAACAGCACTTCTGCCCCTATGTCCATTAATTTACACAATAAATAGGGACAGTGTGCGTGCGAGTCGACGACGTTTCGATCCTTACATAATTGCAGGATCATCATCAGGACATTACAATTAATGCCTGAGATGTGTTACGCAATGGCAGTAGAGAATGACTGAAATAAAAAAAATAGGAAAAAAAAGAGAAAGGAAAGAAAGGAGAGAGAATAAGTTGCCATTTGGAAATTAACTGTCTCCATATCACGATCAGCCGCACTCACTGAGAAACATTTATTAAGAGTCTAGGGCCAAACACACGGGTGAGGCCCAATCAAGTACTCAATATAGAAGAGATGTGCTCATCCATGTAGGGATAAATGAATTATAACCAAACACTGCCAATGCCTAGAATAGGCAAAGTGATTGCAGAAGCGATCATATAATCACCAGTGCGGAGAGGGAATTTTGCACGTTAAGAAGCAATCTGGAAATAGAGGAAATTAAATCAAATAAAATCCTGCAGCAATGCGAGCCCCAATAGGGTAGAGTACCAAGCAAAAGGAAATTACCTAAGGATAATAGCAGTGGTCAATGACCGCCCGGAGTTCCGGGGAGCCATTGTTTCTAAATGGGCCATGTAGAAACAGGGGTGTGGGATTATGCTTGTCCTGTGGCTGACTCGAACAGCCAAAAGCGCTGGTGTGTGAATTAGCATGGATGCAACTCTGTAATCAGGGAAATGATAAAATAAATTACTAAGGGCCACATGCATCAAACTTAGGAATTGCGATTCCTAAATTGCGATTTTTAAGAAATCGCAATTTCGGAATCGCAATTCCTTATGCATGTAGGAATTGCAAAAAAAAATGCGATTCCTACACATTCCTTATTTGCGACTCGCAAATTGCGAATCGCAAATAAGGAATGGCTTCCCATTCATTGCTATGGGCCTAGAGGCCCATAGGAATCAATGGAAATTGCATGCGCAATTTGCGAGTACCAAATAGGTACTCGCAAATTGCGCATGCCTTCAAGGTGCAAGGGTGCCAAAGGACACCCTGATGCACCCTGAAAGTGCAATTAAAAAACATGTTGCACACACATATGCACCAAGGGCATGTTTGTTTGCAACATAGAACTTTGAAAAATGCACTTTGGTGCATTTTTCAAAGTTTTCCCAAATTACCATCAACTTTAAGTCGATGGTAATTTGCACTTCTTAAAAGCGAAATCGCTAATTATTTTTTTTGTTTCGTAGCATTTAGGGAATCGCAATGTGCGATTCCCTAAATGCAATCGCAATTTAAGTAATCACAAATTTTGCGATTACTTAAATAGTGATTTTTGCATTTGGGATGATGCACCCCAAATGCAAAAATTGCGGTCGCAAAGGGACAGATTCTGCGAATCTGCCCCTTTGTGACCGCAAAAAACAATGATGCATATGCCCCTAAATATTTGGGAAAAGCGGAAAATACACCCAAATGTAAAATGGGAAGACTAAATAGCCTAAATACCAGGGACCACATTGTGCCTGGGGCCGGGAGGTAATGCCACGGACAGCGTTGCTGGGAATTAGCACAATGGGGATGAGAGCGGGTGTAGATTAGCGCTTGGTTAATGTGCTGAAGAATTAATGAGAAATGATAAGGTGGATAATTCCCGAAAGAGAAATTAGAGTATCAGCGCTAAATAAACTGCTTTAGCTGGCAGAACGAAGCAAGGTGCAGCGGGGGCTGGGCGGCTACCCAACAGCAGTCGCGTTGGAATGAGTAGCACGTGTGTGCTGTAAGCCGGCGACTAAGTACGCTTAGCTGAGTGACAAGGCATAGAAGAACGACTAGCTTTTAATTCACACAATGTTTTTAAAAGAAAAATTTTAATGAATAATCAACCGCTGGACCAAGTTAGAATGTTTACCTATTTGGGGGTTAACATTCAGAGTGACATGAAGTGGAACCAGCAAATTGATCTTGCCACACTTAAACATCGGCAGTTGGCTGGTGCGTTAAATGTGGAGCACAAAAAGTCACTCACAAAACCCATGCGACCTGTGCTCCAGGTTTACGATATGAAAGTTGTCAGTGCGGCCCTTTATGGTGCCGAAGTTTGGGGTTTGAGAACATGCCCAAACTTAGAGTTTCTGAAAATAGATTCCTGCGTAGTATCACCAATCTCCCCCAAAGTACACCACAGTGCCCTCTGCTCTATGAGCTTGGTAGAAAGTCCATATTAGAAATTGCAAAACTACGCCCTGTTCTATACTGGCGTAGATTGTGGACCACGCCGGAATTGAAGCCGTATGCATTGGGTTTTGTGGATATCATTAACTCTGATACTTTTCATAAGATAAGTTGGCTGCGGGGAGTTAGGGATTTACTTATAAGCATGGGGATGAATTCTCTTTGGTTGGAACCACTCTCAGCACGCTTTCCTTCAAAAAAGCACTAAAAGAAAGGTACTGGGAGGTGGTGGTGCGTAACACCCAAAGATGTAGTGAATCATCCTCATTGACAGGTTTGTTTTTGAATTTTAAAGACTGCCCTATCTTTGAACCCTATTGGGACACCATAATTAAACCATTGGATAGAAAATTGTATTTCCAACTGAGGGTGGGCTCGCTGCCTCTTAAATCCTTTACATCTAGGTGGTCGAGCTTAGGTGATGATAAGTGTCCAGTTTGTTTATCAAATAGTGAAACGATTGCCCATATGCTATTTGTGTGCCCAGCTTATGCTGCGCCACGTCGGATTTGGTTGAAACCTACATGTAAAATGCTGGGCACGAGGAAGAGTGCGGAGGCAGAAAGGATAATACGTACTAGCACCCTATCGTATATCTTTATAGGAGTTGCAAAATTTTTGGGGTGGGCGTGGGTAATAAGGTTAAACTCACAATAGTACAAGCAAATCTGACTGTTTAAAACTTGATAGCCGTAGATTGATTGATATAATGAATCCCATATTGCCCAGGCAGATGACTTATTTTATTGTTAAAATTAATTGGAAAGGAACTTATGATACTGTACAATTTTTTTATTGTGATTCCATTTTACTTGTTTTTTAAGGCAATTTTTTAACTAGATTTTAGCTGTATTCCGGACCAATCATGTATATATATGTAAAATGCTTTTATGACAAAGTGTCGAATAAAGCTTTTTGGAATGGAATGGACTAGCTCAGAGCGCGAGTCACTGGAGTGGAATAAGCAAGCCAATTAGGCTGCCATCTTAGTGAAAAAGGTGAATACATTAAAAAAAAACTATAGGAACCCGGTTCTGACAGTAGGAACAAATTAAGACCATCATAAAAAAAACAAAAGAAACAAACGGAACAGTGTGGTAAAAATTACTGAATTTGTATAATGAAACAATTAGAATTAAGTAAGAAAAATAAAAAATAGTAAACACATCAGTGTGACAATAGCAAATGAAAGCCGTCTGCAAACAAATACTTGATCAGGATGTTTGGAGGCTATATACAATAGAGAGGAACTCCACGTCTAAAGAGGCATAGGTGCAAAAGTATAAGAAAGTTCATTGGTAGCCCTCTGAATATGTGTAGAACATCAGAAAAGAAGCTACTGTAGGCCACAATAAGTAGAGACTCCCAAGCCTCCATTTTGTTTAGTCCGGTGTGTAGGCTGTCTGTCCTTAAAATTCACGTCAATTCTTCCTGATTTAGTATGGCTGAGCTGTTTCCTCGTCTCTCCAGTTACTGTACCACAGCGATGACTTGACATTGTAGATCGTTCTCATTGTGATTGAGTTTCTCAAAGTGTTCCACCAGTGGGGCATTTGCAACCTTACATCTGAGACTGATTCTGTGTTGACATATCCTCACTCGAATTGTTTGCGTGGCTTGCCCTATGTATAACAAGTTGCATAGGCAGGTAATGGCAGAGATCACATTGGCTTTATTAGAATGTGAGAAAGGCTGCTGGTTGACTCTTACATTTTTATAAATAAACTCATGTGTTTCAATAGTGAACTGCAATTCCCACATTTGCGGTGGCATGTCAAAGTGGCTTATCCCCACAGATTATTGAGCATGTGGTCTGTTCTGGTGGAGGGCAGACTGGCTCGTACCAAGTGGTCTTTAATAGTTTTATTTTTTTGGAATGCAAAAATGGGCCTGCGTTCAATACATTCCAGTGGCATAGAATACTCTTTTTTGCTTGGTTGGATACTGGGGAGGATATTGTGACACAGACCAGCCTATCTTTGTCTTTTTCTCTAGGGGTGAATGATGCCACCCTAGGGCAGTACTCTTCATTGACCTTTTAACCAGTTTGCATGGGTAGTCTCTGGACAGCAATTTGAGTGACAATGTCTCAGCCTCCCTAAAAAAGTCTTGTTTGAAGAAACAGTTCCTCCTTATGGGCAAAAATTGTGAATCGGGGAGTGAGTCATGTAGTGCCCTGGGGTGGTGGTTGGAATAGGCCAATAAGGTGTTCCTTTCTGTGGGTGTGTGGTAAAGGAATGTATATAATTCACCATCCTTTGTTTTGATCAAGAGATCAAGAAAGGAAATTTAATTTTTATTGTGTTAGAGCGTGAATGTGAGACCCTTGCAGTTGGTGTTAAACCAGTTGAGAAATTCTGTGATGGTTTCTACCAAACCCTGCCAAATCAGGAAAATATCATCAATGTAACACTTCCATACCAATATGTGGCTGTGAAATGGGTTAAAGTTGATAAGGATGATCTTGGTTTCAAGGTCATCCATGAACAGAATTGCAAAATTGTGGGAAAAAACAGCCCCCACGAAAGTCCCTTTAATTTTCTGGAAAAAATCACAGTTGAAGTGGAAAGAATTATATGTAAGGGTCCAAATTCATAAACTTGGAGAGGAAGACTGGGGTACTTGATGTGGACGTTAACTCTTATCTAAAGTTTTTCTGATGACTTCAGTGCCATCCATTAGTGTATAGTGATTCAATATCCATTGTACCCAATAGGCATTTACTCGGATTGAAAGGTAGATGTTCGATCTTGTTGATGGGATCCATACTGTCTCTGACATAGCATACAGTACCGGGGACACATTCTTTAATGAAGAAGTCGATGTGCCTGCCTATAGGTTCAAATATGGAGCCTCACCCAGATATTATAGGTCTACCGGGGGGGGGACTCCTGGTCTTTATACATCTTGGGTAACGTATAGATAACCGGCACACAGTAGTCTTGGATTTAAAGATAGTTATTCATTTTGGCTAATAAGGCCTGCTTCTTTGCATCTCAGAAGTCAATCCCTGAAGTTCCTTGGTGGAGTCAGTGTTGAGTTTCAAATAGTGTTCGCTGTTTGTGACTTGCCTTATGATTTCTGTTTTTCATTTGTCTGTATTCTGTAACACTTTACCACCACCCTTGTCTGCTGGTTTGATAATCAAGGAATTACTTTGTTTGAGGTTGAGCAGGGCAATATTCTTTGGTGTTCTAAGTTAGAGATCTCTCTCAAAACGAGTCTCTCAAAGTTATGAACTTCAGGGGGGATAGAGTTATTTGGTGGAGAGAAAGACAAGGGTGGTCAGAAACCAGTGCTGGAGTTGGCTGTAGCATATGGATTGTCAGCAGAAAATGTGCGTGATCTTATTTTTCTGATGAACCGAAGGATTTTGGTCTGTAGGTCCAAAACATTAGGACAAATTGTTGGGACAATTGAAAGTCTGCTACTTAGTAACAATATCTCTGTGGAGGACAGACAATGTGTTGATAGATTGAAGATGGGCATGGTCTGTAGATTGTCTGGCACAGTATTGATGGCATCAGGTAATGGATTAGTAGGGGTGTACGTATTTACTGGTGACCCCACTGATAGTACTTCTACCATGTTTGTCTGTCATCCCTGTTGCTGAACCACCATTGCCCTCTCCTTCTCCCTCTTCTTGGGGGCCTGGGTTTTCCTCTCCCTAAAAAAGTGAGATTGGTTTTACTGGTAGAGGAGCTCGAACCCTCAGATGTGTCAGAGTTGTCAGCTGAGTCCTCAGATGTGTCAGTAAATGAAACTGTTTTATTCTGTCTGTTAAATCTGCCCCAGAGGCATTCAAAGTGTGGGTTGGAATAGTTCCTATTGGTGGGAAACTCATTATTTAGGTACAGGTATGTTTTTTCTACATTATAGTTGTGTATATCTTTTTTTACTTAATTTGACTTTTTATCTTGTTCCAATCTGTTAAATTCTTAAATTGTTTTCTCAATTTTCTACAGTAAGCTTTCTGCATTAGTTATTAGGCAAGATTTCTTGATTTGTTTTTCAAGATCCAGGATCTCTTCCAAGAGTTCTTAGAGTGTTCTATTGCTGTATCAATACCTAGTACCATCCAGTGGCATCAGCAAGTTGTACCGCTAAAGCTAAAACCCTGTCGGTACCTTTTGTCATCGCTAAAGACTCCTGAAAAGTTCCTAACTTGTAACCCAAGTGGAATGGTGTCAGATTTTAAATATTCTGTTAGCATTCTAATTATTAACTGTAATCTTATGTTGTTCTCTTCCATTTTTCCAATTGGTCTGACAAATTTGAGCAAGCTGGTGGTGTTGCTTCACTGGTGTCTGAAAAGAGGGATGGACCTTCTAGGGTCTTTTTAATGTACTCATCTGTACATAGTGGAGTATGATCTGTCATACCATTATAAGATCAATTACAGGATATGTAATCAAGAGAAGGACAACGGGGGACTGGGAAGGGGGAAAAGAGAGGAAAAGCAAGGGATAAGAGGAAAACCACAAACCCACTAAACCTAGTAGGGTATTTTACAATCCCTTGCAATGGGTCAATTGAGCATAATATTTTACAAAAACATAAGGGAAGCCCTTGGGTATATAGGGACAAGCGGTACATAATGTTTTAAAGGAACAAGGGTACCTAAGCAAAACATGTATAGGATTTTACCGGGGAAACCAATTATACCCAGACGCAATGTCCATTAGACAAATTAGAAACACATTTATTCAACAAATAAATCAAAATCAATGGGTGAAGAAACAAAACACAAAGGGCACAAAATTAAATAACCAAAAAGATTCGGGCAATAATGTGTGACATAATACAAGAAAATAGTTAGTCACAAATAAACCTACAGCAGCACTTCTGTCCCTATGTTCATTCATTTACACAATAAATAGGGTCAGTACGCAAGAGTCGATGGTGTTTCAATCCTTACACAATTACAGGATCATCATCAGGACATTGCATTTCATGCCTGAGATGTGTTAGGCAATGGTAGGGAAGAATGACTGATACAAAAATGAAGAAAGAGAAAGGAAAGAAAGGAAAGGAGAGGGAATCAGTTGCCATTTGGAAATCCCACACTACTTTAATTTACTATTGCCTTACCGATTTGTTTATTGTTTATTTTTTATTTCTTCTTTTTCTTGCACAATTCTAATTGCTTCATTATACAAATTCAGTAATTTTTGCCACACTGCTCTGTTTATTTATTTTATTTATTATGATTGTCTTACTTTGTTCTTACTTTCGAAACTGTTTTCCTATGGTTCTTTTAATGTATTCGCCTTCTTCACTAAGATGGCCGCCTAATTGGTTTGATTATTCCACTCCTGTGGCTTGCTCTCCTGTGCTAACCCTTCTTCTGTGCCTTGTCACTCAACCAAGCGTACTTAGCTGCTGGCTTACACCACACGTGTGCTACTCATTACAACGTGACTACTGTTGGCAAGCCCTTCGAGCCCCTTCTCCACCTTGCTTTGTTCTGCTAAGTAAGGCAGTTTTTTTTTGGCCGATACTCTAAATTCCTTTTTGGGAATTCTCCACCTCATCATTTTTCTTTAATTCTACAGCACATTAACCAAGTGCTAATCAACGCCGGCTCTCATCCCCATTGTGATGCTTCCTGGCAGCGCAGTCTGCAGCATTACAGAGATATTTAGCCTGGCCATTTTACATTTTGGCATGTTTTCCTCTTTTCCATAACATTTGGTCATTTACTTTACCATTTCACTGATTATAGAGTCGTGTCCATGCTTATTCACACACCGGCGCTTTTAGCTCTTTGAGTCAGCCAGTGGACAGACATAATCCAACGCCTCTGTTTCTACGTGGCCTATTTTGAAATTACGGCTCCCCCGTCTTCCGGGCAGTCATCGACCACTTTCTATTATCCTTGGGTAATTTCCTTTGCTTGGTACTCCTTCCTATTGGGGCCCGCATTACTTTAGGTTTTGGTATGATTTAATTTCCACTATTTCCAGATTGCCTCTTACTTTGCAATATTCCCTCTCCTGACTGGTAATTATACGATAACTTCCACGATCGATTTGCCTATTCTAGGCATTCACAGCTGTTGGACTTGGCCCTTTTTGCAAGGCTATCCCCAAACCTTTTGCTTCTCCCTCCTATTTTTTCCTGACCTGCTGTTGTTGGTTTTAGGACTCTGGGCACTTTACCACTGCTAATCAGTGCTAAAGTGCATATGCTCTCTGTGTAAATTATGAACATGATTGGTTATCCATGATTGGCATATTTGACTTACTGGTCAGTCCCAAGTAAAGTGCACTAAGTGTGCCAGGGCTGGTAAATCAAATGCTACTAGTGGGCCTGCAGCACTGATTGTGCCACCCACATTAGTAGCTCTGAAAAGGTAACTCAGACCTGCCACTGTAGTGTCTGTGCGCAGTTGTTAACTGCCATGTCGACTTGGCAAGTGCACCCACTTGCCAGGCCCTAACCTTCCCTTTTCTTACATGTTAGTCACCCCTAAGGTAGGCCCAAGGGACCCCTGTGGGCAGGATGCAGTGTATGTGAAAGGTAGGACATGTACTGATGTGTGTAACATGTCCTGATAGTGAAATACTGCCCATTTCGATTTTTCACTATTGAAAGGCTATCTTGCCCCATAGGACAGAATGGGGAATGCTTTGTAAAATTTTACAAGCATATCTTCCCATGGGGATAAGATTGAAAAATAAAGTTTAGGCTCTCTGAACTCAGAATTTTATAACACATCTTTTACTAAAGATGGTTTTTAAATTGTGTGTTTGAAAATGCCACTTTTAGAAAGTAGGCATTTTCTTGTTTAACCATTCTGTGTGCCTCTGCCTGTTTGTGTATTGACTGTCTGGTTTTGGCGTGACAGGGGCTGGGGAGGTGCATTCTCTCAGACAGCCACCGGGGGGGGGGTTGATGTGTGTCCTGCCTTTCCTGAATGAGTCAGGGCTGGGCTGAATAGACCTGGGCTGCATTCAGAGTAGGGGGAGGAGTACTTACTAGCACCTGAATAGGCCCGGTCTGCATTTAGAGTGGTGGCAGGAGATTTCCCTTGCACCTGAATAGGGCCTGTGTGCCTTTCACAATGCTGTCTACCCCTCCTGTCGGGCAGCTGCACAAAAGAGGACAGAACTGGTTTGGACTGGGCTCAGAGACCCTTGCACAAAGAGAGCAAAGACATTTTGGGATAAGTATTAGACCTAAAACCCCTGAACTTTAGACTACTTCTGGAATCAAGAGGAACCTTTGCCAAGGAGAAGAGCTGGAGAAACTGAGGAGAAGTACTGCCCTTGCTGTGTAACTGGGGTTGGCCTGCAGTTGCTGTTTCTACCAAGGAAAGGAGAAGGACTTTGCTGTGTGCTGTGTCCCCTGCTTGAGGAAAGTCTCCAAGGGCTTGAGTAGAGCTTGCCTCCTGTTTTGAAGTCTAAGGAACACAAAGACTTCACCCCCAGCTCCCCTGAACTTCCTTGCTGGGAGTTCTGACCTGCCAAGAGGTGCCTGTGACTGTCTTGAGCCTCTGGAGTTTGTTTCTGCTGTTGGGAGCTGGAAAAGCAACGCAAAGACAAGGAAATTGACGCATCACTCTTCTTGCGACAGTTTTTCCGACGCAACGCCGTGGTGCGAAAAGAATCTCCCCGCACTGCCGCGCTGCTGCTGAAACCGACGCAGCGCCTGTCGCCGCTGCAAGAATCGACGAATCGAGTGATCGCGGCTGAAGAAATCAACGCAGCGCCGTTCGACGCTGCCGCATCATTGACGATGCATCCTGGATTTCCACGCATCGTCCCTGTGCAGCGGTGTCACTAGGGGTTGCGGGGGGTTCGGACCGCACCGGGTGACACCATCACATGGGGTGACACTGTGAGCCTCTGCTTTAAATCGCTACATAAATCAGGAGGAACCCGTTGGGTTCCTCCTGATTTATGTAGCAATTTAAAGCAGAGGCTCACAGTGTCACCCCATGTGATGGTGTCACCCGCCCTGGTGCGGTCCGCATCCCCCGCACCCCCGGACTCGGGAGTTACCGCACTGGGTGACACCAACCCTAGTGACGCCACTGTCCCTGTGCTGCAAGTTTTCCCCGACGCATCACCCACGGATCGGAGGCATCTCAGAATCGACGCATCGCTTCCCCCTACAGACCGGACCCGACGCATCGCTCTCCTGTGTACAGCGGAACTGTCGCATCACATCCACGAAGGTCTCAGGAACGACGCATCTCTTTGTTTTTCGACGCTTCTCATCGCTGCGGCTGTTTGGCTTGGTGAATTTTGTCACAACAACAGGTACTTTGCAAGAAATCATGCATCCATAGTTTTCTATGGACTCAGTTGCTAAAACCTTTTGAAAGTCATTTTTCTTAATACCTGTATGTTGGATTTTTGTTGTTTTGGTCTTGTTAAGTTTAGATAAAGATACTTTGTTTTTCTAAACCGGTGTGGTGTCCATTTGTGGTGTTATCACTGTGTTACTGTGAGTGTTGGTACAAATACTTTACACATTGCCTTTGGGATAAGCCTGTCTGCTCATGCCAAGCTACCAAGGGGGTGAGCAGGGGTTATCTAGAGTGTGTATCCCCCTTATCCTGACTAGAAGCAAGGGTCCCTATTTGGACAAAGGTACCTACCTCTGCCAACTAGAGACCCCCACTTCTAACAGCAGCAATTGGTTATATTTAATTTATCCCTACATAGTGAGCGCACGTCTAACATATTGACTACTTGGTTGGGCCTCACCAGTGTGTTCGGCCCTAGGCACTTAATTAATTTTTCCCCGTGCTTGTGGCTGATCGCGATATGCAAACAGTTAATTTCCAAATGGCAATTGATTCTCCCTGCTTTCCTTCCTTTCTCTTTCTTTTTCTCCTTTCCTCTTACAGTTGTTCTCTCCTACCAGTGCGTGACACATCTCAGGCATAAATTGTAATGTCCTGATGATGATCCTGTAATTGTTTAAGGATTGAAACGTTGTCAGCTCTTGCGCACTGAACCTATTTATTGTGTAAATTAATTAACATTGGGGCAGGAGTGCTGCTGTAGGTTTATTTGTGACCCACCAATTTGGATTTATTTGTTTAATAAATGTGTTTTTAATTTGTCTAATGGACATTGAGTCTGAGTATAATCGGTTTCCCCAGTAAAATCCTATACATGTTTTGTTTAGGGAGCCGTGTTCCTTCAAAGCATTATCTACCCCTGGTCCCTATATACCCATGGGTTTCCCTTGTGTTTTTGTAACAACTTTCTAAATTGGCATTTTCACAATTGTAACTTGGTAATCTGACTTTACCAATAAAGAGGGCTTAACATCGCAATGTTTTAGGCACCAAACTCAAGCTGTCCACCTGCTTCAAACTGAAAGTTATCACTTATTAAATGTAATAAGGTAACCCAATGTTATCCTATGGGAGAGGTAGGCCTTGCAGTAGTGATAAGAAATTTAGCAGCTTTTCACGACCAGGACATTTAAAAAGCAAAAATACATGTCTTACATTTTAAATACAATGCACTCTGCCCTCTGGGCTGCTCATGGCCTACCCTAGGTGTGACTTATATGTTGTAAAAAGGAAGGTTTACGCCTGGCAAAAGGTTTATTTTGCCAGATCGAAGTGGCAGTTTAAAACTGCACACACAGGCTGCAGTGGCAGGCCTGAGACATGTCTATAGGGCTTCATAAGTGGATGGCCCACTGGTAGCATTTAATTTAGAGGCCTGGACACATTGGGTACCACTTAACTAGACTTACAAGTCAATTAAATAGGCCAATTGGGTGTAAGCCAATTTTACCATGTTTGAAGGAGAGAGCACTTTAGCACTGGTTAGCAGAGTCCTAAAAGCCAGCAAAAAGAGATACAGAAAACAGGAGGGTGAAGGCAAAAGTTTGCAAATGAACATTCAGAAAGGACCTAGTCCAACATTTCATAACAAAAATTAATTGAAGAATAGATTTTCAATTTTTTGATGTTTTGAATAAGGATACTTTTTACAACACAAAGGATGAGGCACCTCTTTTGATTTTGCTTCAATGCTAAAAGATGGGGAAATATGCTGGAATGAGTGAGCAGTGGTTTGTGAACTTAGCCTCCCGAGCACGTTCACCAGAGGTAGCTACGGTTAAGAGAGTAGATTTGACACTTGTCTCGCTACTCTGAGTGTTGTGGTCATGGCCAAGAAGGTAGCAACAGGAAGAGAAAGGAAAGAGCTATGTGAATACCCTGTTTATATTCTTTTATTACCAATCCTTCCTGTACCCACTCAGCAGCAAATGGTGGGCTGTTTAGAGGGTAGTTGTGGCACAAGGTGTTAAACCTGTGACATCCTCAGGTGTCAATGGGTGCTGGTTTGATGACGTTCCATCCAGGGTGCTGCAGTACCATCTAGCTTCCCTTTCAACTGTTCCATGGTGGTGATTTCTTAAAAGAATAGCTTATCCTAATCAGGGCCGGACTGGCTACCGGGCGTTTTGGTGTGCTGCCAAGCTGTGGGCTGATTTCCCTGCGGTGGGGGCTGATTTTGTTGATCGGGACCTGCGTGTGCTTTTAAATAAACATTGCAAAACGAATGGTGTTAAGCACACGCAGGTCCCCATCAACGAAATCAGCCCCCAGCTTGGCAGCACACCAAAACACCCGGTAGCCAGTCCGGCCCTGATCCTAATCTATCATTCTGAGCAAATTACTTTGCAGAATCCCTCCAAAAGTTAGGCTCGCTCTTTCTTTTACCGTCTGATTGATTGATGAGACCTGCCACTTATGAATGGATTTAATTAACATGATTCTTTTATATATCCCCACCCCTAATACCCTATATTAATGAGAGTTCTTAGTAGATGCACAGCTATTTCTTCTTTCTGATTCTTAATGCTCTCTGCTGTCAAGGGAAACTGTGTAATTCTCCTCATAAAACATTTTCAGCACAAACGTGCTGTCAGCACCATAATAAAGCAATAGATATTAATTTCCCATGAACATCTCGCTTTGATTTTAGCATTAATCTTACCTAGGGGTGTCCAGCAGCAGGAGGCTTAATTGAGTTTATGATCCTCCCATTTGTTTTCATTCATCTGAGATGTTTCCCTTCCTTGCAGTGAAAATGAAACCAATGTAAATGAGAAACTGTTAAAGAAACCTTTGGGTATGCAAAAGTAAAGGACGTGTTAATTTCTAATTATTTAAGAGATTATTTCTAGAGATACTATTGTAAGACCTTGCATTACATTACACCAGCTTCTTTTATTACCAGGATTTTCAATACATATTGGCACCAATCTGGTCAGACCCTGATCCCTGCCAATGTGTTCCTTTCACAACGGATGTATCAGGACAAAAAACATGCTTTTTTGCTAGTTGATTTTTAATAGGCCATATTTTTTTTTAATTTTAGAACACTTTGCATACTGGAACATGTAGTCCCATAATTTGTATGGGAAATATGGAAATACAAAGTTCCAGAATGCAAGTGATGCAGGTTAAAATTCACGATTGGCTGATGATATTGCACTGGAGACAGGGCATCTTTACATCTGTAGTAAGTAGAGCTGCTGCCAAAACGAACATTTAAGTCTGGGTCTTATGGTGAACCATGTAAAGGTGTGTGGCCCAGCTTGTCCACTTTTGTTCCTTGTAGTCAAGTACGTTTCAGCTTGTATCTATAATAGTAAAAATCAAACTACAAAATGTGCTTATACTAAGCACATTTTTACAGTGGCAGACTGAGGCAAGCGCCAGTGGAAAACAGCCAGAATCCACACTCTAGTGGAGAAAAGATCTGTTTGGTATGGAGATACCCGTCCAGGAACATAACACTGATCGCAAGGTTTGTGCAGTGCTGGCCTGGCAGAGAAAGAGAGGCTGCATCAACAGCATAAGGGCAAATCTAGCAAAACAAAATATGTTTGTTGAGCCTATCTGTACTTTTTAGGGTCTAGTTTATGGTTTGGAGGACGGTACTGTGTCCATTATGATGGTAGAGGACATTACCCTCGCCACGAGGATGGACTATCATCCGCCAAATTTAAAGATGACCACCAGTCCAGCCGTCACTTCAGTGCATTGTAGAGGACCACAATCATGCCGCTTCCTTTCAGTGTACAAAACGTTTGGTGGAAGGCTGCCATCAGTTTTGATGGCTGTTCACCAAATTATTCCAAAATATTTGTTTCTCTGAAACAAATTCTCAAAGCTGAAGTATGTTTCTGAAACAAAAAACTAATTACCATCACACCCTGGGAGTTGTCTCTCAAAGTGTGGGGGACTTTATTGTTTTTGTCTGTCCCTCACCACCAGGTTTCTCTGGTGGTGAGGGACAGAAAAAAAGACATTACACTGCCCATCTTAAATGGAGCAGGTGGTGTAATGTCATTCCTCTGATGACCCCTACTCCATCAGTCCTTCATCAGAGGCCCCGTTTACAGAAAGCTTAAGGTTCGCATAACTCTAAATGAGGCAGTGGGACTGAGGGTTTGGAAGAGAGGGTACTCCCTTGTGTTTGTGATGGAGTAACCTATTTATATTTTTCTATTTTCTTGATTTATAAAGTGCAAAGCTACCCAAGTAGGGTTTCCCAGCACTGCACAAACTTCAGAGCCTCAGTAAGCCAAAATACTGAAAATTAGAAAAAGCTTTCAGTTGCTTACCAAAGCTCCCTTGCGTCGAGCAATGCAGTAACTGCAGAGGAAGAGAGTTCTATAGTTTTGGGGCCATATATCTGAAAGAGCATCCACCCATTGTGTCACGCTTAAACTGGGGAACCTGTACCAGTAAGAAATGGGAGGAACATAAAGATCAGGAAGGACATTAGGAAACTAATCAAGTGTCTGAGATAAACTGGACCAGATTACTAGTTGGGCAGAGATGTGAGAGCACTTAGCAAGATATCCTAGGAGGCAAGCAGCAACATTCTGGATAATCTGGAGTCTATGAAGGAGAGCCTTAATAGTTCCCAGATAAAGCACATTGCTGTAGTCCAGGCGAGTGGTGATCAGGGCCTAGACTACGGTCTCCTGTGTGGAGGAGGGTATTGACCAGAAGAACTTCCTGAGGCATCTAAGAAGGCCTAAACAGGCCACCACCATTTTGATCTGTTGCTCAAACTTCAGATGGTTGTCAACTCAAATACCTACGTTTTTAAACACTTGTGTGGGTGCAGGTACAGGGCCAAGATCTTCTAGACACTATTGTGGCCCACATCAGCTTAGTTGGTTGCCAACTATAAGGATCTCCATTTTATTACCATTCAATTTCAGGCAGTTCCTGTCTATCCACTTGACCACACATTCTAAGCAGCAGTGGGAGTTCAGAGGGACCTTTGCCTGAAACTAGGGACACACTGATGATGATCTGAGTATCATCAACGTACAAAAGAATTAGAAAGCTAAAGGCTTCCACAGTGTCTGCACGGGTTGGACATAAATATTAAAGAGCGTGAGGGTCATTGAAGACCCTGTGAAACTCTTTAGGCAGTCAGCCTCACAGAGGAAGCAAATGGTTTGGAAGTGATCTGAAAAGAATAGTCTGCCAAAAAAGAGGAAAGCCAACACAAGGCCATATCCGAGATTCCACACTCTAAATCAGGCTCTCAGTTTGAAATTCTCAAAATTCCAAAGGAATGGGAATGGAAATCCCTTCACCAGATAGATTATTCGAAGACAAACACATCCATTCTGGAAACGGTGTACATTCAGAACATTTTCAAAATCTCATTTTTTCTCTCTACAGGGAGATGTTTCCTGGTATAAAAACTCATTCCCCTACACTGGCCTTCAAATTTTGAAAATACTGATTTAAATGTTCTTAAGTTGGTATCCCTCCTAAAGCTGATGTGAATTGGATAATTACATCTTTGGGAATGTGGATTGAGTGCATGGGGTTGAGTCTTTGGCCCATTTGTATCTCCCTGGACAGCATTGAGCCAAAACCTTTAATCTCTAGATTCAATGACAAACTACTAAGCAGAATAGAAGAGTAGAGGTGGATATTTTAGAAGTGTGATACATTTATGTAAGTTCGTTTATGATATGATGGTATTGTACAAACCTAGCTGAATGCCAGTGGAGTGCTGTACATGGTCAAAGGCAAACATATAATCACTGTGTGATTGGAAAGGTAGCAGGTTTTCACAGTGCTTAATTTGTAAAAGAATAAGTGGCGGGCCCAATGTTTTGCTCAGAAGCCATGGCCCAGGCTATTGATGGCCAGCATGCCAAAAACCGAGGCTGCATAGTCTTGATTCCACCCCATGCCTCTTTAATCCACCACCAGAAACTCCCTGCCCTTTATCTCACTCCTAAAGACTATTCTACATCCCTGCCATCTCCCTTACTGTTTTACCCTCTTTCTCTTCTGTTCCTCCTTTTTTCTCCCGTTTGTATATTTCTTTCTCTTGCTCCAGGTCAAAGTCTGCTGAGGAAAAAAACTGCAGGTCCCCAAAAACGACTGCCCATAGGACCCATCTGTAACCACCAGCTCAAATTAAGCACAGGGTTTCCAAGAGTGAAAGTGGACTATTAGAGTATCATGATGTGATATTCTTTATAGGTGTTTACTGTGGTGGCTGTGGAGCAGGATTTCTGTCCGCAGGCCTCTGTCTGGCCCTTAAAAGGGCTAAGTTAATATCCTTTTCTGTGTCTGCTCCTTGCAGAGGATGACAGTGAAACTCCCGGAAAAGTTGACTGAAGTACGGGGTCAATATAGACAGAGCTGGAAACCAGAGAAAGAATCCACAATGCAACATGAAAGTTATGCAAGATGAAATGTATGTTCATGTATACTCAATCAAATGTATCATAATTAAGAGATAATATTTCCCTGAGATTGGAAAGGAAACCAAAAACTTTCAAAAGTAAATGGCTGACTAGGATTATAGGGGCAAATGAATAGGGACTGCAAGCTACTGCTGAGGGTACGAGGTGTAAAGGACAAAACATTACCAGGAAGTGGATTGAACATTTACATTCCTTCTGTCAAGTCTTTGCCTGTTCCATTTTTCAAGGAATTATCTTTTCTCAATGCATCAAGTAATAAAGTACAATACATTTGCTCACTGTTCTGTTAGATATTTGTCAGTTGTATATCACCATATTGTGATCGAAATATTTACTTGTAAAAATACTGCATCTGGTTGTATTTTACAATGACAACAAAATATTGTGATACAAAAATATTGTTGCCTAAACATTAACTACAAGATTAACTGCATTTTAAACACCTTTATAAAATACAAACATATCAACAACAAAAATAGAGAAATAAAAAAATCAATATCATAGTATCAATTACAAAAATATACCAAATAAAATTAGAATTGTTTAAAGCATTAAAAGTGAACTATGCAAATATATTGTCTTGATAAATGTCATCGAGAATAAATATTGAAGAAACACATGAAAACAATTAAATATGTTAATTTATTATACACCTAAATGAATGCATGTTTGCAAAGAGCAAAACAAACATTTACAGCACGTGTGAATTATAAACTAGCATTTCCCATGTATGAATGAAAGTAGATTATATGAGAACTGTTGATGTTGAACCAGGACTTTGCCCATTGAGCACACTAGTTGATTTTGCTTTGCTTTTTATGAAATCATCTGCCTTAGAACTTCCATAATGAAAAAACAGCAGTAAATCAAAGGTATCATTTCAATATGTTGATCTTTAATGTCCTTACATAAACAACCATAATTTGTCTATGCCTTTCTTTGCATTCATCAGCTATTTAAGAGAGACCTATTGACTTTGCAAGTCCTTGTCAGCATTTCCCACTGGGAGGTAACACAATCTATCAATCAAGAAATCAGAATTTGTATAGCGCAGCACTGTCACCCCCAGGAGTTTCTGGGCACAGAGGGTGCCATGTTTACATCTAAAAGCCAAGTCTTGAGTTTCTTTCTGAAGTCTGCCAGTCAGGGTGCCATTCAGAGGTGGAGGGGCAGGTCGTTCCAGGACTTTTGCGGCAATGTAAGAGATGGAGCTATGTAATTCCTGGTAAAGAAATAATGGAGAAAACTCCCCTGTGAAATCAACAACTTCTAATTCTGTATTGGCTGCCAGAAGACATCTTCCCTTACATCGTGCTTTTTGCTTTTCTTTCATTCCTTCATGGTGCCCACATAACCAGGTTGCCCACCTTCATGTATCAATCATCAGGGCAGACCCATGACACTCTCAATTAGTGAGGTTTGAGCTACATACGGTTAACTAAGTCCTAAAGTAAGTTATTTCACCAGGCTACCCATAAAACCTTATCTAATAGCTTGCTGTCTGTGCTACTAGAACCAAGCTGCACCCTACTGAAGAACCCCCAACTAGGGTTAAACCGGTATTGGGTTGCTTGTGTTCTCCTTCAGAGAGGATCTGGCTTGCCACTTCAGACTGGACAGTTCCTACCGGAGCAGAACCAAGACTGATTCGCATATGGCTGCGTCTGATCTGAGGTGGCATGTAGGGCAAAAAATGATGTACTGGAATGCGTCTAAGTAATTACCAGCAGCTGAGATTAATTCAAGCATTCCATCCTTCATATTTTTGTTTACTTGTGTTACTCTTAATAGTTGGCCTAACTTTTGCCCACGTCCACTGAAATGACCCCCTAGAGCAGAGGTCTTCAATCTGTGGGGCGCGACCCCCAGGGGGGCCCCGGAGTCCTGGGAAGGGGGTCGCCCATTTTCAGGCCTCACCTCTGCCTGGAATTTAAAACATGTGGTCTTCCTTTAGAAAACCGGGATGCTTCATTCCAATCTTTAAAATGCTTCAGCTGATGGTAATTGAGTCTCCTGTTCTGTGAAAGGAAGAGGCTAGGCAGACAGGTGAAACAATACTTTGTGCCAGGGTGCCTGCTTGCCTGAATGAAATACAAATGTGCGTTTTGAGTTAATCGGCAAATGTAAATGTTGCTTGGTAGCGGGTCTGGCTTTAATTGTTTTGTAATGGCAAAGATTTTTTATTTTTGTGGTAGTAAGATGAGTTTACAACTGGGCTGTGAAGTGCATGTTTTTAATCGCTTAGTACCCCTGAGGAAGTGTTAAAGGGACAGATATGCAAACATTTTTTTAATTACTTATGTTCTAGTATTACTAAAATCTACATTTTGGAAGCTCCATTATAGCCTTAAACTATTTGCACAGTTTGGAGCAGTGTACCTTATAATGTGTGTAATGCAAGAATAAATTAATGACTTACACTTTCACAGTGCTTTCTGTCACCAGGCTGTGACCTCATAGTACTAAAAATCCACAAGCCACTATTCCCCAATGCACCAACCAAATTTAATTCTGTGGCTCTCTGGTTACACACAGACCTCTGCAGTGCATTAACTAATAGAGGTTTCCTAATGTACTACAGTGCATTTCCCACCGATTAACAACTTTGTCAAATTTATTTTTCATTTAAGCTACCCATTATTTTATATGTAGCTACCTGATGGTGAAAGACGTAAAAAACTAGCAGAATATTTTGGGGCTAATTTATGAGAGGCTTGAGCCGCCGGAGCATCATTTTTTTAAGCTCCGGCAGCACAACCGTCGCAATCGTATCTATGAGGCGACGCAAAGTCACCCTGCGTGGCTCAGTGGCCTCATACATATGGAGTAAGCCAAAGCAGCGCAAGTCGCTGCCTTGCCTTAGTCTGTCAAGTAGGAGTTCCATGGGCATTGCAGTGGGTGTTCCTACGCAACAGCCATGGATTTCGACACTGCCCCAGATTTACAAAACCATGTAAACCTGAGGCAGCGCCAAAACCTTATGTATCCCCACAGCAGGCGTAATGAGGAGAAATGTTTTCATGTCTCCTCGAATTTTTCCTCTTTCCATGTGTGCTGCATTCTGCAACTGACAAAGAAAGAGGAAAACCCCTCTGGGGCACCTTCCTGCACAAAAACAATCCTGCCTACATTGGCGCTAGGCAGCAATTTGTTCGCCAACGCAGTGAGATTGCACATTGGCATAGGGCAGCGCAGCAAGAAGACTTGCGGCGCTGCCCTAGGCCAATTCACGATTAAGGAGGCCTTTTGTTTTTAGCCACACCTTTGACCATGCCCCCACGCTCACTGATCTTTCGTTTGATAAACACGGTTTAATATTATTTCCCCACTGTAAAAATGATTTGCTATGGGAATTGGGGGCTTTTATGGTTGTTGATAGTTGTCAATGATGAGCACCAAGTTCTAGAATTTTTTGTCAGGAGGGGGTCCTTGCGCCTAAAACATTTTGACAGGGGGGTCTCGCCATCAAAAAGTTTGAAGACCTCTGCCCTAGAGTCATTTCTAAACAATTTCCATTGAATCACATCGATACCATTAGATCTGGTTAACATTCGTTGAACTGGTAAATCCATTATTCTCCATTTTTCCTTTATTGATGTGTCTAAATTTTTGTGGGAGCTACCCGGTAAATGTTTTATGATTTGAGTTTGGAGATTCTATTCTTTAGTCTTTTAACTGAGCTGCTTGTTCTAGTTATTGATTCTTGTGGAATTGAGTGTCATAGAGTGGAGTAGCATAGAGTTGAGTTAACTGGTGTAGAGTGTAGTGGCATAGAGTGGTGTAGCATAGAGTGAAGTGGTGGAGCAGAGTGTTGTAGTGTAGAGTGGCATAGAGTGGCGTAGAGTATTGCCGTAGAGTGGAGGGGCATAGAGTAGAGTAAGCAGAGTGTTGTGGACTGTCACGTGGAGTGGTGTAGAGTGACAAAAGCGGTGTAGAGTGGCAGAGTGGATTGACGGAGAGTAGAGGAGCATAGAGTGGCATAGCACAGAGTGGAGTAAAGTGTCCCAGAGTGGAGTAAAGTGTCATAGAGTGGAGTGCAACAGAGTGAATAGAGTGGAGTGGCGTAGCATGGAGTGGGTTAAATTGTCCTAGAGTGTAGTGGCATGGAGTGGCGTAGATGGAGTAAAGTGCCATAGAGTGTAGAAGAGTGGAGTGTTGTTGAGTGTAGTGGCATAGGGTGGAGTGGCATAAAGTGAATAGAGTGGAGTGGAGTGGAGAGGAGTAGAGCAGAGTGGAGTGGCATGGCATAGAGTGGAGTGGCATAGTTTGGAGTGTAGTGGCTTAGAGTGGTGTAGAGTGAAGTGGCGTGGAGTGGTATTGTGTGGACTGAAGTTGGGTAGAGTGTTGTAGAGTGGCAAAGAGTGGTGTAGAGTGAAGTGGCATAGAGTGGATGTGCTTGGAGAGGCAGACGATAAAGCTGTTTTTTATCGATTTTAATTGGTGAATCCATTTTAAAAATATAACTTTTAACTTTTTGGGGGAGAACTTGGCTGGGAATTGAATTGATTGTTGAACTTTTTAAGAATTACAGGGGGAATTTGGCAGCACTGAGCAATCAGCACTTTGACCATAGAGTCCTCGACCATTGAGTTGCCAGGAGGTCGGCACTAGGGTGATCGGACTCTCGCAGCACTTAATAAAGGCAGGGCGCGGGAGCGCAGCAGAGAATGAGCTGCTTGAGAGGCTGCTGATAAAGCAGTTTTTTGTCGATTTTAATTGGTGAATTCTTTTTAAAAATATAACTTTATACTTTTTTGGGGAGACCTTGACTGCGAATTTAATTGATTGAGTTACCAGGAGGTCAGCGCTCTAGTGGTCAGACTCTCGTTGTACTTAATGAAGGCAGGGCAGTGGGAACACAGTGGACACATGCAGTGGGTGCACTGCTGGCAGGGCCGGACTGGCCGTAGCGGGCACCGGGCAATCCCCTGGTGCGCCGCACGGGTGGGGGCCGGTTTTGGGCCCCTGGGGGCCGTTTTTGTTACAGGGCCGTTTTTGCAGCATAGCTGCAAAATCGGCCCTGTAACAAAATCAGCCGAAAACCGGCCCTGGCAAAGAGCTCGGCGGCACCCCCAACCCCCCGGGGGGGGGGGGCGGCCGAGCACTTTGCCAGGGCCGGTTGTGGTTCCCAGTCCGGCCCTGACTGCTGGCGTGCTGAAGGCACACCAAAGGCAAGCCCGTCTGCGTCCAAACGGGACCAGGGGACAGGAACCCTGCACCTCCCCACCCCGATATAGGGGGTTATGCCAGGCAGCATTTGCTTGACCTAAGAGGTACTTATAAAGATAATTTTCTCCACATTATGGACTTAACTAAGGGCAAAATGATATGTAAGCACTGCTCCTTTAACCTGGTACCTGTCCTCCCAGCCAACAACTCCCCCTCTCCTAAGGCATGTTGGAAAATGATTCTCCTAAACTGCAGATCCCTGCCATGTCACAGGCTGGAAATCACTTCCTTGATGTAAGACGTTAAGCCAGATGTGGTCTTCCTCATGGACACCTGGCTCCATGAGGAGTTTGGACCAGATATTGTTCAAGCCCTGCCCCTGATGATTACATAGTTGGTAGAGATAGAGAAGACAAAAAGGGTGGAGGGCTTGCAATCATATTGAAGTCCTCCCTTACTTGCACTACTGACACTCTCCCACTGTCCCATTATGGAAACCTTTCATTCTTCATCTCCTTGTCCCACACATCTACTTCTGCAGGAGTCCTAATCTACCGCCCTCCCAGCTCTGCAGGCCACTTCACCCAGATACTTCCGGAGGCCCTAGCCAGTTTGGCAATAGAGAAACACAATTTTACGGTTCTGGGAGATTTTAATATACATTTTGATGAGTCCACTGACATTTCAGCAACTAGTTTTATGTCAGACGTGGATGCTAATCAACAGGGTCAAAAAGTATGGGTCCTCACCCATGCTAAGGGGTAACTATTAGACCCCTTTTTCACCAACAACCCTATGCTACAGGTTTCGGATTCGATACCCATTCCCTGGACCGACCATTTCCTGAATCCAATGGTCCTCACAAACCCTAGTCCAACCTCCCTTCCCAAACCATGGGGCCGGGAAGACAGATACTGGTCACAATTAAATTGAGACAACTGGACATCTAGCCTTAGTAAGACCACACCCTCGTTGAGCTCTGATCCAAAAGCAGCTAATACTAAGATCTCAGAATGGTTAAAGCACTCCCTAGATCTAATCTTCCTCAAGAAAAAAATCATTCAGAAAAATAAAAATAAGTCTGCCCCCTGGTTTTCCCCCATCTTAGAACTCTCAAAAACACTGTGGGAGTGCAGAAAGGGAGTGGAGGAAGGATTATGCAGAACACAAAAAGATAAAATATTGGGATACAGTTAGAATCTATCTCTTAAAAATTAGATCGTCCAGGCGTCCTCCTACAATGAAAGAATTAATGAAGCTGCAAACTCCTCTAGGAGATACAAAAACTCAGCTGGAACCTTATTCCAGTGGGCCACCCTTTGAACCCTCCTACGACAGGTGTAACGCTCTGGCCACCTACTTCGAAATTAAAATTTCTGATATATACCTCTCCTTTCAAAAGCTGGAGGGAAGTTCTAACACCACCCTCCCTAGTGCCCCTAGCATCAATGAGGAGTCTACCACATCCTTCCTGTTGGAATTTCCCCCTTTCTCCCAATACTTTTGCTTCTCTTTTTAGCAAAATTAAATGTGGTTTCCCACTTGACTCTGCCCCGCCACGAATCCTTGCTCTTGGAGCAGATACCATCTTCCCCACACTGCTTGAGATGGTCAACCTTTCCCTGGAGAAGGGGTTGGTGCCTCAACCATGGAAATACGCCATGGTTAAAGCCATCCTAAAAAAGCCTATTCTTGCTCCAACAGGCACAGGGAATTTTCGTCCAGTTTCACTGCTTCCAGGCATAAGTAAAGTAGAAGAAAAATATGTTAAGGGCATTTTTCAGAATTCCCTTCTGCACCACATGCAAACCGGCCTTCGGCCCAAGCACAACACCTAAACTGCTCTTTTAGCTGTGGCGGGGGATGTGAAAAGGAGATTGGATCAAGGGGCCACAGTTGCTATTATACTTCTTGATCTTCGCACGGCCCTTGACACTGTTGATCACCTTACACTCCTAGAGAGGATTCGTAAGGCTGGTGTCATAGCGAAAGCCCTGGATTGGCTTAGCTCCGTCCTGATGGACAGATCCTTTCAGATTTTTTATAAGGCCTGCTCGTCTGCTGTTTTTCTAGTCACCTGTGGAGTTCCACAGGGATCATCGCTTAGTCCTACATTGTTCAACGTGTATCTGCAACTCCTTGTGGATATCATTGCTCCTTTTGGGATTTCTATAGTCTCCTATGTGAATGACACCCAGCTGTTTTTTTCACTTGCCCCTGACGCTGATCCCCCAGGCAAGACCTTGAGATCTTGCCTGGAGCAAGTAGCCAGTTGGATGAATAAATCTTGCCTCAAGTTGGACAGAGCCAAAACAGAACTCATGATCCTCTGGAACAACCCCCCTTCCTATAGAGCTCTGGGTTGGCCGGTCTGTCTCGGTCCCCCTCCTGCCCCCAAACCTGCTATCAAAAGTTTGGGAATGTGGCTGGAAAATACTCTGTCAATGGAGATGCAGGCTACTAAACTTTCTGCCATTTGTTTTGGAATCCTGCATATGTTGCACAAGAGCATTCCTTTGCCTCCTCAGCCCTTGAGGAGGCATGTAGTCCAGGCTCTGATTCTTTCCCACCTGGACTATGGCAACTCATTCTACCTGGGTGCAGTTATTCAAAAACTACAAGTCATGCAAAATGCTGATGCACTTATGCTGTTATTGATCCATATGTGTGAGTCAGCCAGCAGGGTATGAGGGAGCTCCATTGGCTACTTGTTGCCCAAAGAACTGAATTTAAATCCCTGTGCAGGGTACACAGAGCCCCCCTCTTTCCCGTCAACTTTTTACCCCCTACTTCCCCAAAAGACTTCTTAGATTCACACCTGAATTCCATCCCCACAATTAGAAGAGCTAGAAGTGGGGGATGGTCTTTTCGCTTTAGTGCGGCCAAGCTCAGGAATGCCCTACCCTTGGCTATTTCATCTAAAAACAAGAGCTGTGTGTTTGAAAATCCCTTAAGACCCTGCCTTTTAAGAATTGATTTTCTAGGTGACTCCTTTGTTCTTCGGTGAGTGTTACTCTTTCTCTGTTAGCGCTTCGTTGCCTATGGGCCGTCATGCGCTCTATAAATCCCCTAGCATAGCATAACATAGAGTGGTGTAGAGTAGAGCACATTAGCTTCAAGTGGAGTGGCTTCAAGAGGAGTGGCGTAGAGTGCAGTGGCATAGAGGCAGTGGCATAGAGTGCAGTGGCATAGAATTCAGTGGCACAGAGTGCAGCAGCGTATAGTCGTGTGAGGCAGAGTAGAGTCGCCGAGAGTGCAATGTGGTAGATTTCAGTAGCGTAGAGTGGAGTGGTGTAGAGTGGCATAGAGTGCAGAGGTGCAGAGTACAGTGGCATAGGCTGCAGTGGCATAGAGTGCAGTGGTGCAGAGTAGAGCGGCATAGAGTGCAGCGGCTTAGAGTGGTGCAGAGTAGAGTGGCGCAGAGTAGAGTGGGCTAGAGTGCAGTTACATACAGTGGAGTGGTGCAGAGTAGAGTAGCATAGAGTGTAGAGGCATACAGTGGAGTGATGCAGAGTGTAGTGACTTGGAGTATAGTGGCGTAGAGTGCAGTGGCATAGAGTGCAGTGGTGCAGAGTAGAGTGGCATAGAGTTCAGTGGCTGAGAGTGCAGTGGTGCAGAGTAGAGTGTCATAGAGTGCAGTGGTGTAGAGTGTATTGGTGTAGAGTAGAATGGCATGGAGTGGTACAGAGTAGAGTGGCGTAGAGAGCAGAAGAGGTGAGTGGTGCAGAGTATAATAGAGTAGCTCTTGGTGCAGTGGTACAGAGTCGAGTGTAGCAACATAGAGCGAAGTGACGTATAGGGGAGTGGCATAGAGTGGAGCAGAGTGGTGTAGAATGTACTGGTATAGAATAGAGTGGTTCAGAGTAGAGTGAAGTTGCTTAGAATGGAGTGGTGCAGTGTAGAATGCAGTGGCGTAGAGTGTAGTGGTGCAGAGTAGATTAGAGTGGTGTGGCGAAAAGTGTAGTAGTGTAGAGTGGAGTGGTACAGAGTAGAGTACATTGGCTTAGAGTGTATTGGCATAGAGTCCAGTGGTATAGAGTGCAATGGCATAGAATGGAGTGGTGCAGAGTAGAGTGGAAAGGACTATAATGGATTGTTGTAGAGTGCAGTGGCAAAGCGTGCAGTGGTGCAGAGTAGAGAGGTGTACAGTGGAGTGGTGTTAAGTGACATAAAGTGGAGTGGTGTGTAGTATGTGCAGTGGCATATAATGCAGCAGAATATAATGCAGCGGAATACAATGCAGTGTCGTCGAATGCAGTGGCATAGATTAGAGTGGTGCAAAGCAGAGTGGCCTAGAATGCAGTGGCATAGAGTGCAGTGGCGTACGGTGCAGTGGTGCAGAGGTGAGGGTGTAGAGTGGCATAGAGTCCATTGGTATACAGTGCAGTGGCAAAGAATGGAGTGGTGCAGAGTAGAATGGAAAGGACTATAATGGATTGTTGTAGAGTGCAGTGGCAAAGAGTGCAGTGGTGCAGAGTAGAGTAGAGTGCACTGGCTTAGAGTGGAGTGGTGCAGAGTAGAATAGAGAGGTGTAGAGTGGAGTGGTGTTCAGTGACATAAAGTGGAGTGGTGTGTAGTATGTGCAGTGGCATATAATGCAGCAGAATATAATGCAGCGGAATACAATGCAGCGTCGTAGAATGCAGTGGCATAGATTATAGTGGTGCAAAGTAGAGTGGCCTAGAATGCTGTGGCATAGAGTGCAGTGGCGTACGGTGCAGTGGTGCAGAGGTGAGGGTGTAGAGTGGCATAGATTGTAATGGTGTAGAGTGCAGTGGCACAGGGCCAGATGTAGGTAGATAGCATTTTGCGATTCCCTAATTGCCAATCACAAGGATTCGCAATTAGGAAATCGCAAAATGGAATGTATGAAGGAGCGTAGTACACCTTTTGCGATTCCTAGGGGGTCGCAAATCACCTACCTCATGAATATTAATGAGGTAGGTCGCAATATGCGACCCCTTATGAATCGCAAACATCACGGGGATGGTGGCCTGCTGAGAACAGCAGACCACCATGTCCGTGATTGCTTTTCAATAAAGCAATCTTTTTTTTTTGTAAAGTAGTCTGTTTTCCTTAAAGGAAAACAAGATGCTTTACAAAACGAAAAATTTAAAGTTTTCTTTTCATTTCATAAGGGCAGGCCGTGGTCCGTGGGACCACGGCCTGCTCTTAAAAATCCTTTTACAAACATTCACAAAGGGGAAGGGGTCCCTTGTGGACCCCTTCCCTTTTGCGAATGGGTTACCACCTACTTGTAGTAGGTGGTAAAATGCGAATGTTTTGCAACCGCAATTGCAGTCACAAAACATTCATACATACCGATGCAATTCAGTATTAGGAAGGGACGCCCTAAACACGCCCCTTCCTAATACCGAATCGCAAACCCATTTCGCGAATCGGTAACAGGTTACCGAATCGCAAAATTAGGTTTGCTGCATCGGAAAAGCAATTTTTGCATTCGCAAACGGGCAGATTTTGAGAATCTGCCCGTTTGCGAACGCAAAAATGCTTGATACATCTGGCCCATAAAGAGCAGTGGCCTAGAGTGGTGCAGAGTAGAGTGCAGTTTCATAGAGTGCAGTGGCATAGAGTAGAGTGGTGCAGAGTAGAGTGGCGTAGAGTGCAATGTGATAAAATAGAGTGGTGCATAATAGAGTGCAGTGGCATAGAGTGGAGTGCTGCAGAGTAGAGTGGTGTAGAGTGCAGTGGCATAGAGTGCATTGTTTTTACAGTGCAGTAGAATGGTGTAGAGTAGAGTGGTGCAGGGTGGAGTGTATTAATGCAGGGTGGAGTGCAGTGGCGAAGAGTTGAGTGGCGTTCAGTCCAGTGGCATAAAGAAGATCAGATTGGCATAGAGTGGATTGGTGTAGAATGGAGTGGTACAAAGTAGAGTGCATTGACGTACAATGAAGTGGCATCGAGTGCAGTGTTGCAGAGTGGATTGGCGTAGAGTGGTGTAGAGGAGAGTGGAGTGGCATAGAGTGCATTAGCATAAAGTATAGTGGTGTAGAGAACAGTAGAGGGACGTAGAATGAAGTAGCATAGGGTGCATTGTGATAGAGTTGAGTGGTGCAGAGTAGAGTGGCGTAAAGTGCAGTTTGCATGGTGTTGTAGTGCACTGCCATTACATACAACACATTTTCAATTGAAACAACCATTAATTTTGCGTGGACATACAGTTTTGCTGATAAAAGCATACAGCGCACAAATGAAAATGTGTGGAAATGTAATCACCTAGTGTGTTGATTTGTTTTCATCGTATTAAAATATTTGTTTCCACCACACTTCAGAGTTACAAAAAATATGCTTCATTTGTGCTTTTCTAATTCTGATAGATTGTGAAATATTTAGGCAGTTTACTTTCAGACATCTAAATTTTGTTGTGTGCAAGAAAAAAGCCATTGCTTTCACACAAGATTGTCACATACATCCTCTCACTTTGAAGTCAGAGAAAGGAAAGACAGAGCCTGACATTAGACCTCTGTCTTTGAATGGACAACAAATGTGACAAGATAAGAACCAAATTTAAAGGCCTGTTTACAGAAAACGAGCAATCGCGGAAGAATAGAGTAAATAGGATCTGGGCAACGGAAGGGACAAACTCAAGCTGGACAGCCTAAAACAAATAAAGCCCGCAAATAGAAAGCAAGCAAATGTGAGTTATAAACCACAAAGCCAATGGTAAGCAATGGGTGGAATGCATTCCCAGGGAAGCTTTCTGAATGTCCCCAAGATGTCTTTAGAAAACCAGACAGCTGTGGTTCATAGATGTGGAGTTAAGAATAGTAAATCTATACTTCCCTCAATATTTTGTCCCTACTATTGATATGTCACGATATTCTTGTACTTGGTATTCAAGCATGCAATCATTGGCACTACTTCAGATGGAGGAGATAAAATATGTATCCTCTAGGGGCCCGATTCACAGAACTAATCTGAGATAAAATCCTAAACTTACTACTTTTGGTATTCACAGAAGGCATTTAGTAGTAGTAAAGTTAGGACTACTAACTTTACTACTACTAACTTGAGACAAAATCCTAAACTTACTACTTTTGGTATTCACAGAAGGCATTTAGTAGTAGTAAAGTTAGTAGTCCTAACTTTACTACTACTAAATGTCTTCTGAGAATACCAAAAGTAGTAAGTTTAGGAGGATTTTATCTCAGTTTAGTAGTAGTAAAGTTAGTAGTCCTAACTTTACTACTACTAAATGTCTTCTGAGAATACCAAAAGTAGTAAGTTTAGGAGGATTTTATCTCAGTTTAGTAGTAGTAAAGTTAGTAGTCCTAACTTTACTACTACTAAATGTCTTCTGAGAATACCAAAAGTAGTAAGTTTAGGAGGATTTTATCTCAGTTTAGTAGTAGTAAAGTTAGTAGTCCTAACTTTACTATTACTAAATGTCTTCTGAGAATACCAAAAGTAGTAAGTTTAGGAGGATTTTATCTCAGTTTAGTAGTAGTAAAGTTAGTAGTCCTAACTTTACTACTACTAAATGTCTTCTGAGAATACCAAAAGTAGTAAGTTTAGGAGGATTTTATCTCAGTTTAGTAGTAGTAAAGTTAGTAGTCCTAACTTTACTACTACTAAATGTCTTCTGAGAATACCAAAAGTAGTAAGTTTAGGAGGATTTTATCTCAGTTTAGTAGTAGTAAAGTTAGTAGTCCTAACTTTACTATTACTAAATGTCTTCTGAGAATACCAAAAGTAGTAAGTTTAGGATTTTGTCTCAGATTAGTTCTGTGAATCAGCCCCTAGGTTTTTATCTTTATTTCTTTTGACAATTTATGGCTAAAACATTTCCAAAAACAAACCAGTCAAGAAGGTAGACAGCTTTATATTTCACACTTTTCCAGAAGAGTGTCTTCTTACTGAAGGATGATGTGGCCAACCTTGTAAAGAGACATCTCTCACCACAAGGGGGAGTAGTCAAGAGTGCGCCTCTCGTTACACTGCAAATCTCAGTCCAAAGAGATCACACACTGTCCTGCTTGATAACATTAAATTACATTCTTTGTACTATGAAGTGGCTAGCACTGTTTTAATCTAATTCATTTAAAATGCAGAAGACACTTTCACGATACTAGGATGTGTTTATTTTGGTAAATCGTCTGAGTATCTCGCTGTCTTGTTGCTAAAACGTGGCGTGACGCCCAATCATCGGCACTAAAAATATTAATATTCAAGTAAGTACCTTGTAGGATTAAAGCATAGTTTAGAGCTTGCAGATCGTCTAAACGGACGTGGCGAAATATTCCAGTGGCCTGAAATAATCATAAAGTGCTGTTTTAAAGGACCACTTCATCAGTTGTATGAAGACTTTATGGAGGACAGCACATATTAATGCACCATGTTCCAAAGCACACTCATCCCTGCCTTGGGTGGAAATGTAGAGGCGTCATATTTCAGCTCTATTTCCCGATTCGATTGAACTTGCTTTTAACTCATATTTCCAACCTAATCTGCGAAGAAGCCGGAAAACCCTCCTCATAAAAACGGCATCAGTCATCAGGAGGTCATAAAACTGAGATTACGTTTGGCAGAAGGAAGCACAGACAGAGGAAGATAGCTCGGATGAATACATTTCTAAGTATATATTCATATTTATCTGTATCTTTTTAATTTGTCATACTGTCATATTCGCGCACGGCTGCAAGCATTTCTGGAAAGCTTTGATGTGAATGCCATTGTTTCTTTCTTCAATAGTTTGTCACGTGAATGTATCTGTTTTGTTCTTTAAAGTATCACTTCGTTATTTTGTAGCAACTTCATGGCACTTCGCTTCCCAAAACTGTTTGGTTGCAAGAAGCCGATGAAGTAGGACATACCCAAGCTCAGCTCCACTGCTGGCTACCCAAAATGAATGTGTCAATCAACCACCGACCTGACAGTGGATGGGCACTAGCCTGGAGTGAACCCCTGAGTGGCATCAGAAGCTACCCTGGGAGATGTTAGCTAGGCCGACCTTGAACTTTAATGTGCAAAACTGGATGGTGTCTACGCAGAGCTGCCGATGTGCTGCATACTGAGAAGGGTGATTGGTGCAGGCAGGGACGGTCTGGGACGCCAGGTGGCAACAGTGGAAGCCAGAGGGACTGGTGGCTGGCATTGGTGTTGCCCCAGGCTTATAGTGGGTCTAAGGGCGACATCCAGGCACTGCAGGAGGAGCTCGCAACAAGCAGTGGAGACCATGCGGCCCACAGCCTGACTTACATTTTGGAACGTAGAGGACAGCGGAGAAGGAGCCAAACAGCTGAAACTGAATCCCTTAATGTTATTTTCACAAGACTGATCTACAACTGAGGGCCTCAACCCCCCTCCCCCCACGTTAATTGTAGCAAGGATATGAAGCAGCATGTTCTACAGTATCAATATTAAATTAAACGACAGCGCCCCTGCATTGGGGTTACAGCGTATTAGGAGAACTGCAGCCGGCCCAGTTGCTGAAAACAATAGGAATCATTTGATATGGTTTTGAATTGAAACCACTTGAAAGAACAGGACACCACTTTGGGAACTGTGAGGTCTGAGTCAGTGCCCTGCTAATTGTATGATAGTATTGTCTCATGCCGAAACTGGCTATGATGGCAAAATTGTTTGGAGAGATAGGATTAATTACATTTAATCAAACTTGTGTCCTGAAGACTTAGTTTGAGGTCTTTGTGCAATCCAGAATCACAATGGGCAAACCAGAGCAAATAAAAAGCAGGGCCCTCATTTCCACACCATTCCTAAAGTCTTCCGCCATGCAGTCACAGTTCATGAATGCACAGTTAATGATCTCAGTAACGAAGTTCAGTCAAGCCCCTTCTGAAAAATTAAACATTGTGTAGTGGCGATAGACTTAGGGAAACTTAGGAACGAAGCACATTGGCAGAAAGAGTAATGGAAAATGGAAGTAAATTGGAGACTTTAAGCCCAGATAATGTTGGTGAGTTGGTTCAACTGTCAGAGAGAGATACTGAGTAGAAGATGCAGAGAGCCAGTCTCAAAGGAACAAGACAGGACTGTTTGGTCTGCCTGAGAAAATAGAGGGACATCAAATGGAAATGTACCTTGAGGACTGTTTCAACAAAGTTGTCTCCCCCACAGACCTCTCAAAGTTTTTCACAGTAGAACATGCTTATAGAGACCCTTCTGTGCCCCGCGACTTGAGGCGCGCAAGTCCCATCGCTAGTGCACCTGTTAAATTACGGGGATCTTTCCAGATATAACGAAGATGAGGACAGCAAAATATTGTTCTTCCCCAACTACACTGCAATTATAGAACAGCAAAGCTACTTTTGAGAGGTCAAGTTAAACTCTGCAGGCTTGGTGTTTAATACATGCTGCTCTTCCTGATAAAACTAGAAAACCTTCACAAAGAGAAAGTTCTCTTTTTCAAAGACTACAAGAAAGAGTGGGCTTGGACAGAAAATGGGCAGCCACTAATAGGAAAACAGAGGATATAGTATATGTGACTCGACGTAAGAGCAGGTGGAGTAGGTGTCAAACCAGATCAAACATAGGACTTTCAAAAATGGAGATATTAGTGGTGGTCACAGAGGTACATACGCAGTCTGTGGAACGTTGATTGATTTTAATGCCTGAGCATTGAATGTAGGTACAGATACGGAAGATTAACACTCCAATTAGAAAGGGTTGCCTCACCTCACTCCCAGATCTGAAGATGGCATATGATGGTGCCAATATTTCAGATCCAGGGACAGAAACTACAGCAGCCTGTACATATCACAATAGTAAAATAGTGATGGGGGGAATTGTATCTGTTGGACTTGGCCCTCTCTGCAGGATCACCTCCAAACATTTTGTCTTCACCCTACTACATGTACCTGTACACTAAATGCTACTAGTTGGCCTGCAGCACTCATTGTGCCACACACTAAAGTACAGTACAGTAGCTCTATAAAACATATCTCAGTCCTGCCATTGCAGCCTGTAGTGCAGTTTTAAACTGCCAGTTTGCCCGGGGAAAACAAACCTTTTGCCAGGCCTAAGCCATCCTTTTTAATCCACATAAGACACCCATAAAGGCTCATAGGGCAGGGTGCATTGTATTTAAAAAGTAGAATATGTGGGTTTAAGTTTTACATGTCCTGGTGGTGAAAAACTCCTAAAATTGGATATCATTGCTGTGAGGCCTACCCCTCCAATTGAGTAACACTGGGTTACCTTATTACATTTAATAAGTGCTAACATTGGATTATGAGCAGGCAGAGATCAATTGAATTATAATTTAACATTCTCTTTAACGGTAAAGTCGGATTGTAAGCCACAATTCTGAAAATGCCACTGTTAGAAACTTGTGCTGGGTATGCTCAGATATGGGACCCCGGCTCATTGTGCCATACTTGGTTGAAGAGTCCTAACTAGGGAGAAACCTGTCCTAGGTTGCCTGTGTTCCATTTCAGGGAGGACCTGGCCTGAAATTCCGGGTTGGACTGTTCCCATGAGGTACAGGGTCAAGACTGATTTTCATATGGCTGGATCCAAATTGAGGTGGCATGGCGGGTGAAAAACGATGGATTGGGATGTAGCTCGAGCGCTTGGCAGTGACTGAGATTAATTCAATCATTCATCCATCACCTTGTTGTTGTGTACTTTCAGAAGCTTGACATTTTCTTGTCCTAACCATTTTGTGTCTCAGCCAGTGTCCTGGGTCGCATAACTGTGAATGGCTCTGCTGTTGGGCTGTGTGTATTCCTCCAAGACAGTGACACAAAAGGGGACAAGTTGTGGGTAGGATGAGCCATCCTGCCAGGTTGGCTGTAGGCGGAGCTGTTCCCTGCCCAATTTAGGCTTCCAGCACCTCACAGTAGCCTTTTGTCACCCCAGACTTCTTGGAGCCTTGACAGGGGAAGGGAAGAACTTTCCACAACTAGATGTCAGGGTCGGACAGGGTGTTCCCTTACAAAAAGGCTGGAACCAGGTTTAAATATTGGAACCTCAGAACAACTCTTTGGTATACTCCTGGAAATGTGGAAGACATCAGAAGGACTGTCCTGTCACCAGAGACGAGCCCTGATGTGAGCAGAGTACTGCTCTGCTGCTTGAAGAACTGCCTTGCTTTTTGAATGAGATCTGGAACTTCTCTTTGAACCCAGGACCACCAGAAGTGACTTTAGTGGCTAGTTGGATGGCCTCCTGTGTGAGCTACAAGGACATGACAAGCTCTTGAGGCCTTGAACCCTGCTGCTGGCATCTGCTGGAGTGAGTCCTAACCCCCCCAAGTTATGCCCACCCTCAGGTTCCTAGACCATTGGTAGTGGGGTTGGTGGTACTTCCCCAAAAGATGGGACTTAGAAAATGTGTCCACAACCCCTTCCTGGAGAAACACCAGAAGACCGGAACCTACCTGCCAGTGAATCCGCCCAAGGTGCATCGTGGTCATCCTGACTTCATGGCAGCTCCTGCTGAATTCTTCTCCACAGCAGCAAATCCTGTACAGTCGGACCTCTTGTTGAAGGTATCCACCCTTGTGGAACCTTCTTCAGATACAGCCTGCAGCTTCATCCCGCTGAAGACTTTCAATCTCCAAAAAGTTGTCTAAGTCCGACAGTAAAAATCTTCACTGGGCTCGATGATGACCGGCTCCCCATCAACAATGACAGCCTGGAAATCCAGCTTTTCCTGCTTGGAGCTTTATCCTGTCGTCATTCGACAGCTTCACCAAGACTTCGTCCTGTGGCTCTTGGTGTTGACGACTATTCCTCACAGCCTTCTGTCCTGCCCCACTGAACTCTACCATTTCTGGAACTCTTTTCTGAAAATTTTCTATGCCTATGGTATGCCAAGACTGGGCCCAATCCATCCCTTGTATCCGAACCGCGCTCCATCGTGGCCAGCCTTAATCTTTGACTTTCACCCGATCTTGCGCAACCAGATACCCGAGGCTGGCACTTTGATATTTTAGGTGCTAGATTTCACTAAAAACGTAAAAAATTCATAACTCCAGTTGAGCTGATTGGAATTACTTTGTATTGGTTAAATGTTTTTAATTAAAAGTTTCTCTACTTTTCCTGTGTTGTGTTTTCATGTTATTACCATTTGTGTGCTGCACACATTCTTTATGCATTGCCTCTAAGTTAAGCATGACTGCTTTTGTGCCAAGCTACCAGAGGGTTAAGCACAGACTAATTTAGTGACTTGTGTGGTTCACTCTGATAAGGACTGTGGTTGTTGCCTGAGTGGGGCTCCCCCTCCCCCAACCAATACACCAATTTCTTACAATGAGCAGGTGCAAAGGCAGCTGCCCAGGCAGTGGGGGGCTACTTGGTTTGAAACAGTGAGCACTCTTGGGTTTTCTTTTTTTTTTGACATGCAAGAGTTTTCAAGCGTACCGTGGTGCATGATTAGTCTTGTTAAGTTGTGGTATCGCTGCTTGGCTTTTAGAATACATCTCAGCAGTCTTAAACATTAAGAGAAATTTAAAACAACACAGAGTAAAGTGTGGAAATTGGAGTATGCATGGCAAAAAAAAATCACAAATGTTTCTGAGTTGAAAGCACTCATAAAGGTGTACAAAAAGCATATCTTGAATCGCTCGAAAAGCTGCTTTACAAAACAGATCAGGTACACCTCGAACACTACTAAAGCTGTTTCCAAAAACCTAAATAGCAAGCCGAATATAGTTTACTATAATCCCTATGTTCTCAGTTGACTACTGTAATATGAAAAAAATTATTTTCAAGATAAGCCTACCCTGTTCTTACAAAAGGCCTTCCTATTGTTGAATACTATGGGGCCGATTCCGATTCAGGCCGGAAATCTCTCCGACCGAGCCGGACCCGGAGAGATTTCCGACCGAATCGGACCCTAGCAGTCCGACCGAACGAGTACGATGCATTTGCATGCTATCGGACTCGATTCGGTCGGACTGCCATTGAAGTCAATGGGAGCCGGTCGTACAACGCGTAAGCGGGCTCCCATTGACTCAATGGGTGCGAGGCGAACAAGGGCGCCCCCTACAGCGGGTACGCGTTGAAGCGGGTCGCACCGTACATGCACAGGTAGGGGGGACCCATGGGTCCACCCTGTGTGCGACTCGCGCGGCTAGGCATACAGGGGGGTCTGACACGGACCCCCAAAGTGCGGCTCCGACTGCTCTTTCGAGCCGGACGGCGCGAGTCGGTCGGTCTGCTCGCAGCGCGCATCGTACTTACCCGGCCGGGGAACGTCTCCATTGCGCGGTGCGAGTCGTGTCCGTGCGAGTCGGTCGGAGCGGTTGGGTCCCGTGAACGAGTCGGTCGGCGTACGTTCGCATCGTACTCGCTCCCCCGGACGCACGTCCGACTCGGTCGGGAAACAGGGCTCCGAATCGGATACGGTAATGCTGAGTCCGATTCGGAGCCCTACCGGCCGAGATCGGAATCGGCCCTTTCGACTGAACTTAAGAACTGATATTTGCAGGTCTCCAGGTCTTAAAGTAGCAGACACCAATCTGATAAAGTAAAAGTAGCTTGTGCATCTCTTTTCATTAATTTGCTTTTTATTATTCTTTAGAGTAAGTTCCTACACATTTAGTTAGATATTCCAGATAATTGAGACACTCTCCATGCAGCCCAATCAAGGTGCCCATTTTTCAGTCTCACTTCTCTACCTTTTCTGTTTGTCATAAGCATGTAGACAAAGCTCCAGGCAAGATAAAAGCCTTGAACCTTTCATTTGAGCCCTCTCCGGTATCTATCTTCAAACAAGAACATATTTTAAAGCAGATATCAAAGGAATCATAAACACTTCTCTCCCACAAGTTCTCAATGATCTAAAGGAATGTATCATACTCTTACTATTTCAACAAACAACTGCTGACCATTTCGATTTGGGAAACTAAACACTGATCATAAATGTCTGATTTCTAAAATATTACAGTGTGAGGACACCGCCATCTACAAGAATTCATTAAATCCAATAACATGCTACATAACAGGTAGTCGGACTACAGACCTGGCAGTGGTACAGAAACTGACATTCTTGACATCAGAGAAGAACTTATTTAATTATTTGATGCCGGTCAGCCAGAAACTTTGATCTTATTTAACATATTTGTGACTACAAGATCCTCCTTGACCGCTAGGAAGGTTCAGCTGGGATAAACAGGACAGTGCTTCAATGGTGTTAATCACTCTTTCACTGTGGGTAATAAATCAAAATGGGATCATCATCCACAGCTCTGAAATGCATTGTATGCACAATTACCCAAGACTCTTCCCTTTCTCAATTACTTTTTGAAATTTATATAAGAAGTCTTGCTAAAATAATCTCCCTTTATGGATTACAATCCAGAATGTAAGCAGGCAACATTCAAATACTCTTCCTTCTAAATAAACCTTGAACCACCTAAGCACTTTTGGCTGAAGGAGTGCTATCTTCACTGAAAAAAATCAACACTGCTTAAGACTCTACAAAGGAACTGTTCACGACTGTCACTACTCTCTCCAATTGCAATAATAGCAAGGTCTTTACCCCAGTTCAATCCTTTTGCAATAAGCTTGCAGAGTTTTTCCAGTCAAAGGTCAACAATATTTTTGAGGAAGTTTCCTGTAATCAACTGGCTAATTTCAGGGTAGATTCTTTGTCTGCATTCACAGTTTCAATAGCCCCACTAGACAGTGCTGACTTGGCCCCTAATGTCCTTGACAATTTCACTCCCTTTCAGAAGAAAGAGTAGTGAAATTTGTTGAAACAATCAAATCAGGCTCTCCTTCGGATCCTTATGTATTAAAGCTGGTATCTAGCGCGGTCTCAGTTTATCTTACTGAACTATTGAATAGTATTCTGAATTCTGACCAATTTCTAATAGCCTGGAAAAAGACCTCAGTGCTTCCTCTTTTAAAAAAATCATCCTTCGACCCAGAGGATACAAAGAACTATCAGCCCATTTCCCACCTACCTTTGCCTGCTAAGATACTGGAAAAGGCTATCAATGAGGATTTGAAGTTCATTCTTGATGACATAAATCTCCTGGATCCATCTCAATATGGTTTCAGACCACACCATTGCACAGACTCAGCCTTAGTTCCTGCTACAGAGGAAATTAGAATGTTGGTAAATAGGGGAGGAAGGGCTGTGCTGATACTTCTCAATCTCTTAGCCGTGTTTGATATGGTTAACCATTCTTTGCTTATCAACCGGCTAGAGAGAATCGGCATTAGAGGCGCAACCCTTACCATCCTGAGCTCCTTTCTATCTGACCGAGAACAAGTAGTTGCCTTTAGGGATTTCCCATCTACACCATTTTCATTTTGTTGTGGGGTGCCCAAAGCCCCACGCTTTTCAACATCAATGTCACCCCTATGGCTAAACTTATTCGGTACCATGACTTTTTGGTGGTGTCCTTTGCCAACGACAATCGAAAAGTTGTGTCAGTTTCATCAAATGTCAATGAGGTTGCCAACAAGTTTAATAACTGCCTGGCACATATTGTAACTTGGATGCAGGAAAACTGTCTCAAATTGAACTCTGAGAAGACGGAGGTACTCCTTTTCGGAAACAACACTACCTTCTTCTTGGTGGCCCTCTACCCTTGGCCCGTTTCCAACAACTTTTCATAAAGTTAAAAACTTAGGGGTGCTATGTGGTAGGAAGCTCTGCTTTTCTGAACAAATTAATCATGTCACCTTCTCATGTTTCTGTTTGGTTAGGATCTTGAAAAACGTTTTTCCTAACATTCATTTAGATCTGCAGAAAATAGTAATCGTGGCTCTTGTCCTTTCCAAAATTGATTACTGCAATGCGCTGTATCTAGGTATACAGAAGCACTTGCTGTTGAAGCTCCAGCCTCTGCAAAATTCTGCAGCTCGACTACTTTTGAAAATTCCAAAATTCGGCTCGGTCTCTCAGAGCATTTCTGGCCTTCATTGACTCCCTATCTGTGAGAGGGTAAAATTTAATCTCTTTGTCTGGTTCTTAAGTCGGGGCATAAGACTGGCCCTCTATATTTAAAAAAAAATCTTCCTTTGAAATGTCCCCAGCCATGATCTTAGGTCAAGTTCATCTAAACTAGCGGCCATTTAGAGAATCAACAAAGCGCAAGATGGGGAGACAGACACATATCCTTCAATGCCTGTAAGCTTTGGATCACTAGACCCCTCTACTTAAGATCTCAATCTAACCTGATACATTTCAGGAAAACGTTAATAACCTGGCTCTTCTCATCTCTTTCTAAATAAGCTTCTATTTAACAGTGGCGGCTCCTCCGCTAAAGCGCCCCACTGCTTTTAGCTGTGCAAAGAAGGACAAATAAAATGATAATAACGTGACTTTATTTTCATTATATTTGTTCCTGCTGCTTGGCAGCTTTACGGGCAGGGCAGGGCTGCTCTAATCTCAGAGCAGGAAGAAGGAGTGGTGAGCACTCTGTTAGGTATGCAATGACTGTTTGGCCGGCCCTCACAGGCCGGCCAAACCGTCATGCACACTTTGCATGTTCTCCACCCAGGCTGCATTACAGCCCGGGTGGAGACCATGCCCAGGCCCCCAGTCCTTGGCTGAGTGCCTAACCGCAGCGTTCAGGGCAATCGCAACACTGCATTGCATCATTGTGACCGGCTATGGGGATCCCGGGAGCTTCCTGCTTGCACAGAAGCCAGGAAGAGGACGGAGGAGAGGCGGCAGGTAAGTAACTTTTTTTTAAACCCCTCCCTCCCCTCTTCCCACCCTCACCACTTCACTGCTGCTTCTCGGGAGCAGTGCCGCTGCTATCTAATGGTTCCTCCTAGGACACTAGTGCCAAGACGCCATTGGCATTTGCATGCGTTTATACATTTTTTTACTTACTTACTATCTTTACTTTAATTAAACAAAAACTGAAATCCTGATATCTGGCGATCTGACAAATCCTTGATAAGCAGCTTTCCTGTTCATTGTATGCAAAAGTTAGGAACTTCCTCTTTCTCATGGCAATCAGTGAAAAATCATAGGCCTTTGCTCAACAAAGATTTCTCCTTTGTTCACCAGATTGGAGGTGTTGTCAAAAGTATCAGTCAGGATCTCATTATGCTTATAAGGATGTTAGCTCTCTTCCAGTTGGAACACACGATTAAACTCACCAGAGCCGTGGTCCTTTCATAGCTAGGCTCCTACAATATAATTAACGTGAGATCACGTTATGAGGAAGGTCACAGGATAGCCTCATACTGCTTTGGGTGCGAAACCAAGTAGTTATACTATGCATCATCCTGAAGGATTCTGGCCAGTTCACCCCCGCTTTCAAAGAACTGCCCTGGCTCCCTGTGACCAGGAGAATTATAATTAAGTTACTCTGCACAATGGTCAATATGCATAAAGGAATGACCCAAATTATCTGTCCGACATTGCGCAACACAGTCAGTCAGAATTTGAGTTAAGAGAAAGCAAATCTGATCCATGAAACTATATATTAAAGACATTTTAAATTAACGATCAGAATCCTATTAGCCCAAACATTGGAACATACCAAGCCTGGACCTGAGAAACCAACCAAATTTCTAATAAATTACAATACATTTGGAAACAACCTCTTCAGCCAGGCTTCCTCTGCCTTATTAGTTGCCACATGGACAACCTATCCCTATGAATAAAAGATAAAAAACACAAAGGACAGTACCCGCAACTATTTAGCATGGCAAAGCACAGTCACCAGTGGGGCATACTGACCGAGCTGATGTTCAGCAACAGCTGACTCAGTTGGTAATATCATGAAAAAGTACCTTTAGAAAGATTTAGCATTGTGAGGTGGCTTTTTGTGACGGGCCAGCAATGTACTGTCATAATGTACTGTCAGAAGCCTAGGTAGAAAAACAAGATTGTAGCATGTATACTGAAACAAATCCAATACTCTCCTACCTAAGGGATAGCAGATGTGTGCGATTGTTAACTTCTTGAGCTGCTGTCACTTCCGAGGAAAATGGGATCAGGGAGAGAAAAGGTAGAAACAGTTGCGCCGGCTCTACCGGCCTGGTCTTTTCTCAGTGTTCATCCAGTAAACTCCTCGCCCAGGGCTTCTGTTAGCTATTAGCTTCTCAACAATGTGGTTCTTGGTAGGAAACAAGGAACAGACAGCAGAAATTGGTCACAATCATATCATAGAGGGAAGAGAGAATAATCTTTGGAAGGACAACTCAGTTTCCAAAACAATTAACACTAATGCTGAGGAAGAGCCCTGCTAGTAGATCTATTCCTGCAATACCTATCTCCTACCAGGAAAAATAGCCCTTATTTTTTTAAAAGGACTCTCACTTATATATAATGTGTGGCATGCTTCATCATTGATCCCAATGTCTGGCACAGGTATTGTTGCCGGACAGGGTCAATCCCACTTTTGGAGAGATCACTTTGATAGTAGTCCTAAGGACTGATCAGTGGTCTGGATGTAGTTGAAAAGTTAAAATAGTCTTCAGGTGTTCCCAAATGCTTTTTATTAGTAGGCACCTTTGGGTGTTTTTAAAACAGGCCAGGATATTTGGGGAGGCTTTTATTGGCTCCAACATCCCATGGTCATCATGGTTCAGATGGCCTAAAATGTTATCTGGCTTTCATCAGGACCATACAGATCCCCTCAAACACTGTAATATTTACTCTTTTTTGTAGTATTGTATTGGTCTTATGGTTGTGTATCACAAAAGCCTTTTCCTTTGGAGACAATTTAATCCTATGACTCCTATATATTTAATCTATTCCATTCATTCCCAGTCACTAACATACTCTGCATACATTGGAAGTGAGACCATATATCCCTTACAGATAATCGTGATAACTCCAGTTGTAAAAAAGTACAAATCGATTTATTAGTTAAAAAAACCTCATAGAATACACAGTTTAAAAATGAAGACAGTTTTACATAATATCATTGATGTCTTACATTCAATTGTAACAAAAGCATTTAGACAAATCCTAGTTACACATTTAAAAATCAACACTCTAAATAAAAAATAAAAAAGAGAAAAAAAGAAAAAGAAAAAGAGAGAGTATGTATCACAAGACAAGAAACACTATGTCATTGGCAGCGTACACATCCGTAAGGGAAAACTTGTAAGGGACTAGTGCCTGGTACTGTTCAATTTATAGAATACTCTTTGACCATAGCCACTTGGCGGATTGTGTACTTTTCAACAAGGCGTAGACGCGTTTCGATGGACTCTTATAACACCATCTTTTTCAAGACAAAAAGAACCTTTTGGAACTCTCAAAAAAATACGATAGACATATGATCAGTTAACAAAAACCTCTCTAAGGCGGCGGTGGCTGCTCCCTTAACCCTAAGCCTATGCTTCTCGGGTAGTGGGGGTCGATGCCTCCTGCTTCTTATCTGGATTGTAATTCAATCCTTGGAGTTGGTCTACAATCAGCAGGAAAATGGTTATATGAATCTAAAACAGTCCAACAGAGCGATTAAAAATCAAGGCTGGTTTTATAGTTTATTTAACTTGATGATGGTGGGCGAAGGTTGTCTCTTCTAGTTGGAGTAGTTCTATATAGGGGTATCACTCTATCTGCCACCCGTAGCATGAGAAATTTCTGGCCCAATGACTGATTCTGGCAGTGGCCGGACGTATTTGCCTTCTTGGTAAAAGGGTATATTTATTAATATCCACTGTCGCCTTCTTCAAGTGTAAGGGTTCAGGTCCCCCTGTAATAATTAGGGTTCTATTAGTTGCACGCTCCTGCGTGATATCGTTTGTGGCTATTCTTACCCAATAAGTAAACGATAAGTTATGGTTGTGTGCCACTCTCTCAATCCAATCATACAAATACACTTGTTACTTCACCATCATTTCCCGGTTTCAAATAATGGCTGGAGGTCTGGGTACCACCCGAGTTCTGTGGAAATAGGTATAACAAATAAAACAGTTTTTTACAATCCACATTACGCTCGATTATATGTGTAATTCACTGCACACTCTATGTATTCACAAAAAAAGGGGTTGAGTATCCTTAAGGATCAACCACCTGTACCGTGTCACATTCACTTAGGGAACAACTTTTACAACACAGTCGTTACTACGCAATACAGACTTACAGTTTTGTAGGAAGCTAGCTGTAACAGTAATATGCAATTTAAGAAATAAGCGTCTACTTCATCGATTTTTCATTCAGATTTATTCATGGCACATTGCCATTAAAAATGACAAAAAAGCATTGTTCTTCAACATTTCAAAATGTGTGCATTTAGTTTTAAACACCATGAACAGAATAAAGGTCTGCACACACATCGTTCTAATAACAATGAACTTATTCCTTAAAAAGATGTTTTCAGCCAACACGTATTTCACTGCGTATACATGCCGCTTCTTCAGGGCTGAAATTGCAAGAATATTTTATTGATATACATATGCTATTCTTATTAATAACACTACAGGCATGTTCAGATTAAAATCAAAACCACCATGTTGTATAATCATGTGAAAGTCCACATTTGTGGTCTTATAAACAAGTCTGAAATACAGTTACAGCATATTTTTTTTTAAGAAGAAGAAGATGCGTATTAAATTCCAAGGATAACCAGTTATAATCCAATAGTTTTATTATTTTTCAACATGACTCTTCATATTGACATGCGCTACATGTCTCCATATGTTGTATAGGATAATGCCATTTAGTAAGATATTTTTTATCCCAACATCTACATATAATTAGGGCAGTGGTTCCCAAACTTTTTCGACCTGCGGCTCCCTTGACCCATTGGCCATTGCCCGTGGCTCCCCACTGTTACTTTATTTTGGAGGGTGGGTGGGATGTAAGCCTGGCCTCTGGAGTACTTGCATTTTTCTCCCTGAAAATAATTGGGATGAAGCTGATGAAGGTATTATAGTCATATACGCAGGGTGTTTCGTATTACTTAAGCAGCGCCTCTAATAAAATATTCCTAGTTACACTTCTTTGCCCATGCCTTTTTTAGAGTACCCTCTCAAACTTTTTCATCCCACCTACAGTGCTAGATAGCACCCCTATGCGTGTAGGCCTCATTGCCAAAGTGTTTCTGTGCTTGAGGTTTATTTGCATGCACTTCCATTTCTACCCATGTCAAGCGTGCCAACACACCTGTCTCAGCAGGGTGACTCATGATTTTTTAAACCACATACAGCCTTATTTGTGCTGTCTCCTCCCTAAAATAGCCTCAAAATCAATGCAAACCAAATAAATTCCTCTTATTTTTTTTTTTTAAATGTACCTCTTTCTTGCTTCCAAATGTTGGCATTATGCCGTATATGGTGTTTTACTTCTCTCTGCTCAAGGAGAGAGCAGGTCTGTATGGAAATGTGTGTGTACTGAAAGAAATGTGTAGTGGAAGTACCTATGGCTCAAGTACAAATGTCAATACTTAATAATACTTAGTGTGTTTAATAGACAGGACAACTGTACTTTCCTGATAACTTGCATTGGTGTAAAATGCATTTGGGAAAAAACGAAACTTTTAACGAGTCTAGCAAAATAAATCAGGAATCTTCCGCTTACTTTGGGAGTGTTGGAATGTGGGGATCCCGTGAAATACATATGGAAGTCATCTCCCTCAACATGCCATCAAGTAAGTACTAAGTTTACAGCTCTAAGCAAGTCCCTTACAATGCATTGACATCATGCGTTTCAGTCTAATTAGTTCAACTGAAGCCAACAGACCCTTCAACATTAAATGCATTAAAGTGCTTGGTGCGCGGCTCCCCTGGCTAGGTTTGACGGCTCCCCAGGGAGCCTCGGCGCACAGTTTGGGAACCACTGAATTAGGGTATAACTTAGGCCCTTGAGATGTGCAGAAAATGTTTTTAATTCAACTAGTTGTCTCAAAAGATTGGCACTTAGTTTAAAAATACACTCACCCAATAAATAGCATTGAACTGACACAGATCTCGTTGTAATGAAAATCATAATGTTGCTTGGATGTTATCCCTCTTTCTTCACACTCTTATATTGTCTGGATATTACTAAAAAGAGATATCTAATTTTAATGCCAATCTCCCATTTTCATACATTCCTAATAACAAGTAGCTTTAGTAATACTATTCTTACAAGTTTCTTATAGCGTTCAATATCCTCGTTCATGAAGTTCTAATATTATCCTCATCTTAGATCAGTCAAAAAGAGATTAATAAATGTTTTTCTAGACAAAAGAAACAAAAAGAAAAAGGTAAGAGGGTGGAAAAAGTGAAAACACCATCAAATCTGCTCTAATTGCATCCAATAATATCCTGTTAATTATTCCAATAACTTCTTGTGTTGTATTAAGAATAACATAGTGTCTCCAAACAGAGAACCTCAAATAACAAAAGATTTCCTCACATATTGCCAAGATACTACAAAGTCCTAAGACCTGTGACGTTTCCTTTTCACATTAACGGCACTCTGTATCCGCTCGGTTCAATCATTATATATCTTATCATCATGAGTGAAACATAATTTTACAAATCCACTTACTCGTGTAAGAAGCACATCTCTCCATTAAACAAAACAAAACATTTTTCATTGACAATTCACAACTTCTCATAGATTATCCACACTCACCCTCAGGTATTATCCCTAATACTTGAAGGTGGTCGGTTACAGGTAATTAATTTTTCAGTGTATGCCGGTTTCCCAAAGTTGGTGTCGCTCAGCACTTCTCCATTTCTAAACAGGAAAAAGAAACCAAATAAGCATATACTACAAGCTAACCAGATCTAGCTTGGTGGCATTGTCACTCAAAGGAACCATGTTCCCTCAAACAAATCAGTTGGTAAATGGCACTTAACTCCAAATAAAAGATAATTCCATCCTGCAAGAGCAGCTCACTCAATTTAAGTAAAGGTTTCCCCAAATTCATAACACACAGCCCAACTCTGTTTCTAATAAGCAGACGCTAAAATAGAACCAGATTTGGACTGGTGACATTGTAACAATAAGGGCAAAGGTACCGAGTTCTTTAGAGCAAACCAAACAGTAACTCGCTGCCTCTTCCTCATAGGCTCAGCTTCTTAATATTCCTTTTACTAGAACAAAAGAAAACACAGTGCAGGTCAGATGCAATGTAGCACTCCTATGTCAACTCGCAAAGTTGATTATTGCAAGCATTTCACAAAGTCCGCTAAGATGTAACCAGATTTAAACAGGTGACTTTAAAACAAAAGAACAACCAATATAACAAATACGGAATTCCTGAAACATACCAAATAGAATTGCTGCTTACTCATGTACTTGTTATTTAACTATTCCTCATTCTAAAATAAAACAAAACTCAGTACGAGTTAGATACAATGTAAGTAATCTGTATAAGTAGTACGTGTAGCTCACTCATTCTAATGTTAAATACATACCTTGAAAGATCGCGTTGCCGCTTCCCTATATCTGCCGCATACCACTAGCTCCTGAGCAACCTGTCCATTTAAATACTCTGTTTAATTGTAAATCTTGCTCCACCAATCAAATCCAAATTTGCCAAGTTAAAATTTTTCAGCTACTTACAAGAAACAAAACGGATCCAAAGTTCGCTCTGTTTTTAGTAAAAGTCCATTGCGTACTTCATTACCATCTTAACATAGTGGATATTTTTACTTTAAATTACACAATCACGGCCACCTCCTGTTCAAAAATATTAAATAACTTATTAAAGAAAAGTCCACAAATCATGATCATTAATACTAAACATAAAATGTATTATACATACAACTCGTATAGGTCTGGATTTGAACCCCCGATACTACGGTTTTCAGTTGGCCTGAACCGTTCTGATAGCCGCATTGCGATCTACAGAGTGGACAATAACTCTGTCTGTATTCTACATGAACATCATATCATGTAAAAAAAATACAAAATGGTATCGCCTATGATTAATTTCTTATGATTATGAGCCATTATTGATTTATCCAAAATATCATATTAACTACAGCAGATAGAACAATAGCGATAGGCTTTGAATTAAAATATGTGTATTGGCCAAAGTTAATATAACCCAGGGCTTGAGCCCCCTGTTTTGAAATGCACATGTCTTGTCGCCCGGACCAACATCAAAAGCGATACCGACTGGCATCATTAGCATCCTATTATCAAAGCTATATCAAAGTGCTCCCACCCGCTGGAAGCAGAGGTTTCATCTCTTTCCCTGCCCCCTTATAAGAGACAAAACATGGCAGAAAAACAAGCAGAAAAGGCAAAACAGAGGACAGAAAAACAAGCAGAAAAGGAGGTAAAACTGAGGGCAGAAAAACGAGCAAGAAAGGCAAAACAGAAGGCAGAAAATGAGCAGAAAAGGCAAAACAGAGCAGAAGAGGGTCAAACAGACAGCAGAAACACTAACAGAAAAGGCAAAACAGAGAGCAGAAAAGGTAAAACAGAGGGTAGAAAAACAAGCAGGAAAGGCAAACTGAGCAGAAGAGGGCAAAACAGAGGGAAGAAAAAACAACAGGAAAAGCAAAACAGGGCAGAAAAACATGCAGAAAAGGCAAAACATAGCTGAAGAGGGCAAAACAGAGAGCACTCAGACACTCACGGACCCACTCGGAGACTCAATCACCCACTCACAGACCCAGTGAGACACTCATATGCCCACTGATAAACCCACTCAGAGACCTGCATCCACAGACCAACTCAGAGACTCACGCACTTACTCACAGACCCACTCAGACTCACGCATAGACCCACTCAAAGACTTATGCACTCACTCACAGACCCACTGAGAATCTCATGCACTCACTCACAGACCCACTCAGAGACTGATGTACTCACTCGCAGACCCAATCATAGACTCATGCACTCACTCACAGACCCACTCAGAGACTCATGCACTCACTCACAGACCCACACATCCACTTACAGACTCACTTAGAGACTCATGCACCCGCTTACAGACCCATTCAGACACTCATGCATTCACTCAAAGACTGACTCACACACTTATGGAAGCAGATGCAAACCCATTCAGACACTCTGACACCCACTCACAGACCCACTCAGACACTCAGCACCCACTCAGACACTCATGCACCCACACAGACAGACACTCAGGCACTCACACACCCACTCAGAGACTCACACACCCACTCACAGACCCAATCAGACCCTCATGTGCTCACTCACAGACTGACTCACACACTCATGGAGGTACTTGCAGACCCACTCAGATATTCTCACACCTATTTACAGACCTGCTCAGACACTCACTCAGACACTAATGCACCCACTCAGATGCCCACATAGAGACTCACACACCCACTCAGACACTCATGAACTCACTCACAGACTGACTCACACACACATGGAGGCACTCGCAAACCCACTCAGACACTCATGCAACCACTCAGACACTCACACACCCACTCACAGACCCGCTCAGACACTCACACACAAGGGAGTAGCTAGAAAATTAAAATACTCCTCACTTCAACAATAGCTCTACAATGAGCATGCAAAGTGAGCAAATCTTACCTTACATAGAAGGGTTCCCTTTACCCTTCCATGCTCCTTCCATGCATCTATTTATCAATCCTTTCACCATTCTAACTATTCATCCATTCATCTGTCAATCCCTTCACCTTTCATCCATCCAGCATCCATCCAACACCCATTCATTCACCCTTTCATACATCCTTTCACACATACTTTCTGTCCATTCCCCTTCCTTCTATTCATTCATTCTTTTATCTCTCAACCTTTTTACTCCTTGATTCCTACACGCTTTAATACCCTCATGGCTGATTGGTGAGCTATAAAACCACCAATAACATACATCTGTTTTTCCTTTATCCATTGTTTTACTTTTTCACTCCATCTTTTCACCCTTTCACTCCATTCTTTCACTGTTCCATTGATTCATTCTTCCACCCGTCTATCCTAATTTTCACCTTGTATATTTCCTTTTGCTGTTCTTCCTTTCACTCTTTTCCTCCTGTTCATTCTTTATTTTCTACCCATATTTTGTCTCAAGCTTTTTCTTTCCTATCTTTCTCTTGTGCACACTTTTTCTGTTGGTCCCTCTCTCGGTTTTGTCCCTTTTGTTCATCATTCCATGATTTTCCTTTCTCTTTTTCCTTGGCCTAAACCCACATACCTCTGTCACCGTGTTCCCTATTGATTATTTATTAACATTTTGTCTGCAGACTGAAGAGGCCACAAATGACTAATTAAGATTTTATTGGGATCAATTTCTTCAGCCCACCATTCCTGTGGCAGTTCCCGCTTAAGCTGCTTAAGCGGGGGGTTCGCTACACCATTGCTCACACACCCACTAATGCACCCATTGAGACACTCACGCACTCACACACCCACTGAGAAAATCATGCACTCACTCACACACTCACTCTCAAAGGTTACAGGTTACAGTTAGGAAATAAAATTAAAAAACCTTAGAAATTGCAGGGGCGTAAGTTGTAATTAGTTCAGGTAACTATAACTGCTGAATTTCTATGCTTTTGTGCAAGTGAAATCTGAGCCTATGTATAACGTGCCTGTAACCTTTGTTTTTTCCAGTGAATTTCTAAGGCTTTTTTAATTCTATTTCCTAACTATAATGTCCCTGTAACCTTTGTTTTTTTTAAGTGAATATCCCTCTCGATATATACATATATCTATATATATATATGTATATATATTCACTGAAAAAACCATAAGTTTCAGGGGCGTTATAGTTAGCTGGACATTTCACTCGTACAAAACCATAGAAATTCCACTGTTATAGTTAGTTCAGCTAACTATAACTCGCGCCCCCGCAATGCACTGCTCATGACGTCACATATTACATCATTCATGGCATGGTCAGTGACATCACTGATGACATCACTAATGACATCTGAAATGGTATCACTGATGACATCACTGATGACATCTGAAATGGCATCACTGATGACATCACTGATGACATCATCCATGTGAAAATCTGATGCACCTCCTCACAGTCTCATATAACCTTTAATACACCCACTGTAAAATACAGACTACCATTTTCGAAACCATCGAGACACCAATACCAGTTACTACATACGCACTCTTTCATTCCTAACGCGTAACGCCTCAGCCAATCAGATGTCAGAATTCTCAAATATCGATATCTGTAAATTTTGATATTTCTCTAAAACCACTGAACGGACTTACCCCATTTAAACAAAAGCGTGCTTTCTGGACCAAGACCTTTCTCCTGCCAAATTTGGCGTAATTCCGTTCAGCAGTTTGACCTGTAGCCTTGTCTAAAGTTTCCTATGGAAATTGCATGGAGAAAACACGTTTTGGGACCCCCTTTTTTCTCAGCCCCCCTTCACGAATCACCCCCATACTTTCAGGATAGGAGCTCACCTGAAAAGAGGAACTTTTGGAAAATTTATTAAAGATTCAAGCAAAGCTGTAAGCACATCAAAATGCTTTCCATGAAGCACATCTAACTATAACTACCTACTGGCGACCGCCAGTAGGTAATATATATATATATATATATATATATATTCACTGAAAAAACCATAGGTTTTAGGGACAGTTATAGTTAGTTGGACATTGCACTCGTACAAAACCCGTGAAATTCCCCGTTATAGTTAGTTCAGCTAACTATAACTCGCGCCCCGCAATGCACTGCTGATGACGTCACATATTACATCACTCATGACATGGTCAGTGACATCACTGATGACATCACTGATGACATCTCAAATGACATCACTGATGACATCATCCAGTGACTGTGTGTTTCTGTAAAGTTTAAATATTTTTAATATATATAGGGAAAGGCGTATTGAAGAATGAGTGGGTGTATAAGTGTGTGTATGGATGATTTAGTAGGTGCGTGACTAATTCTATAAGTGAGTGATTAAACGTATCTTACTGAATGCATGGGTTAGTGACTAAACTGGGTTAATGTCTGTATCTGTCTGTTGCTGTGTAAGTGGCTGCATGGGTTTGTGAATAGCTACATGAGTGTCTATAAGAGTTATTGATTTGTTGTCTGAGTATCTGTATGGGTGCCTGAGTGTTTGTGTGGATGGGGTGTGTGCGACTGTGCATAGATGTGTGAGTGGGTGATTCACTGGGTGGATGGTTTCAAGAGTGCATCTGTGATAGACTGTATGGGTGGGTAAGTGTGTGTAAGAGTGTGTTAGTGAGTGAATGTATGTCCCAGTGGTACATGTGTGAGTAACTACATATGTGAAAGGCAGTATATATGTGTATTGGAGTATATAAATAGCTATAAGCGAGAGTGAGTGATTGTGATAGTGGCTGTATGGATGAGTGTGTGCTTGTATCAGTGATTGTATAAGAGCGTAACAATGTACTAGTATTTGTATGATTAAGTGAGCTGGTGTGTGTATAACTGTATAGGTGAGTAAATGGCAGTGTGTTTAATTATTTGCATGACTGACTAGGTGTGTGAGTACCTCTATGGATGAGTGGCGGTGTTTGAGTGTCTATATAGGAGTAAGAGTGCATATGATTGTCCTGTACTGAGTGACCATAAGTATGAGTGACTGTACGGGTGAGTGAGTGGATGTGTGTGTGTAGACCTAAGAATCAGTGAGTGGGTATGTAGTTATTGGTGTTGGAGTGTCTATGGTTTTGCGAATGGCAGTCTGTAATTTAGATTGGATGTATCAAAGGTTATATTAGGGTGTGAGGAGGTGCATCAGATTATCACGTGGATGATGTCATCAGTGATGTCATTTGAGATGTCATCAGTGATGTCACATGACACATGTCATGAGTGATGTAATATGTGACGTCATCAGCAGTGCATTGCGGGCGCGAGTTATAGTTAGCTGAACTAACTATAACGGGGAATTTCACGGGTTTTGTACGAGTGTAATGTCCAACTAACTATAACTGTCCCTAAAACCTATGGTTTTTCAGTGAATTTCAAAGGTTTTTAAATGCTAATTTCTAACTATAACTTATCTGAAACCTATGGTTTTTTCAGTGAATTTCAAAGGTTTTTAAATGCTAATTCCTAACTATAACATGTCTGAAACCTACGGTTTTTTCAGTGAATTTCAAAGGTTTTGTAAATGACAATTTTTAAATGTATTAATTGTTATATTAATTTTTTCATACTGATTTATTACATTTTTAGAATTTTTTTACATATTTTATTTTTTAAATTACATTGTAATTACATTATACATTACATTACAAAAAATACTTTCTCAGAATGAATTACTTTAGTTTAAATACTTTGCACATAGGCAATAGACTTTTAAGTACAGTAGTTACAGTTGTTGCAATGGGCACCACATTTTCAAACACAATGCAACATTCAGCTCAATGTGAATTTCTAGTTAAATGCAATTAGTTACTTTATGGATTACTTTTCTAACCACAGGACTGGATCCTAGATTCAGTCCTGGTACATCTCCTGTAAACAGTTGAGTAAAAGCGTTTTGGTTACAGTCGTGATTTTTAAGGAATATTATTGTATTTTAAAAGTTGACACTTAGAAACTTTTTCTCATAGAATCACCAATGTTATCCTATGGAAGGAAATTCACTTAGCAGGTAAAAACTGTTATCGTTACTTTTTCTTACTCAGTGTTGGATCCTGGATCCAGCACTGGTGCATCTCCTGTAAACAGTTGAAAGAATGCGTTTAAGTCATACAGGCGATTTTTAAGGAATATTTGTAGTTTGTGAAAATCGACACTTTGAAACTTTTCTGCTGAAAACCAGACAATGGATTCCTATGGAAGAAAATATAAGTTACTGGTAAGTACGGTTAAAATTACTTTTCAGGACCAGTACTGGGCTGAAAGATGCAGCACTGAGGTCTCTCCTGATAACAGGTGAGTAAATCGAAATTCGTATTTCGGCTGATTTTAGAGGAATATTTGTATGTTTCAAAAATCAACACTTAGAAACTTTTCAGCAAAAAGCAGGCAATGATATCCTATGGAAGGAAATTCAAGTTACTGGTAAGTACGGTTAAAATTACTTTTGAGGATCAGTACTGGGCTGAAAGATGCAGCACTGAGGTCTCTCCTGATAACAGGTGAGTAAATCGGAATTCGTATTTCGGCTGATTTTAGAGGAATATTTTAAAGTTCCAAAACTCCACACTTAGAAGAATTTCCAAGTGAAACCAGTCAATGTTAGCCTATGGAAGGAAATTCAAGTTACTGGTAAGTACGGTTAAAATTACTTTTCAGGACCAGTACTGGGCTGAAAGATACAGCACTGAGGTCTCTCCTTATAACAGGTGAGTAAATCGGAATTCGTATTTCGGCTGATTTTAGAGGAATATTTGTATGTTTCAAAAATCAACACTTAGAAACTTTTTCAGCCAAAAGCAGGCAATTATATCCTATGGAAGGAAATTCAAGTTACTGGTAAATACGGTTAAAATTACTTTTGAGGATCAGTACTGGGCTGAAAGATGCAGCACTGAGGTCTCTCCTGATAACAGGTGAGTAAATCGGAATTCGTATTTCGGCTGATTTTAGAGGAATATTTTAAAGTTCCAAAACTCCACACTTAGAAGAATTTCCAAGTGAAACCAGTCAATGTTAGCCTATGGAAGGAAATTCAAGTTACTGGTAAGTACGGTTAAAATTACTTTTCAGGACCAGTACTGGGCTGAAAGATACAGCACTGAGGTCTCTCCTGATAACAGGTGAGTAAATCGGAATTCGTATTTCGGCTGATTTTAGAGGAATATTTTAAAGTTCCAAAACTCCACACTTAGAAGAATTTCCAAGTGAAACCAGTCAATGTTAGCCTATGGAAGGAAATTCAAGTTACTGGTAAGTACGGTTAAAATTACTTTTCAGGATTAGTACTGGGCTGAAAGATGCAGCACTGAGGTCTCTCCTGATAACAGGTGAGTAAATCAGAATTCGTATTTCGGCTGATTTTAGAGGAATATTTGCACAATGGTGAAGGGAGGGGCGGGGCCTGAGGTGACATCTGTGCAAACGCGCCCCGTGGCGCGTTTTAAGTTGGGGGATTAAGTCCCCTTGAATCATGAGGGTCCCTACGGGCCAACTAGCCCACCAGGAACCTCCAGTATGCGCCAGGGGCTGCGTTGCAGAGACATGTACAGAGGCCACACCCTTTTTACACCTCTCTGCAACGCAGCTCTGTGGCGCTTTCTGGACGTACCTGTTGGGCTAGTTGGCCCAGGGACCCTCAGGATTGAAGGGGATTTAATTCCCCATCTTAAAACGCGCCACGGGGCCTGTTTGCACACATGTCACCTGAAGCCCGCCCCTCCCTTCACCACTGTGCAAACGCGCCCGTGGCGCGTTTTAAGTCGGGGGATTAACTCCCTTGAATCCTGAGGGTCCCTGGGGTGCAACTAGCCCACCATATACCTCCAAAAGCGCCACAGAGCTGCGTTGCAGAGAGGTGTAAAAGGGGCGTGGCCTCTGTACACCTCTCTGCAAGGCAGCCCCTGGCGCATACTGGAGGTTCCTGGTGGGCTAGTTGGCCCCAGGGACCCCAGTATTCAAGGGAATTCGATCCCCCTCTGCAAACGCGCCAGGGGCGCGTTTGCAGAGTGGTGAAGGAAGGGGCGGGGCCTGCGGGCCCGATCGTTTTTTTTTTTTCCCCTGAAGGGGGCTGTGTAGCCCCCTTCCTTTTTCCTATTTTTAGGCCCTGGGGACCCCATCCCCCAGGGCCTTACCCCTTTTTTTAATTAAAATTAAAAAAAAAAACGGGAAGAGGGCCGCGTGGCCCCCTTCCCTGGGCCTGTATTGGCCCCGGGACCCCATCCCCGGGGCATGGCCTCTTTTTTTTATTTGGAGGGGCTGCGTGGCCCCCTCCTCAGGCCATTTAAGGCCCGGGGACCCCATCCCCGGGGCCGGCCTTCACTTTTTTTTTTTAAACTTTTTTACCTTTGGGGAGGGGGCTGCGTGGCCCCCTCCGTGGCCACTTATGGCCCGGGGACCCCATCCCCGGGGCCTGGCCTCTCGTTGGGGACTGTGGGGGTCCCCAAACCCCCACAGTCCCGCCGGCTCCCGTGTCCTACGGGAGCCGGCATTGCTTACACATGGGGAGCAGCTAACATGCTGCTCCCCATGTGGAAAGCAATCAGCTTTGGATATTGGAAGAGAGAGCAGGTTTCCTGCTCTCTCTTCCAATATCCAAAGCAGTTTGCAATGACAGGACGGGGCCGCGAGGCTCCGTCCTGTCATTGCAAACAGCAGTGTCCCGGGGGTAGGCACCCGGGACACTGCAGGAGCCGGCCCTGGGGGTGGCGGTCCCCAGGGCCACCACAGGCTCCAGGAGGGGGGCCGCGCGGCCCCCTCCTTACATTTGAAAGCCCCGGGAGGTGGTGGTCCCCGGGGCTTAGGGGTCAAAACGGACCCCCATTGTAATTTTTCTTAGTGCCCGGGGAGGTGGTGGTCCCGGGCGTGTGGGGGCTGGAGCCCCCACACAGGTTTTCAAAAATAAAAGAAGCCCGGGGAGGTGGCGGTCCCGGGGGCTGCGGGAGGGCTCAGAGCCCTCCCGCACCATTCTACATAAAGCCCCGGGGGTGGTGGTCCCTGGGGCTTAGGGGGCCTATAGAGGCCCCCACACATAAAATTAACCCCCAGCATGCCCCGGGACTTGGCCCACCCGGGTGCCAATTAACATCGAAGCGCGGAGACCGCGCTTCGATTTTTCGGCAGGATTCGCGCACCCTGAGCGCATCCTGCCGATTTTAAAAAATTTTTTTTGCCAAGTGGTTCTTGTGCAGACCCCTGAGCAGACCTAGGGGGTCAGGGTGTTTCTACCCTGCCCCCTTTGTGCGCTTTGCGCACTTGTTTCTGTCCCTCGGTTCTACCGAGGGACAAAATAACTGCCAACACTTCCTGATTTGGAGTGTTGACAGCCAGTTAGCTATGCAGCTCGTGATCGGGAGGGTGCGCGAATCCGACGCGGCCATAGATATATCTATCTTTTTACTTTTGATTTTCTCAGCAACTACTGAGCAGATTTACACCATTTAACAAAAGGGTTCTTTCTGAACCAAGAACTACCTCTTTGCCAAATTTGGTGTAATTCCGTTCAGCAGTTCAGGCTGTAGCCGTGTCTAAAGTTTCCTATGGAAAATTGCATGGGGAAAACACGTTTTGGGACCCCCTTTTTCTCGGCCCCGCTTGGCGAATCCCCGAGACTTTCAGGGTAGGAGCGGACCGGAGCGCCCCACAAAGTTTGAAAATTTTGCGAAGATACGTCAACCGGCAAGAGAGTTATTTCAAATAGAATGTCGCGGATTTCCTATGGATAATAGGTTGTAACTATAACTATCTACTGGTGACCGCCAGTAGATAAAATATATATATATATATATATATATATATATATATATATATATATATATATATATATATATATATATATATATATATATGGTTTTTAGTTACCTGTGATATACTTACATCTTCTGCGTGGTAATGACTTGCGTGGTAAAGGCATAAGCATGGTAATGGACACGTGGTAAAGGCATGCGTGATAATGGCATGTGTGGTTCCATCATACATCCCTTGTGGAAGACCTGTGCTAAGTGTGTGAATCACACATATAATTCATTTTTGCATGTGAAAATTCTCATGTATGCACATACTTATGGAAAACTGTGGCTTCTCATGAGTCCTCTTTAAATTTTTGGCGAATTTCCAAAAAACTATATAAATCAACTCCAAACATAAGAGTAAAACCTACAGTAGATGAATGATTATTTTTGTAAATGGGGTCACTTGTAGCCACGCTTGTAAGCAGACATCCAGAATGTTGTTGCTTAATGGTGTTCATCCATTCCAGTATAATGTGCATTATATGTGCACTAAACTTTCATAATGTCTTGAGCATTGCAGATAGAATTATGTTACTCTGTGGTGTAGGTATGTTTAACTTGAAAATATTTTGTAAGGCTGAACATTTATTCAATTTAGAGTTATTCTTATTAACTAATCAATACATTAATACTGGTTAATGCTGACCTCTGGTAGCACTAAAATGGTCAAGCAGTCCTCTCAGGAGGACTAGGGCGGACTCAGAGTCTGCTCGAAGCAGAGCTACAGCTCAAAAAAGACATAAAGTTGCAACAGATTCCTTTTGAAAAAGACCAAGGATATCTTATAAGCATATCAGGGAGTTAAGGGCTTCCTCTAGAAGGCATTGAGATCCATAGTAAAGATAATGCAGGTAAGTACAGTGAAATAATATAAAACAACATTAGTTACATTTAAGTACACAAGACGATATTCTGGGGTCAACCTGTATTAAATAACATTATTGGGGTGCATGTAAAATAAAAAAAATAAAAAGTCAAATGGTGAGGCACATTTTTTTAATACTGCAGATCATCCTGCGATCAATACCACCAGAGGAGCCAAGAACCAACATAACCTTGTTCATTCATGTGAATATCTTTGTCCTCACTTGTAGCTGAGACTCCATTAACAGAATGCAAGGGTGTCAAACCACTGTCACACACTACCATGGGACCCACATCAAATGAACGACACCCACCACATAGAGCCGAGTTGAGGCTACATAACTGAGCCCTGGCATTCTCTGTGATCAGTTTCCACGAGTGTGAATTGTGCTTCAAAGGCAGAGCCAAACATTTACATGTTAGCCACACTAGTCCACACATAGTTCTGCCTATCTTGCTCCCATTTCAATTTCCCACAAGGACAGTTGGAAGTTGTTTTGAACTTAGTAATGTATTAATGTCCTCATCCTTAAACGGATATGCCAGAATGTTCTGCACTGTAACCCAGCATTTAGTGCTATTTTCTTAGTGCAAAATGCATCTTTGCATCCAAAATGCACCAGATGATGCATCTAAATGCAACAGAAGACAAACAGCAGGAGTTCCTTGAGCTCGCTAAGTTCGATGTTGCTGAGCTATGGTATGCTTTTTGCACCCAAATACAAATATTTATGTGTACGAGCATAATCGTGTAATTTTCGTTTTTTTCACGTCAAAAGAGTAACGCAAAATTAAGAAAATTACTCGGATTACTCGATCGTAATTAAATATTTCGCCTAGACCTAAATATGGAATACCAAATGCCAATTAGTAAATTTACACAAGTGGAAATGTTCCGCTTGAGTGCATTTCCACTTGCTATTTTTTCTTTTGGTTTTTATCTCTTTTACGAAATCCCATCAGTTTGGGCTCCTCCCACCATTCCTGAACATTTGAAACAGAAGTGGGAATTTGCATTCCCAAATGAAGACATTTGCACGTATATCTTTGGAAATCGTGTGCTGTGACAGTTTTCCTAGTTTCAGCAGGAAATCATCTTCAGTTTGCAGCCCTGAACACATAAACACAAGGATTCAACACCAAAATATGCCATTATAATGTGGCAGTAAACAAAAACATTAAAATAAAAGAGGCCCAGAGTCCCTTAAAGTACATTTAGCCATCTGGTCATCCCCGGCATTTGTCAATTAACACGTGTTCTCGAGCAAACTAAGTACAAGGCAGAATTATTTTGGGGCATAATAATGTTTCTCACTGGAATCTCGAAAATAGGACGGTCACGAGTTTTTGCTCCTGTGGCTCGGGTGCGAAAACATTGCGTTTTATGCTCTGGGACTGATTGATTACTTACGAAATAAAACAGAGGCTAGAAAGAGTGCATTTTTGGGTTCTTTGGTTTTAAATAGATTTGCTCTGAAGGATTAGGCCGAGAGCTCAGCACAGCAGTTAAGCCAGTGTTTCTAATTAAGTGTTCAACTCCTGTGGGACGAGGACAAACTTTATTAACAATAAAGGATTGGCTGTGTGCAGAGCAAAGCTGGCTGAGCCTTGGAAGGTCACTCGGTAGTCATTCAGAAGGAGACATTAAACACTTCAATTATTCGGATATGGATCCTCAGAACGCGGCCAGAGCCGGATATGTGCTTCTGTTTAATTACAAACACACTCTGCAATCTGAGGACAGTGACATTGTTTAGGTTTACCTTAGCTGAACTTAGCACATACCTTCGAACTCACCTGGTACCACCATGCCTTGAGAGTGATGGGGCATGGGCACTCTTCCCACAGCCAGCTGGTGAAGAGACTTTATCACACAGTTAACCCCAGGGGGAACTGGAAATATCTCACAGAGCAGGTTTCCTGCTGGTCTGTTGAAGCTCTGTGCTTTTGCGAACCATTGTGGCTTTTACAACCTGGTAGCCAGCCCCGGCTGTCTTTGTGCTTTTTCGAAAGGTAGGTGTGGCTGCTGAGTCAGCACCAGCATTCCAAAGCCCCGCTAACTTCTCAATTGCTTTGCGCTCTCCAAGGGCCCGCCCCTCTTCTGTAGCTTCACACAGAGTAAATTTTTCTCAGATTGGCCGGCCAAAACTATTTAGTTAAATAGGTTTAAAAAAAGGGAAAGTGGAGAGTTGCCAAGCCATATGTCAGAACAACAGATTGTATGCTATGCCTGAAGATACTTATACAGATGTTTATGCAGCTTCAGACATTGCATGGTTGTTCCCGCCTTTCCTTTATTTGCTAGTGGTTTGGATAGTAAACCTGCACTGCCATTTTAGGTTAGATCAGTGGGTTAAATACTGATATCTCTAAATGAATTGCAAGTCACAGGGTCAAGGTCAGTGCTCAGTTTGTGAAAGAAAGAGTGACGGTGCCCAAATCTCTGCTCAGAAACCCACGGCTGGTGCAATTAAGTGTTGGAGCGCCGAATACCAAAGCTGCTTTGTTTAATCCACTACCAGACACTTCCTGTCCCTTCCTCTCACTCCTACAGGTTCCAGCAGTCTCCCTTTATGACAGTTTTGCCATCTTTCTATTCCTTCTCTTTCCGATCTGCTTGTATTCCCCTTTCTTGCACTTGCTAGCTATCTGAGGCAGAAAAATAAGTGCTGGTCCTCAAAAATAGGTGCTGGTGGCCCCCACCGGCAACCACTGGCACAAATTAAGCACTGGTCAGGGTTTAATATAGTTAAATTACCTTTTCGTCATTCCTAGGTCAATGAAATGAGAGCCATGATAGATTGTAATATTCTATGTGTAGACAGGTAATATTTGCAATAAAATATGCTCTATGTGAAAAACTTTGAATAAAAGTGCTTCGTAAAGAACACCTATTATAAAAAACAACTGTCCTTCTCACCACTGTGAAAGTGTGTTGTTTTTGTTTACTGATACATGTTTGAACATCTGTCAATACACTACACAAATACCTTCCTCTGCCCATAAGCACCCATCCAAAACTTGCCACAGATGATCTGTCATACGGCTTATACTTTCTAAGTAAAAACTGTCTTTATTGGACAACATAAACGTCAGAACTGTGTAAGACTCATTCTACGCACACCATCAGGATATGTTGGCATTAGTCCTGCTAGCTCACAGTGCACCATCTGTAACCCAAACCAGACAAGGTAATAGATGGATTGTGCAACCTCAGAACATGACAACCCTGACTCCCCAAGGAAATCGTGGTAACAGATCTAGAAACTTGTTGTTTGGTTACTCATGCATACCCAAAGAAAAACACAAGAAATACACAACATGAAGTTTCAGTATTTATTGAAGCATTGTGATTCTTGAGAAAAAAACTTGCGCTGCAATAATCATTAGAAGGAAACAAAGTAATGTGATTAGCATTATGAGAATGGTGAAGAAGATAAACAGTTCAACCATTTTGCTGTTACAGAGAATATATGCTTGCATATAAGTATTGTCATATATTGTAATTCTACCTAGCGCTACCTATCCTAGTGGGCCCAGGGTGGGTGAATCTGCCAAAACCCTGTATGGTGATCTAACTCCCTTGTTAACTGTTGGTAAGTGTTATCAGGTTGCCCGTCTTGGTGGAGAGCTGGGCATCAGCCCTCGTAAGGGTTAAACAGGAATCAGCTGGGCTGGAATTCCGGCATGCGAAATGCTCCTCTACCTAAACAAGGAAGTGATGTCATTTATATAATAAAATCACCCATGTTGCCATGCCCCAATCAGGCCACTTTTGTTGATTCTATTGTGATAGCTCTGTCGCTGAACGGACAAAAACAAAAAACATTTTGCGCAGTGAACTTAGCCCTTGTACAGAATGTTCACGGTATTTGATAATATGCCTATGAAGTAGAAATGTAAGCAAAGCCAGTTCAGAGAATATTATCCGGCACAGACATGCAAGCAAATATATGTCAAATGTCATTGTGTTTAAGAAAAGAAGGCAACTTTTAAACGTGAGCATGTAAAATGGTGGTGTTTCTACCAGGGCCTAAACACATGACAGATCCATAAGTATGATTGGAGAGCAAATGGTGGCAATTTCTTTTGGCTACAGATGGAAGCTCTAGTGGTGCCCCCTTGTATGCTATGATCAAAGTCATATTGAATACAATCCATTAGGTTCAAAACGTGCCCTGGAAGACCACATTCTAAGAATATTTGTTGGCATACAAAGATTACACGTGCTGACACATGCTGATGTGTCTTCGAGGTCACTATATAGCTCAACTCATATTAAAAAATGACCAATATCCTCATCCCTACTCCTCTGGGCTAAAAAGGACATGGTCCCCACTCTATAAATTGCAGGTGAATGTGATGCACTTGCATCTACCTCCCACCTGTGATCTGCTCAGCATTGGAAAATGGTATGCACTTCCAATGGATCAAGATAGAAACCTTAGGGAAGATCCTTCTCCTACCTCGCAGCAAAGACCTGGAACACCCTTCCTCTCCACTTCAGGCAATCACTGTCACTGCCTCAATTTAGGAAGGGCCTCAAAACCTGGCTCTTCGACTGAACCACAGTGCCTTCTATGGATCAGCAGTCCCCCCGCTCCAGTGCCTTGAGACCCTTGCGGGTGAGTAGTCGTGCTTTACAAGACACCTGATTGATTGATTGATTGATTGATTAGGAAATGTAAGGATTGAAATAAGCAAATATTCTAGATTTAAATAGCCTTGTTGCTAATGGTGTCTGCTCACATAGGTGGAAAAAATACAAATTCTTGAGTATTAAGGTTCCTAGTTACTTGGAACACACGTGCAATTAATGCTCTCAGCAGAATCCGAAAAAACATTCAATTTGTGGGCAGTACTGCCAGTAAAACCACACTGTACATATCAGGATTCAGAATAACATTCTGAATCCTTCAGCATTTTACAATGACCCTACTATTCTGAGATTTGTTGTTGAGACCAATTGTATCCCCAATTGTTTTTGTCCTGATGATGACCTTGAAAATCAATACCAGGGTCGAAATGTCATCAACATTATAATAGACAGACTGGGACATGACTCATTGGACGAGGAACATAGCAATATAATTGATATGAAACATGGCGCATTAATTCTAGGACTTTAGCAATTATTTACTTTATATATTCGCACTTATTCACTTTTATTTGTCATTTATTGTGTGATCACTTAGGACACTTAGCATATTTTGCATTATACTTAACTCTCTGGTCATTAAATAATTGTGCCTCTAGATTGCCTTTATGAATTATTTTTAGGGGTGTACTTTCAGGGGGGGGGGATGTTTGGGCTGTTACACCCGCCTAAGAATGTATCCTGTAGTAAATAGTTGGGTATGGTGAGTCCTCTGTTGGATTTTACCTGGAATCTTTACATACACACAGACAAAAACACACATACACACACTTGTCCCCTTATGTCTGTTTTATAGGTCTTAAAAAATGTTGCTTAGTTTTAAAAATATTTTGTTTTAAGGACTCCTAACAATACGCACTGCCCCTAAGCCCCCTTTATTCCCTGTTTCTCATATAATGTATTTTCACAAGATATGCTAGCGTTATTATTAGGAAATTTGAAGTTCACCCCCGCCCAATCTTACTGACCAAGCAACGCCCATGATTATTTTACCCATATTAATTGTGATGAGTCAAAATCCTTTTGCTCATAAATGTAATATACTAGGTTTAAATGAGACTGTAGTGCGCTGTTGTTGCACAGTTATCTAGTTACCCAAGTTTCCGTCAAAATATTGGGTTGCCAAATTTTTTGTTACAAGTTTTTGACTTTGTTAATGCTTGTATTGTTTTGTCAAGGTTTTTGTATTTTTGCGAAGTTCCCGGGCCCTAACTATTTAAAAAAATAAACATTAGTTAAAAGCAAAAATACTTTTAGGTCACCTCTGTTTGCATAGGTTATGTATGCACACCTAATCATGAGTCAGGGCTCATGTTCTCTGTTGTGATTAGCACAGATGAGCATTTCAATGTTTTTATAATTCAGCACATATTTTATGCAGTTGTGCCTAACTGAGAATACTGCAACAAAACACATTACACTCATTCAAAGCAGTGGTTCTGTATCTTTTTTGCCATATTTTCGAATAGGAACAACTTTATAAATTGTCATTAAGTGATGAAAAATGCAATAGGTACACCGGCATTAATCACAGCAGATTGAATGCGAACAAACTGATGATTAGGCATGTAAATCACAAAAACACCGCTGCACATGAGCAAACGAAGTTGAGCAAGCCTTTTTTTAGAAAGGAAACATTATTCATCATACGGCTGTACCATATGTGTCCCATCTGTACCACACTTCCAAACTAAGGTTCTGATATGCAAAATGTTTTTACAGTCGCAAACAGCGATTCATTCTGTTTGCGACCATAAAACACTGTTTAATATGTATAAACCCAATTTAGTAGTCAATAAATTATTACTGACTCCCAAAATTGCTTTTCGACTCCATAACGAATCGCTATTTAGAACGGACATGTTGTAGGCATCCATTCCAAATTGTGATTTTTTTAGGGGATATATCAATGTTTGTCGCAAACCATTGAAAATTTACAGACTTCGAGTTCGGGAGGCAAGTCATTCGCAAAAGGGAAAGGGTCCACATAGAAATTTGTGAATTAAAAAAAGAAAGGTTTGTGGGAAGTAGGCAGTGGGCCTACTTTCAAACAAGCTTTTTTTAAAGTTACCTTTCTTTTTTAAATGCAGTCCCCAACTTTACTTTTTATTTCAGTCCAATCACAGAGCTGGTGGTCTGCTGACCCCTGTAGGCCACCATCCCTATAATGGCGAGTAAGTTGCATTTTGGGACCTACCACAGTAATATTCATGAGATAGGTCAGATTGTGACTCACTCTGAATGGTAAATTTAAAAACCGACCAATAGGTACATAGGTCGGTTTGATGGTTTCCACACTGTTTGAAAAAATGTTGGTCGCAATTTGTGATCAGTGTTTTGCGACTAGGCCCTATAGAATTACTTTCGATCTGCACCACTCTCCTTAACACAAATTCTTAATCTTTATGAGCATCCGGTTTTAAGTGTGTGAGCGGAGCGTGCATCGCACGTTGATACCAGAGGCGCATACATATTAAAATCAGGAAAGGGCATCTACAGTATGTTGTTAAATTCGTTGTTATTCAGGTTATTAAAGTGATATGGAAATGTTAAAGAAAGAAAAAACTCGCAGAAACCAATTCCTTTCTTTGAGACGTGCTTTGAATAAAGATGGTAATTCTAAATTCCCTGTCATAGCAGGTTAAAAGAAAGCTGAGATTTGACAGACAAGCACGGTGAGAGAGTGAAATGTTTGAGGTGCAAAGTCAACTTGTCAGATATTTGATACATTAATGCTGCTTAGTTAATGGTGTTTTCTGACTGGTAAAACGTAAACATGTCATAAGACCTCTAGGGCACGTGTGATCTAAGCTATTCAAGTATATACGAATTTCAAAATATTTAGTGATGCATATTGCTCTTTGTTAAATGTATCACATGCTGAATGAAAAATGAATTTTGTGTTTTTCATGCTGTGTATGATGGAATGTATATCTTAATAGTTGTAGCATTGATCTGAAAAGCCGTCCACTGTATATATAGTTCTCCTCTGGGTGCTTATGTTCATTTTGCGATAAATTGTAGGCGTGGCCAAAATTTAAATCACACTGGCGATATTCGTGAAATACCCCAATTTCATGTTATGCAAAATTTAGCAATTCCTCAGATTTTTGCATTTTGCATAATTTGTTATCTTGAGAAGAACAGTTCAAGCATAACATTTCTTGGGAAGAACAGTTCATGCATAAATTATGTTGCAAAGAGACATCTTTTGCTTAAACTACTCTCCTACCGCTATCTCAAATGTACTTTTTATGCAAAGTATGTCTTTGCTTAAAAAGTCACACAAGAACCTGTTAAATCACATTTTACATTAAAATCGTAATGTGGTGTCATTTTCTCTTAAGGTTTGTGAACTTTAGCTAGAAAAAAAATCTACAGTTTTCCACAACCCTAGTAAACAGACAGATTTGCAGCTTGCTGACAGTGACAGAATGGCAAATGCGCGTGACATAAGTAATCAACATTTTGTCATCAAAATGAGACAATTTTACCTCCTCTCAGTATTATTATGAGGCAGGTAGAAAATAAATCCAGAATTCGTGTAGTAAAACTAACTTAAAAATCCCACTCTGGGCAACATGAGGAGTTTCGTGTTTTTGGGATGTGCCCTTGTGAACAATGCCTTGTATACTATCTGATTAAAAATACGATTTTGTTCAGCAACTTACTTCCCCATTTGTTGCCAAACGATTTAAGCACTCTCTCTGAGTGGGTGAGTCAACGATTTACGGTGTGCCCACTAGTAAATAGAGATATTAACAAGTGCACGATTTATTGCAAGACAGCAGTTTTACAAGCAAGCTTTCTCTGTGCCAGGTAATTGCCTATAGTAATCTTTTCCTCCAAATAATCCTTCACAAAAAAAATGCAGTGCTAAGCATCCATACTCCACGCCCAAATCACAAAAACGAGGTCGCCGGCCTGGGACAGGAAAAATGGCTGTCTCAAATATGCAGCCACATTTGCACTGGAGAAAAGTTGAGATTCACAGCCCCAAATAATGGCCAATGGGGAAAGGGTTGACAGTGATTGCATATGTTGTGCTTTCAGTTGCAGTTCAGCCCTTCCTGCCTAATTGTGCAGCATGGTCCAATCTTTTGCAACAGCACAAAACATGGCTGAAAAATGCATGGCGGCTCCCCCATAGGCCGGTTCTTAGACACTTTGGCATGACTTTTGGATTATGGCAATTCCTCTTGGATGTGATGGTGGCATTGTGGTTTAGTTAGTGGGACAGATAGTGGGAGAGTTAGTGATCCAGCAACTTCACTTGGCTCAAGCTGTAGGTGATGAGCGTCTTGCAGTTTCTTTGGTTTTATTGCAGAGCAGATGTTTTTGGTTATTTTTGGAATTAAACATTTAAATTGAAATTTTACACACAAATTCTTCAACATTTGAATTTACATTACCTTAGATTCAAATGAAATAATTTCTGTATATAATTATTTGTGCTGTTTTACATTGAACTTCTCTTCCAAAAAGAGCATGCCTTCCTTAATTCCTATTTTCCTGCAGCTTTTCATTACTTCCCTTTCCTCTGAATGCACAGCATTGTGATCATTGTTCACAGCAATGTCTGGGTGGGTTAGAATGTGACACACCAAAGATGCACAGTTTGACACAAGGCTTACACTATGTGACGCACACTCATTGGTTTGAGCACCTGCCTTGGCAGCATTTTCTGTGTCAGGACAGGCACCGATAACACCAATCAGGAGATCTGCATTCCCCTTTGCAAGACAACTGAATGGGAAATATAGGAAGGCCAATTCCTGCCTAGCCTCAGCTGACAAAGGAAAAAGGGCCTGAAGAGGAGGAAGACGAAGAGTAGGGGGCTCTAGGTAAAGGAAGCATCTATCCTAAACACAAACACATACCACCTGACATCACATTACTCCACACCAGGCCACCACTATCCACACCCAGTGGAAATTCAAAGTTGACCACTGACTCCAATCTCCCCAAGAAGTAGAGCTGCATCCATCTTATCTATCTTAGACTTTGTCTAGGCAAAATGTTACAAAGAGTGAGGGTTCCTTCATCTCTGTGTTCAGTGAAACTAAATGGTCAAATATATGCAGAAAACAAAAGGAAATTTACACATACAAAAAGGTTTGTACTGACCTAACAAGTCCATGTAGAAAAGCTGATGCATTGTATTGTTAGATACGAGAGGATACAATTTTGCATAACCATACTTAGAAAGCATGCTCTGTCATGTTTTGATTTTGGGCAAGATGTCATACTTTGGTCTGTACTTCTGTTCACGGCTGAGCCTAAACGTCAAAGCCACCAATCTCTAACTCTTTGTGGTTAAGATGGTACCCTAGATCCTAAGTGAGTCAGAAAGTGGAGTCTTTTTTCAAGATGACAATTTTACAAAACTGCAACATAATATATAAATGCCTTGCACAAAAAATGGTCAACAAACCATAACAAGTCTAAAGTAAGGGTTTCCAGACAATTTTGGCCTGACAAAACAGGAGTCCATACAAACGTTTTTTAAAGCACTCAATTGGCTTGTGTAGGGCTAGAAATAAATTAGTAATACTTTGCATCAAGCAATACAGCATTTTGGAGCAAGAGCTTAGGAATAATGCTGAAGATAGCCCTCAACTATGCACTAGCATAGCATCTTAATTTAGCTAACATCTGATTACACCTGCAATTGTAATTCAAATGGCAAAAGGAACAGGACATGTCCCTCTTATGTGATGGGAGAACACTCCTAGTGTTTTAGGAAAATTGTTGCGTATTTCTTCCTGGGACAATCATATCTTGTATGACAGTCGTGGTTACGAAAATATAGCATTGGAAGGCCTGTCTTAACTAGAGTGTGTCTCCTGGCTGTCCTCTGGTGGCCAGCCCACTAACATGTTTTTTGGCGGCAGAGCCAGCTTCGGCTCTGCCATTAAAAAATAAGTGGTTTCCCCACCTCTGGGTCAGGCCAGGAAACCGTGCGGTGGGAGCTCCGGATATCTGCTGATTCTCATATTGTCGCTCACCTCTAAACGAGTCTCTTGATCTACTGTTTCTACCCTATCTGATGTGCATTATGTCTGTGAATACGGTGATGCATCCCGCATCTCCATAGACAAACCAGAAGGGGAGCCCCATGAATGTCTTTTAACGACGTCTGGCTACATCTCACCATCTTAAAGTTTGATTTGAAGCAAAGTTGTTTACATCGGAGTTCTTCGTTCAGTATCTTGATTTGAATAGGCTGTTAGAACACTCAACTGCAAGGATTAGTTAGTATAAACTGGCTCCTCTTGTGGAGGCATGGCTCCTGGATGAGAATCAAAGACAACAAAATGGGTGATTTTTTACCATATGGATGTGAAGTTGCCTGAACCATAGAACACAAATCAGGAGGGAACCCAGTTCATCACCACGATTACTGCTTATTACAGTAGAGTGTGAGAGTTTGTAATGTATCCTACCTGAAGGCTAGACAGAGCCAGTCCTAGAACAGTTCTCTAATGCACAGCCTTCCTCATGTGTCTTCCTGTATCACTGTAAATATACCCTTGATTTAGTGATCTATTGTCATTGACTTTGTGCACATGCTCACCTTCAAAGAGCATTCTGTCCGAGAAAACAAGACGCAGCAGCTCTCCCAACTGAAAAATGTAAACTCTTCATTTCCGAAACAGATTTCAGAACTGCAGTGCAATCACTGGTTCTCTCTGCCATGGACAGAGGCAACACTTTGCTCACCACTCTATCAGGCATCACCGGGGCATTCCTTAGAGGCTTCCTCCAGCTGTGTCACATTTCAAAAGTCTGAAGTAATTAAGCAACAACCCATCAACACATTGGAACTACATTGGCTCCCACTCCAGGCCTGTACTCTCTTCAGGGCCAACTGCATCACATACAAGGCCATCAGAAAGAATATCTTGACTACCTGGCTAATAAACTATGCCCACAGACAGATAGCATCACACAAGGAGCAAGGACATCACCAGACTGGCCTTCTCTGTCTACACTTCCAGGATATTGTACAACATCCCCATTAACATCAGCACTTCTCCTACCTTCCTGCCATTCTGGGATTCAAATCCCTAAAGGAACACCCTCCACACATTTGGAACTTGCCAGTTACTTGACCCTCAATGAGTGACCATCTATCATACCTCTGGGCTCACACCCATTAAGGGCTCTGTTACTTCCTATTTACTTTTGCACCATACACATACCTTCACATACATACATGCATACATATATGCATACATATATACACTTCTACACCTTTCTATGTGCAAAGTACCTATAACTAAACATTGGTGCACTTCAACAATAGTTTCCAATTGGATTAGTATTACTCAAAAACAGTGGGTCTCAAAGTGCAGGACAGGCGTTCCCGGGGTAGGGTGAAGGCAGAAGCGTTACTGAATCTCAAGAGCGAGGCAGTGGCGTAACGAAACTTGAGGGAGCCCCCCTGCAAAGTACATGAAGGCCCCACCCCCGGACCCAGTCAGGGGCCAGCTGTCCATGCACAGTGCTGGAGGGGGTCCCCTGGAGCTCGGAGTCCCCCCGCACCGTGGGGATGCAGGGGCTAATGTTATGCCCCTGGGGGGAGGGGGCCCATGGCTCTGCCAAAGACGAGCATTTAGCCTGTCCCTGAAGAAAGCGGTCAAATATCCTGCTGAAAAACAATGCTATGATAAAGTGAAAGAAAACAGAGTTGTCATGACCCACTGTGTAAGGGGAAATCAGTAATGTCTTTGTCACTTATGTCCTGACTGGGATTAAGTGTCGAATGAGGGCCTCCGAATGTCTCCTTATGCTCACCCCTGCAATCCTGAATAAAGATCAAACAGCGGGCTTCTTTAGAGTGCAATGTCTCCAATAACATGTTGGCAATCATGTATTTGAACGTGCTTTTAAAAGGATAACTGAACATAACTGCAGTAGTTGAAATGTTAAATATATGCATAGTTGCCAAGTAGCCCTTGTCTCATGTCACACCTTCAGTCAGTCCTAAAATTTTAGCCAGCAGCGCAGTGGCGACTAGCAACTACCGAGAGTGGTAGGGCGGACAAATGGGTGAGTGCCCATGGGCTACAAGCAAGGTGCCTATGTTAAAAAATAAATAAAATTAAAAGTCCCTTACATTGCTTGCTGCATGACATGCCCTCCTCGCTCCAGTCCGGTGTTCTTCTCTCGTCCAGGTTCCATCTCGGGCCCCTGCCAACTCCCTTAACCAATCCTGATGCTGCTCTCATGCTGTTAACCAGCATGAGAGAAGTGCAGGATTGGAGTGACACGCTCCTGAGGGCACTGGAGGCCTGTGCGTGGATGCTGGCCTGGTAAGGTGGTGGGAAGGAGATACCTTTTGCTGCCAAACACTGTTTTTAATTTTCTTTTAACTTCGGAATTCAGATTCGATTTGATTCAATTTGGGGCTATTGCTCATGCTAAGGGGACACTTTGTGGACCCTCTTTTTTGGCTCACAGAGTGTTTCTGGTAGGGTTACAGTGGTTTGAAGGGCCTATTAGGGCCCGTTTTCCTTCCTTTTTTGGCCATTTTGGATGTGCCATCACTTCTGTGGGTAAGTGCTCTAGCGCTAATTACTTGTACATCCCTTCAGCATATAAGCGCCCTGATGCGTGGTCCGGAGGTAACTATAGAGCCTAGTCTTGATAATAGGGAAAGAGTGAACAGAGGGGATAAGGTGGGGAAGAACATACTACAGTGCGCCTTGGTTAACATTTGCTCTGCGATAAAACATAATATTGAAATTAGCGAGCTGATTAGCACCACTCAGTTAGATTGTTTGTTCATTACAGAAACCTGGGCGAAGGAGAATTCAGGTTCCGAGCTAGTGGCAGCTGTTCCCCCTGGTTATGCCATTGTGTGGATAGATATGAGTGTCCGGAGAGGTGGGGGACTGGCCATCATCTTCAGAGACTGGCTGAACTGTACTCTAGAGTTGGTCAATACCTCTGCTATGGAGGGAGGTGAGGTGGGGTACTGTAAAATTAAAACCGACCACATTCAGATTCTGGCTGGGTTGCTGGTTTATTGCCCTCCTGGTCCTAGAAGGCAGTTCATTTTAAACTGGGACCAGGTACTTGAACCAGTCATCTCCTGTAGTAACTTCACCATTTTGGGGGATATTAATCTTCATCTGGACGAGAAAGGCGATAATGATACCCGGGCTTTCTTGGATACTATGAACAGCTTTGGCTTTTCCCAACAGGTGCCTGCCATCACCCATTCAGCCGGCAACATGCTGGATGGGATCTTTACCAACTTAGATGCCCTGACACTGGAAGATTGCCTTCTGTTAAGCTGGTCAGACCATCATATGGTGCTGTTTATAGTGCTTAGGAATATGACGGAGAAGAGTACGCAGAGTAACTCTATCTGATTCATAAAGTAGAGTAAAATCTCGGAAGAGGAACTGGCTGAAGCTCTAGCCAATTTTCAAGTAAGAGACTCAAGTGGTTTGGGTTCACTAGCTGGGAATAATCGGGTACTGTCAGTCATAGAAGAGGTGGCTCCTGTCTGAACTAATTTTAGTGGCAGAAGGAAAACATTTGATCCATGGTTTTCAGAAACACTTAAAGACCTCCAAAAACTATGTCGTAGGCATGAACAGAGATGGGAAATAGTACCAAATTTGGAAGAAAAGAACAAACACAAAGAATTAATTGGAAAATATAAAAGCACTATTTTTGAGGTTAAATCATCCTATTTTCCGCTGAAAATAACATAGGTTATTAATATTCCGAAGGAACTATTCAAGATACAAGCTCTGGAGAATTCCCTAGATTTTTGTGATAACGTGGCCGAGTTCTTTTGGGAAAACTTGATGAAGTTTTATGCTGAATTTCAGGAGCCTACTGGGATATCAGCGGCGTCTTCTGCAGAAGGCGATAGTCAGCCTATTGACAGTCATTTAGTCAGGTTCTCTCCCTTGCCGGCAGCTAAAATCAAATCCCTTTTAAGGTAATTCACTTCAGGATCATTGGATGACCCCTATCCGCCCAAGGTACTGCAGTTGGCCCCGTAGCCAATTGCAGAAGCCCTGGAGAAAGTTTATTCCCAGATCCTGGAGTCAGGAGTGTTCCCCCAGTTTTGGAAGAAGGCAGTTGTCATTCCCCTCAAGAAAAATCCTAATGGGGATTCAAGTGATCTAAAAAATCTCCATCCGATCTCCCTGCTGCCGGCCCCAGCTAAAATCCTGTAGAAGCCCATTAACCAGGAGTTGGCTCATTTTTTAAGCGATCATGAACTTCAGGACCCTTCCCAAAATGGGTTTAGGAGGAACCGCAGCACTGAATCTGCACTACTGGCGGTGGCCGATTTGATTTGCCGGCAAGTCGACCTGGGAGGCGTGGCTATTTTGGTTATGCTCAATCTGTCACCATTTGACACCATATCACCTTCGGTGTTGGTGCCAAGGCTGCGGCAGGCTGTGCTGAGGGATGCTGCATTAAACCTGCTGGAGTCATTTTTAATGAACAGAAGTCTTACTGTCATCTGCAGGGACTTTAGGGCCAAACCTTTCCAGCTTCCCTGCAGAGTTCCGCGGGGCTCTTCCCTCAGTCCTTCCTTATTTAATCTATATGTCACCCCCCTGGCAAAACTGGTTCGTTCCTTCGGTTTCCAGGTGTTGTCTTACGACAATGACACCCAAATCATTGTTTCCATCTCTAATGATTGGGAAGAGGTTGTGGACAGGTTCAGGTCTTGTTCGGCTGAAGTCAGTATTTGGATGAGAGAGAACTGGCTTAAAATGAATGGGAAGAAAACTGAGATTGTGGTTTTTGGGCCAGTAAATTCGATCTGGACCGACTGTTGGTGGCCAGAAACCCTACCTGTTCTGATGGCCGCTGCTAAAAATTTGGGGGTGATCTTTGATAATTCTTTGACATTTAACACCCAGGTCAGTAAAACTGAGTTCTTGTTTTTTGGATCATTAAGTCCTTGAAGAAGATTCTCCCCTTTCTTCCTGATGAGCTAATGGTGTCAGTGGTCATTGCGCTTATTACATCCCTCCTTGATTACTGTAATGTTCTCTATTTAAATGCCAATCAGTACTGACTAAATAAGCTTCAGGCCATCCAAAATGCTGCTGCCCGGCTGGTCCTGGGGCTGTATAAACACATCTCAGTGAGGGAGGGCTTGCGAACCCTCCATTGGTTGCCGGTGAGAAAGCAGGTGTCTTTTAAAGCCCTGTGCCTGGTACATAAGGCTCTTCATCAACATGGCTCATGTTATCTTAGAGGTGCCTTTAATTGGTACGCTCCCAGAAGACTTTTGAGATCGGCAGGACAGAGAAAAGTGATAGTTTTGAGGTTCCAGAGAGCAAAGTGGGAGAACGAGCCTTCACGGTGGTAGGCTGCCATGCTGTGGAACTCTCTCCCTGTAAAGATTAGGAGCCTGGAATCCTATGCCACTTTCCGCAAGCAGGGGCTTGTTTGCATGTTTCGTGTTAGGTTGGTCCCCTTCTTTCTGATGCCGAATGATGCCTTTTGGTTTTATGAGCTTTATAAATCTCTTAAATCTCAAGTTGCTGGCTCAGTTGCCAGTTGGGTGTGATAATATGAAAAAAATAAATGGTACATACAAACATTAGTTTAGTGAAATGTTTTTTGGCACCTTATGAAGTCTCCAACACAATTTGAGTACTTTCTTACAATATATTATTCTTCTCACATAAGGATATATTATAAGATAAAAATAACGCAGAACATTGCTTTTGGAATATTATCTGCAGTCATTCTCCCCTGTGTGATCCTACCTTGAAAGGTCTAGCTTACTTGCTTGGTTTTACAATGCATATATTTACTGTGGTAAATTAAAAACCACTGCTAAATTAAGGTTTGCTCTATTAGTGACAGAGGGTGGGCCTCACCCTCATAGAAATTATTTAGATTTCTTTGCAGTCTTTAAACTATGTTTGTCGTTTTAGCTTGTCACTGTGAAATCATTTTTTACAAGTACTTTTCTTTTTTTTTACTTTTACAAAGCCACGCAAATCGGACTTTGCGTGGCTTTGTAAGTTCCAAAATAGACTTTGTGTCGGGGCTACTCCAAAAAAAAGTGATGCAGCCCCGACACAAAATCCTAGTGAATCGGGGCCTGGGTATTTTAGAATAGCTATGATAAGCTGATGAGGAACAATGTAGTGACACTTTCGACTTAAATGAAGCATAAAAATAATTTTTTTGTTCTATCAATATTTGAAGTGAAATCAGGGACATAATTTTCAGGCTAAACGGAGAAAGATTACAAAGCGCTGAAGAGAAATTGCTGAAGCAAATGTCTTTCTTTATTCAGAATTGAAACCAATGATGGGCGCTCACAGACAAAGAGACGTTATTAAGGCATGAGCAAACTGGGAAATTGTCCAGAGCCCCCACTTTCCAAGGGGCCCCTGGGAAAGTGAACTAAATTTCTAACTTCACTCTTTCTATTTCTCCATCTCAACCTTCAACCTATAATTCAATATTGTTTGGCATCCTGGGGTTTGAATTATCAGAAAACAGCCAATAAAATGCAAAGTTGTTGTGAAGAGGGACCCCTAAAGTATGTCTTGCCCCAAAATCCTTCAAACTACATTGCACAGACAATGTCCAAGGGAATGGATAGAGGGGAGATGGATGCCGACACATTAACAAAGAAATAATCTTTTAGCAATTGCAAAACCTTTGATGGTAAAGTGAATGAGCCCTACAATGGTAAAGAACCTTAGTAAGGTGATGGTAGTAGGACATATCCGCTCCACTTGCTTTACAGCAAACATTGTGCAGCACACATACAAAAAGGAAAAAGCCTCAAAGGATAGTTTTTGTGCAGGGAGGTATGCCTTCCTGCACAAAAACTATCCTGATCTCAACTCAGGCACCTTTGCAGCATGACGCAAGGATACCTGCATTGGCGCTAGGCAGCCACAAGGGCGCCTGCACTAGGAAAGAGAAGAACTGCGCCATATCTTTGCAAATATGGAGCATTCTGCTCTCTCTCTCTTTTACATAATGCAGCGCAGCAACTTCCCTTGCTGCATTACCTGAGATCTCAGTGAATATGCACCCCAATGATCACCCTTTTGCTGTGTCTGATTGTAAGTGAGAGAGAGAGAGGAACATGGAGAGGGATGTTGTCATTGTTTCTGTAAACTCTATGGGGCCTATCGCCACCGCAGCGTCACTTTCAGTGATGTTGTGATGGCGATAGGGGCCTCGCCTTATTTACAAGGCAGCGTTAAGCCACTTAACTTGGCTTAACGCTGTCTTGTAAATAAGGCACCCTTTCACGCTATACTTAGCGTGAAAGGGGAGGGCAATGGGTGTTGCGGTGGGCATTCTACCGCAACACCCATTGATTTTGTCGCTGCCCCCTATTTACAAGGACAGCGTAAATAGGAGGCAGCGCCAAAATTAAGACCAGGGAAAACCTGGTCTTAAACAGGCGAAACAAGGAGAGATACTTTATTTCTCCTCGTTTTTGCTGTTTCCATGTGTGCTGCCTTGTGCAGCACACATCGAAACAGCAAATTGCCTATGATTGTTTATGTGCAGGAAGGTCCCCCTTCCGGCACATAAACAATCATTTTTAAAAAAAATGCCTTTTTGCAACTTCTACGTGTGCTGCATTAAGCAGCACACATAGAAGTTACAAAACAGCATTTAATGATTGTTTATGTGCAGGAAGGGGGATCTTACTGCACATAAACAATCTTCCCCTCAACACAGGCATCCTTGCACTATGGTGCAAGGGTGCCTGCGTTGGCGCTAGGCAGCTAAAGTCAGCGCCAGCGCAGGGAAAACACAGGGCTGGACAATATTCTAGTAAATATGGTGCAGCCTGGCATTTCTAAAGTGACGAAGCGTGTCCTTAGCCTTCTTGGCTTAGCGACACGCTTCGCCACTTTATTGTAAATATGCCCCTATGAGTGTAAGAATCATTTTGCCCAGGCTTGCTTACTTTTCTTGGAAAAAGGTGAACAATTTCGGCAATGGCTCTCAATGGAAGTATGAATCAATGATCCTCTCACTACTTTAATGAGTACATCATTTAAAGTTTTAGTGTGTCAATGTGACCTTCAAATATCTGAATTCCAGATGGATTGTTGGTAGGAAGTGATGGGAGGCCGGGGATATTTCCTTTTCTTTTCTTTTCAATCCCTAAAACTAGACTTGTCTTTAACAGGTGTTTTTCCGTTAGTAATATTGGCCACTGTTTAAAACCAGAAAGAGTAGTTTTGTCGATAGTTAGAGGGCCGAATAGGTGCAAACGGTGTAAGATATTTGCAGTAGTAGAGAATATTTCGATAAAAACTATATATGACATAAACGGATGCCTTTGCCACGTCATTTTGTGGTAAAGGCATGAATGGTAAAGGGGTATGTGTGGCTAAGGTCGCGACTCCCCCGCCCTAAGCTACAAACTCCCCCTCCCCGCCCTGAGGTCCAAATACCCCTCAACCCCCACGCTGTCCCTAACACTTAAGCACTACCTCAACCCCTCCCACCCCCTTGTGCTGTCCCTACAACTACCCCAACCCCTTCCACTGCCCTTAGGCAAAACCCTATTTTTAAAAACTACCCCAACCCCCTGCCCTAAAAACTACCCCGCCCTCCCCTAAGTCCTGAAAACTACCCCGACTCCCCAGCCCTGAAAACTACTCCGACCCCCCTGCCTGAAAACTACCCAACCCCCCCAGCCCTGAAAACTAGCCCGACCCCCCCAGCGCTGAAAACGACCCGACCCCATCAGCCCTGAAAACTTCTCCGACCCCCGCCCTGAAAACTACCACTGACTCCCAAGGCCTGAAAACTAGCCCGACCCCCCAGCCCTGAAAACTAGCCTTGAATCTCCCAGCCCTGAAAACTACCTCCAACCCCCAGCCCTGAAAACTAGCCCCAACCCCCATCCCAGAAAACTAGCATGACCCTCCCAGCCCAGAAAACTACCCTGACCCCCAGCCCCGAAAATGACCCGACCCACCCCAGAAAACTACCCCCACCCACCCCAGCCGAGAAAACTACCCCGACCCCCAGCCCAGAAAATTACCCACCCCAGCCCAGAAATCTACCCTTGACCCACCCCAGCCCAGAAAACTATCCCCGACCCACCCCCAGCCCAGAAAACTACCCCGACCAACAACCCAGCCCAGAAAACTACCACTACCCCCAACCCACCCCAGCCCAGAAAACTACCCCCGAACCCCCAGGCCAGAAAACTACCCCAACCCCCTGCCCAGTAAACGACCCCTGACCTCCCCAGCCCAGAAAGCTACCTCTGACCCCCCAGCCCAGAAAACTTCAGCCCAGCCCCACTTACCTCACCGCGGATCTCTTCCTGCGAGGTCTTCCTGCTTTCGTCCCAAGCAGCCAGCAGCTAAACCGTGCATTGCCTTAACCACGCATTTGCGTGGTTAAGGCATATGCGTGGTTAAGGCAAGCATGGTTTAGCTTGCGTAGTCTGAACACGCGTGGTTAAGACCTCGGTCTTCCGACTGTTTCCCGACACAAACTATATATTTATTATCTTGTTTATGCAAAAGCCGTTAAGACGCAAATTCATCACACATGCCTGTGAACAAATGATGACTGATCGTCTTTCGAGCAAAGTCACAGAGATAATTACAAAACATTATGTGGTGAATAATCATAGTGACTGAGTGTTTCTAAAAAGTTTAAGAATGTTATATATATATATATATATAAGTCAAGGTGTATTGAAGAATGAGTGGGTGCATGAGTGTCTGCATGGATGATTTAGTGGGTGCGTGACTGACTGTATAAATGAGTGATTAAATGTGTCTTAGTGAATGTATGGGTGAGTGACTAATCTGTGTGAATGTGTGTATCAGTCTGTCAGTTGGTGTGTAAGTGGCTGCATGGGTTGGTGAGTATGTACATGAGTGTTTATATGGGTTATTGATTAGTTGTCTGAGTACCTGTATGGGTGCCTGAGTGTCTGTGTGGGTCGGTGAGGGGGTATGTGACTCCCTGCATTGATGTTAAGTGGGTGAATCCCTGGGTGTATGGGTTCATGAGTGTGTCTGTGAGGGACTGTATGGGTGAGTGAGTGTGTGTATGGCTCTGTCGGTGATTGAATGAATGTCTCAGTGGTATATGGGTGAGTAACTGCATATGTGAAAGGCAGTATATTTGAGTGTTGCAGTATATAAGTGAGTGTATGTGTGAGTGAGCGATTGTGAGAGTGGCTGTATGGGTGAGTGTGTGCTTGTGTCAGCGACTGTATACGAGAGTAAGTATTTGTTAGTATCTGTATGAGTAGTGAGTGTGTGTGTGTTTCTGTATGGGGGAGTAAGTGGCTGTGTGATTGAGTGGGTGAGTGAGTAGGTGTGTGAGTAGCTCTATGGGTGACTGATGGTGTATGATTGGCTGTATGGGTATATGAGTGAATATATCAGCGGCTGTATTGGTTAGTGACTGCCTGTATGAGTGCCTGTATGGGTGAGTGAGTGGATGTGTCTGTAGACCTATGAATCAGTGAGTGGGTATGTACGTACTGGTATTGGTGGGTCAATGGCTTCAAGAATGGTAGTCTGAAATTTGGAGTGGGTGTATGAAAGATTATATTGGGGTGTGAGTAGGTGCATCAGAGATTATGTGGATTATGTCATCAGTGATATCATTTAAGATGTCATCAGTGATGTCATCAGTGATGTCACTGACCATGTCATGAGTGATGTAATATGTGACGTCATCAGCAGTGCATTGCGGAGGTGCGAGTTATAGTTAGCCCAGCTAACTATAATGGCTGAATTTCTCTGGTATTGTACGAGTCAAATGTCAGACTAACTATAACGTCCCTCTAACCTTTGGGCTTTTCTGTGTATATCAGGACTCTACCGAAGAACAGTCAACACAAGAGAGGTTGTCTAATGCCAATATCAGACAACGAGGAGCCGGCATGAGCCCTTTCAAGCCCAAGTCCAATTTCATTCCTGCCATGCCAAAGGATGCAATTGATATCTTCCATGAGGTGATCACGGAGGATATAAAAAAGTTACATCATCAAATCAAACATAGAAAACGTTATAAAAGTGACCATGAAATACAATATGCAAAATTGATGAAAAAATTAAGTGACAATCACGAGATAGTTGTTACAAAATCCGATAAGGGCGGCAATATAGTGATTTGGCTGTAAAAGATTATTTATTGGAAGCGCGCAGACACCTTGATGACCAATCCTGCTATGAAAGAACTAACTATAAGCAATACAATCTAGCTAAAGATACCTTGAAAAAGAATCTTCTGGAGTGGAAAAGAGAGGGGGTCATCTCCACGGAAGAATATCGATTTTTATATGTTGAACATCCAGTATTACCGAGGCTATACTTTATTTCTAAAGTCCACAAAAAGACCTCACCAATTCCTGGCAGACCAATCATATCGGCCATTAATAGTGTGGGGGAACAAGCAACGCAATATGTGGACTTCTTTCTGCAGGACTTTGTAAAACAACTCCCAACGTATGTAAAGGACACTGGGGACTTCCTTAAGAAAGTGCATGGCGTTCAATGGGCAGAAGATTTGTTGTTCATCACTTTGGACATCAAATCACTTTACACTAGTATTGAACATGCTACAGGTTTAAATGCAGTTGAACATTTTCTCAATACTAGGCCCTTGGACTGCTATAATCATAATAAGATGCTCTTAAATTTAATCTCTTGGTGTCTGCACAACAACTATTTTACATTTGGTAATGACGTTTATCTACAAAAGAGGGGTGTGGCGATGGGGGCCTGCTTCTCCCCCAGTTATGCATGTTTGCATGTTGGCTGGTGGGAGGAGCGGGTCCTCAAACGCACACACGGTACTGAATATACCAACCATGTACAACACTGGTTAAGGTATATTGATGATGTTTTTATTGTGTGGAGAGGGGATGAAAAGAGTGCCACTGATTTTATTCACAACATCAATATTAATACTGCCAACCTCAAATTTACTTCGCAGATCAGTAAAGAAAGCATTGAGTTTTTAGATGTAAAAGTTTACGTAAAATATGGAAAAATAGCGACTACTCTACATAGAAAAGTCACTGCTGGCAATTCTACACTCCATGCCAGCAGTGCACATCCAAAACATCTAATTAAAAACATTCCGTTTGGTGAACTTTTACGCCTCAAAAGAATCTGCAGTACAGAGGAAGACCTTAATAGCTGTACTCAACAGGCTCTCTCTAGATTCAAAAAGAGAGGATATAGTGAGGTCATTCTTAAGGAGGCAGTAAGGAAAATGAATGAGAGACCTAGAGAATCCCTGTTTACCACCAATACTGAAAAAGAAACATCCAACTTTGCTAATAATGCCCCGAGACTGATAACCACATATAACAAACAAGAGAGAAAGATTAGGTCAATAATAAGATGCAATTGGCCAATAGTGCTCACGGATGGGGTGTTAGCTCCAAGGCTCCCTGCGCAACCTACTATCACATACAGAAAAGGTCCCTCCATGAGAACACAAATAGTTAAGAACAGTCCGGAATTAACAGCAGCCAAAATGTGGTTACAACCTAGGCAAGGTTTCTCTAAATGCTCTTCATGTAGAGCTTGCAAGTTTGGAGAGAACACCACATACTATTCAACTCCCTTCAGCCCTGATAAGATTACCATCAAGGGCAGTTTTAATTGCAGAACGGAGTTTGCAGTTTATATTCTGACATGCACCTGTGGCTTGAGATATGTAGGAAGTACAAAGCTGCAGGTGCATGTCAGAATCTTGCAACATTTGCGAGCCATTGTAAACAACGATGTTACGTATCCACTGGCTCGCCATTTCAAGCAAGAACACAATAATGACCTCAACTGCTTGAAGTACTTTGTAGCGGCTGCTATTCCTAAACTCAGGAGAGGAGGTGATAGAGAAAGGTTGTTAAGACAGATGGAGTCAAGAATGATACTTGAGTTGGACAGTAAATTTCCCAATGGACTAAATAATACGGAAGACCTGCATTATTTTCAATAATATATAACCCACAGTGATGAAACTCATAACAACTATTTTTATGCCATCCTGCCTTTGACAAATATCTTATTTTCCCATTTTCGACATTATGTTGAATTATTTGAATACTGATGCATAGTTCACGCCATGCCCACTTTTCCATCTGGGCTTGTATTATGTAAACTTTTATCTTTTAATAATGTTTCCACGAGTGTACTTTATGAATTTTTTAAGCACATGCACTTTAGCAGGTCAGGTAGACCGAAGATAGCACCTTTAGCACACAGCACTTTACTTGACTGCATAGTTTGTACAAATTTGAGAATCCTTTTAATTATAATGGGGGTTAAATTCTCCATATGAGGAGTTGACTCATACATTTTTGCATTTAAGCAGAAAGATGATTAATTGTGGTTTCTTACCCGTTGGCAGCATTTTGCACATGTTGATGTTTACATTTTTTCATGCGATCTTTGTGCATATTTTCTTGGAATTACAGGAATAGGCTATTAATGGGCCTTCCAGGCAATATATAGGAATTCCTATACCTGGACATGCAATTTATTGCGATATTTTAGCCTTTTATATGATCATTTCGTATTTCATGTTTTTATTAACTTTTTTAAACATGTTTTTACTATTTATTCATGGAGTGAAATGCATTAATTTTGTATGGCACAATGCTGCATTTACAATTTACAACTATTACTAAGTATGTTGTTTATAACTCCACATATCGCTTGAATCCAAGAATATGTAATACATTGTGTACTTTATGCCACAAATACCGAAAGTCATGTATTGTCCAAATCAGATAGAAATATGCAACAAAAGGTTAACAGACTTATCAATATGCAGAACGCTGTGAGAGTGAGTTTTCTATGTCTATACACCACGTGGTTTAGTGACACAGCATATTTAAAAAAGATGGCGAATTGCGTTTTCTGATATGTGATCAAGGACAAGTGGTGTCCGAAACGCGTCGTATCTGAGGAACAATAAAGAACAGTGCCATAAATTCCAGTGGTTCATGTTTCTCTGCTCGCCTGACGGAAGTCCGGAGAATCCATGTGGTCTTTGAATATATATATATATATATATATATATATATATATATATATATATATATATATATATATATATATATATATATATATATATATATATATATATATATTCAAACGTCCCCGGTTCCCAGTCTCACCGAAGCCTCGGCAATACACGGTACTTCCGGAAACTTAACACAATAGAATGATTATTGATTTATTGACCTTCTGTTTGAACAATAATTTGTTCCTTTTCAAGAATCAAATATATCAGCAGGTGCAAGGAGTGGCGATGGGGGCCAGCTTCTCCCCCAGTTATGCATGCCTGTTCATGGGATGGTGGGAGGAGTTGGTCCTCAAGAAGCAATATGGTCATATTTGTCAGAATAACATAATTTGTTGGCTAAGATATATAGATGACTTATTCATCATATGGCACGGAACAGAAAGGAGTGCGAATGAATTCATAGCGCAACTAAATATTAATGATAACAACTTAAGATGTACATCATGTATAAGTGAGGAGAGTGTAACTTTTCTTGATGTACAAATCACCATTAATAACAATGCCATATCCACCACCCTATTCAGGAAAGAGACGGCGGGAAATGCACTATTACATGCAACAAGCGCTCACCCCCGTCATCTGATAGATAGCATCCCCTACGGGGAAATGCTCCGAATAAGAAGAATTTGTAGTAATGACAGCGAATGTGAAAATAAACAAAATGAAAGTAAGGCCAGATTTTTGGAGAGAGGATATAGAGACAAAATAGTGGATAGAGCCATTGCAAAATCTAAACAAAAACCCAGAGGGGAATTACTAATACACAGAAATAAGCTGGAGGCAGCATCTCGCAGTTCTTTGGCAATACAGAATGAACCCACACGTCTCATTATGTCATTCTCTAGGCAAGAAAGGCAGATCTGAGGAATAGTGAGACGGAATTGGCCTATCATACTAGATGACCCCGTTATTGGGCAATCCCTATTGAAGAAACCAACCATCACATACAGAAAAACAGCATCTATGAGTAGTGTCCTGGTACGTAATAATCCTGAGGACCAGGAGGTGGGTCTATGGCTCACAGCAAGAAAAGGGTTTTTTAAATGTACCAGTTGCAAGGCCTGCAAATATGGAACAAATAAATTGGAGTATTGCACTGCTTTTAATAACATTCCGCGTGCTATTACTCAACATTTGACATGTAAAACTGAATATGCGGTCTATGTTTTAGAGTGTAGCTGCAATTTAAAATATATTGGAAGTACTAAGTTGGCAGTACATAAAAGGGTCTTGCAACATTTAAGAGCTATCACTAATAATGACCCAAGTTACCCTGTGGCTAGGCATTTTAAGGACTGTCATGAAAGCAATCTTAGTCATTTACAATATTATGTGTTGGATGCCATCCCTCTAGACAAAAGAGGGGGAACAGAGAAGCGAAATTAAGACGACTGGAAACGCAATTCATATTGGAATTAGATACCAAATATCCGGGGGTCTAAATACGAGTGAGGACCTCTACACGTTTTTATGAAACCCGAGTATTCAAATGTATACTACTGCTGCTATTCTGGTGATGTGCGACATCTACAAATGTATGATCTCTATCTTTTATATATATTTCTGATGAATGATTATTTATACATATATTTATATTTTTATTGGTCTTATGACGATATTGATATAATGATTTTTGTCTGTTCGGATGTTCAATCTGCCAAGCATGGACTAATAATTAAGTAATTTTAGAGGTTTTTTTTTAAGAAGTCGATGATTTTAGCAATTGAGTTGTATATTTATGATATTTATATGTGATTATATATTTATTTATTTACATGTATTTAGGTCTATGTTTACAATCATGGGATTCAATTGCATCATTAGTTGACTATTCCCTCCATTTTTGCTTGCTTGTTTGCACATGCTGTGATTTGCACTTTATGTCCCTTTCAGCCATGGGTGGCTCAAATAGTATAGCTAATGACATTATGTCAATATAGGCTGCCCTGGCTGGGAGAGGTCTTGTTAGTTTTAATAGTATTTTAACACTAGTATTTTTTTACACCTTTTTTACACTTTTTTAATTTAGCACTTAGTTAGGGTATTTATTTACACATAAGGGTAAATACACATATTAGGTGGATTAGTTATAAAATGAAAATGTGGAATGGATTCAATATGGTATTGGTTTTGAAATAGCATTTGTGCATGATATTTTTGGCTATGTGATTTGATAATGGCTAGGCTTTTCATAATAAGTACCTATTTGAGAGATGTTACAAGTACTTAAGCTATGACATTCTGCAAAAGCATTTAAGCAATTAATCACATCACCAATCATATGTGAATTACTGTGAAACAAGTATTTTTTCCATTTTCATTAACTTTGATATGCACTGGCACTTTAAAAACGGTGAACTGAATTCCTTGCGTTGTCATGTGATCAAGGCAGGCGACTGCCGAAACGCGTAATGGCGAGACTGTTGGAGCGGTAAAATAAACCTGCACGAATTTGGGTCCACTCTCGTTTGTTGGTGGAGGAAAAAAACAACGATACAAAGGCGAGCAACTGCTATATATATACCATAGGTTTCAGGGACGTTATAGTTACAAATTAGCATTTAAAAAACCTTTGAAATTCACTGAAAAAACCATAGGTTTTAGGGACAGTTATAGTTAGTTGGACATTGCACTCGTACAAAACCCGTGAAATTCCCCCGTTATAGTTAGTCCAGCTAACTATAACTCGCGCCCCCGCAATGCACTGCTGATGACGTCACATATTACATCACTCATGACATCGTCAGTGACATCACTGATGACATCACTGATGACATCTCAAATGACATCACTGATGACATCATCCACGTGATAATCTGATGCACCTCCTCACACCCTAATATAACCTTTGATACACCCACTCTAAATTACAGACTGCCATTCGCAAAACCATAGACACTCCAACACCAATAACTACATACCCACTCACTGATTCTTAGGTCTACGCACACATCCACTCACTCACCCACAACCTATGGTTTTTTCAGTGAATTTCAAAGGTTTTTTAAATGCTAATTTGTAACTATAACATGTCTGAAACCTACATTTTTTTCAGTGAATTTCAAAGGTTTTGTAAATGACAATTTTTAAATGTATTAATTGTTATATAAATTTTTTTCATACTGATTTCCAAATTTTTAGAAACAATTTTTTTACATATTTTATTTTTTAAATTACATTGTAATTACATTATACATTACATTACAAAAATACTTTCTCAGAATGAATTACTTTAGTTTAATTACTTTGCACATAGGCAATAGACTTTTAAGTACAGTAGTTACAGTTGTTGCAATAGGCAACACATTTTCAAACACAATGCAACATTCAGCTCAATGTGAATTTCTAGTTAAATGCAATGAGTTACTTTATGGATTACTTTTCTAACCACATTACTGGATCCTAGATTCAGTCCTGGGACATCTCCTGTAAACAGTTGAGTAAAAGCGTTTTGGTTACAGTCGTGATTTTTAAGGAATATTATTGTACTTTAAAAGTTCACACTTAGAAACTTTTTCTCATAGAATCACCAATGTTATCCTATGGAAGGAAATTCACTTAGAAGTTAAAAACTGTTATCGTTACTTTTTCTTACTCAGTGTTGGATCCTGGATCCAGCACTGGTGCATCTCCTGTAAACAGTTGAAAGAATGCATTTAAGTCATACAGGCGATTTTTTAGGAATATTTGTAGTTTGTGAAAATCAACACTTTGAAACTTTTCTGCTGAAAACCAGACAATGATATCCTATGGAAGGAAATTCAAGTTACTGGTAAGTACGGTTAAAATTACTTTTCAGGACCAGTACTGGGCTGAAAGATGCAGCACTGAGGTATCTCCTGATAACAGGTGAGTAAATCAGAATTCGGATTTCGGCTGATTTTAGAGGAATATTTGTATGTTTCAAAAATCAACACTTGGAAACTTTTTCAGCAAAAAGCAGGCAATGATATCCTATGGAAGGAAATTCAAGTTACTGGTAAGTACGGTTAAAATTACTTTTGAGGATCAGTACTGGGCTGAAAGATGCAGCACTGAGGTCTCTCCTGATAACAGGTGAGTAAATCGGAATTCGTATTTCGGCTGATTTTAGAGGAATATTTTAAAGTTCCAAAACTCCACACTTAGAAGAATTTCCAAGTGAAACCAGTCAATGTTAGCCTATGAAGGAAATTCAAGTTACCGGTAAGTACGGTTAAAATTACTTTTGAGGATCAGTACTGGGCTGAAAGATGCAGCACTGAGGTCTCTCCTGATAACAGGTGAGTAAATCGGAATTCGTATTTCGGCTGATTTTAGAGGAATATTGTAAAGTTCCAAAACTCCACACTTAGAAGAATTTCCAAGTGAAACCAGTCAATGTTAGCCTATGAAGGAAATTCAAGTTACTGGTAAGTACGGTTAAAATTACTTTTCAGGACCAGTACTGGGCTGAAAGATGCAGCACGGAGGTCTCTCCTGATAACAGGTGAGTAAATCAGAATTCGGATTTCGGCTGATTTTAGAGGAATATTTGTATGTTTCAAAAATCAACACTTAGAAACTTTTTCAGCAAAAAGCAGGCAATGATATCCTATGGAAGGAAATTCAAGTTACTGGTAAGTACGGTTAAAATTACTTTTGAGGATCAGTACTGGGCTGAAAGATGCAGCACTGAGGTCTCTCCTGATAACAGGTGAGTAAATCAGAATTCGGATTTTGGCTGATTTTAGAGGAATATTTGTATGTTTCAAAAATCAACACTTAGAAACTTTTTCAGCAAAAAGCAGGCAATGATATCCTATGGAAGGATATTCAAGTTACTGGTAAGTACGGTTAAAATTACTTTTGAGGATCAGTACTGGGCTGAAAGATGCAGCACTGAGGTCTCTCCTGATAACAGGTGAGTAAATCGGAATTCGTATTTCGGCTGATTTTAGAGGAATATTTTAAAGTTCCAAAACTCCACACTTAGAAGAATTTCCAAGTGAAACCAGTCAATGTTAGCCTATGAAGGAAATTCAAGTTACCGGTAAGTACGGTTAAAATTACTTTTGAGGATCAGTACTGGGCTGAAAGATGCAGCACTGAGGTCTCTCCTGATAACAGGTGAGTAAATCGGAATTCGTATTTCGGCTGATTTTAGAGGAATATTTTAAAGTTCCAAAACTCCACACTTAGAATAATTTCCAGCCAGAACACACCCACTAACACAACGGACCCAAACGAAGCAGCCAGCAACCTCGCCAAGTGGCTGACCGCCTGCGCCGACGACCTCGCACCACTAAAAACCCTCCCAGCAGACCCGGAAGCAAGAAAACCCCTTGGTTCACCAACAAACTCAAGGAATCCAAGAAGAACTGCCGCACTCTCGAGAAAGCCTGGCGACTCGACCAGACCACAGACAACAGGACCGCCCTCAAGCACGCCACCCGCAAACACCACCAGCTGATCCGTGCCACCAAGAAGTCGGCACTCAAAGAACGACTGGACAACAACGCCCACGACAGCAAGGAACTTTTCAGCATCGTCAAAGAGTTCTCCAACCCCAGCGCCGGAAACAACGACATCACCCCTCGCAAGACCTCTGCAACTCACTCGCCGCGTTCTTCCACCGCAAGATCACCGACATACATAACAGCTTCGACGCACAGACCACGCACCCTACCGCCGAACCAACGCCCGCCACCACCACCCTCTGCAACTGGACCCCGATCAGCACCGAAGACACCACCCGCACAATGAACTCCATCCACTCCGGATCACCAACCGACCCCTGCCCACACCACGTCTTCAACAAAGCCGACGCCACCATCGCACCCCATCTCCGGGACATCATCAACTCCTCCTTCCACACCGCCACCTTCCCGGAGAGCTGGAAGCACGCCGAGCTTACCGCCCTCCTGAAGAAACCAACGGCGGACCCCACCGACCTCAAGAACTACCGTCCCATCTCGCTCCTTCCGTTTCCGGCCAAAGTCATCGAGAAGACCGTCAACAGACAGCTTGCCGCCTTCCTCGAGACGAATGGATCCTCGACCCCTCGCAGTCCGGGTTTCGGGCCAACCACAGCACCGAGACCGCCCTAATCGCAGCCACCGACGACATCAGAACCCTAACCGACAACGGGAAACAGCAGCCCTCATCCTCTTGGACCTCTCCGCGGCGTTCGACACCGTCTGCCACCGCACCCTAGTGAAGCGCCTCAGCAACATCGGAATCCGAGAGAAAGCACTGGAATGGATCATCTCGTTCCTCGCCGGAAGAACCCAGAGAGTCCGCCTCCCCGTTCAGATCCGAGGCCACCGAAGTCATCTGCGGCGTTCCACAAGGATCTTCACTCAGTCCTACCCTCTTCAACGTCTACATGAGCCCCCTCGCAGCCATCGCACGCCAACACAACCTCAACATCATCTCCTACGCCGACGACACCCAGCTGATCCTCTCCCTCACCAACGACCCCACCACCGCCAGAGCCAACCTACACGACGGGATGAGAGACGTCGCCGACTGGATGAGGAACAGCCGCCTTAAACTGAACTCAGACAAGACGGAAGTCCTCATCTTGGGTTCATCACCCTCCGCCTGGGACGACTCTTGGTGGCCCCCGGCCCTGGGCACCGCGCCCAAGCCAACGGACCACGCACGCAACCTGGGCTTCATCCTGGACTCCTCCTTGTCGATGACCAGACAAGTCAACGCCGTCTCATCTTCGTGCTTCAACACCCTGCGCATGCTCCGCAAGATCTTCAGATGGATCCCCACTGAAACCAGGAAGACCGTCACCCAGGCACTCGTCACCAGCCGACTGGACTATGGGAACACCCTCTACGCCGGAACCACAGCCAAACTTCAAAAAGACTCCAGCGCATCCAGAACGCCTCCGCACGACTCATCCTGGACATCCCCCGACACAGCCACATCACCGGACACCTGAAAGACCTGCACTGGCTCCCCGTCAGCAAGAGAATCACGTTCAGACTCCTCACCCATGCACACAAGGCCCTCCACGACCTGGGCCCCAAGTACCTCAACGACCGCATGACCTTCTACACGCCCACCCGCCAGCTACGATCAACCAGCCACGCCCTCGCCACCGTACCACGCATCCGCAGAGCCACCGCCGGAGGAAGATCCTTCTCCTACCTGGCAGCCAAGACCTGGAACTCCCTCCCCACTCACCTTCGGCGAACCCAGGACCATTTCTCCTTCAGGAAGCAGCTCAAGACCTGGCTGTTCGAGCAGTAACTCCCCTCCCCCAGCGCCTTGAGACCCTCCCGGGTGAGTAGCGCACTCTATAAATGCATTGATTGATTGATTGATTGATTGAAACCAGTCAATGTTAGCCTATGAAGGAAATTCAAGTTACTGGTAAGTACGGTTAAAATTACTTTTCAGGACCAGTACTGGGCTGAAAGATGCAGCACTGAGGTCTCTCCTGATAACAGGTGAGTAAATCGGAATTCGTATTTCGGCTGATTTTAGAGGAATATTTTAAAGTTCCAAAACTCCACACTTAGAAGAATTTCCAAGTGAAACCAGTCAATATTAGCGTATGGAAGGAAATTCAAGTTACTGGTAAGTACGGTTAAAATTACTTTTCAGGACCAGTACTGGGCTGAAAGATGCATCACTGAGGTCTCTCCTGATAACAGGTGAGTAAATCAGAATTCGGATTTCGGCTGATTTTAGAGGAATATTTGTATGTTTCAAAATCAACACTTAGAAACTTTTTCAGCAAAAAGCAGGCAATGATATCCTATGGAAGGAAATTCAAGTTACTGGTAAGTACGGTTAAAATTACTTTTGAGGATCAGTACTGGGCTGAAAGATGCAGCACTGAGGTCTCTCCTGATAACAGGTGAGTAAATCAGAATTCGGATTTTGGCTGATTTTAGAGGAATATTTGTATGTTTCAAAAATCAACACTTAGAAACTTTTTCAGCAAAAAGCAGGCAATGATATCCTATGGAAGGATATTCAAGTTACTGGTAAGTACGGTTAAAATTACTTTTGAGGATCAGTACTGGGCTGAAAGATGCAGCACTGAGGTCTCTCCTGATAACAGGTGAGTAAATCGGAATTCGTATTTCGGCTGATTTTAGAGGAATATTTTAAAGTTCCAAAACTCCACACTTAGAAGAATTTCCAAGTGAAACCAGTCAATGTTAGCCTATGAAGGAAATTCAAGTTACCGGTAAGTACGGTTAAAATTACTTTTGAGGATCAGTACTGGGCTGAAAGATGCAGCACTGAGGTCTCTCCTGATAACAGGTGAGTAAATCGGAATTCGTATTTCGGCTGATTTTAGAGGAATATTTTAAAGTTCCAAAACTCCACACTTAGAATAATTTCCAGCCAGAACACACCCACTAACACAACGGACCCAAACGAAGCAGCCAGCAACCTCGCCAAGTGGCTGACCGCCTGCGCCGACGACCTCGCACCACTAAAAACCCTCCCAGCAGACCCGGAAGCAAGAAAACCCCTTGGTTCACCAACAAACTCAAGGAATCCAAGAAGAACTGCCGCACTCTCGAGAAAGCCTGGCGACTCGACCAGACCACAGACAACAGGACCGCCCTCAAGCACGCCACCCGCAAACACCACCAGCTGATCCGTGCCACCAAGAAGTCGGCACTCAAAGAACGACTGGACAACAACGCCCACGACAGCAAGGAACTTTTCAGCATCGTCAAAGAGTTCTCCAACCCCAGCGCCGGAAACAACGACATCACCCCCTCGCAAGACCTCTGCAACTCACTCGCCGCGTTCTTCCACCGCAAGATCACCGACATACATAACAGCTTCGACGCACAGACCACGCACCCTACCGCCGAACCAACGCCCGCCACCACCACCCTCTGCAACTGGACCCCGATCAGCACCGAAGACACCACCCGCACAATGAACTCCATCCACTCCGGATCACCAACCGACCCCTGCCCACACCACGCTCTTCAACAAAGCCGACGCCACCATCGCACCCCATCTCCGGGACATCATCAACTCCTCCTTCCACACCGCCACCTTCCCGGAGAGCTGGAAGCACGCCGAGCTTACCGCCCTCCTGAAGAAACCAACGGCGGACCCCACCGACCTCAAGAACTACCGTCCCATCTCGCTCCTTCCGTTTCCGGCCAAAGTCATCGAGAAGACCGTCAACAGACAGCTTGCCGCCTTCCTCGAGACGAATGGATCCCTCGACCCCTCGCAGTCCGGGTTTCGGGCCAACCACAGCACCGAGACCGCCCTAATCGCAGCCACCGACGACATCAGAACCCTAACCGACAACGGGAAACAGCAGCCCTCATCCTCTTGGACCTCTCCGCGGCGTTCGACACCGTCTGCCACCGCACCCTAGTGAAGCGCCTCAGCAACATCGGAATCCGAGAGAAAGCACTGGAATGGATCATCTCGTTCCTCGCCGGAAGAACCCAGAGAGTCCGCCTCCCCCGTTCAGATCCGAGGCCACCGAAGTCATCTGCGGCGTTCCACAAGGATCTTCACTCAGTCCTACCCTCTTCAACGTCTACATGAGCCCCTCGCAGCCATCGCACGCCAACACAACCTCAACATCATCTCCTACGCCGACGACACCCAGCTGATCCTCTCCCTCACCAACGACCCCACCACCGCCAGAGCCAACCTACACGACGGGATGAGAGACGTCGCCGACTGGATGAGGAACAGCCGCCTTAAACTGAACTCAGACAAGACGGAAGTCCTCATCTTGGGTTCATCACCCTCCGCCTGGGACGACTCTTGGTGGCCCCCGGCCCTGGGCACCGCGCCCAAGCCAACGGACCACGCACGCAACCTGGGCTTCATCCTGGACTCCTCCTTGTCGATGACCAGACAAGTCAACGCCGTCTCATCTTCGTGCTTCAACACCCTGCGCATGCTCCGCAAGATCTTCAGATGGATCCCCACTGAAACCAGGAAGACCGTCACCCAGGCACTCGTCACCAGCCGACTGGACTATGGGAACACCCTCTACGCCGGAACCACAGCCAAACTTCAAAAAGACTCCAGCGCATCCAGAACGCCTCCGCACGACTCATCCTGGACATCCCCCGACACAGCCACATCACCGGACACCTGAAAGACCTGCACTGGCTCCCCGTCAGCAAGAGAATCACGTTCAGACTCCTCACCCATGCACACAAGGCCCTCCACGACCTGGGCCCCAAGTACCTCAACGACCGCATGACCTTCTACACGCCCACCCGCCAGCTACGATCAACCAGCCACGCCCTCGCCACCGTACCACGCATCCGCAGAGCCACCGCCGGAGGAAGATCCTTCTCCTACCTGGCAGCCAAGACCTGGAACTCCCTCCCCACTCACCTTCGGCGAACCCAGGACCATTTCTCCTTCAGGAAGCAGCTCAAGACCTGGCTGTTCGAGCAGTAACTCCCCCCTCCCCCAGCGCCTTGAGACCCTCCCGGGTGAGTAGCGCACTCTATAAATGCATTGATTGATTGATTGATTGATTGAAACCAGTCAATGTTAGCCTATGAAGGAAATTCAAGTTACTGGTAAGTACGGTTAAAATTACTTTTCAGGACCAGTACTGGGCTGAAAGATGCAGCACTGAGGTCTCTCCTGATAACAGGTGAGTAAATCGGAATTCGTATTTCGGCTGATTTTAGAGGAATATTTTAAAGTTCCAAAACTCCACACTTAGAAGAATTTCCAAGTGAAACCAGTCAATATTAGCGTATGGGAGGAAATTCAAGTTACTGGTAAGTACGGTTAAAATTACTTTTCAGGACCAGTACTGGGCTGAAAGATGCATCACTGAGGTCTCTCCTGATAACAGGTGAGTAAATCAGAATTCGGATTTCGGCTGATTTTAGAGGAATATTTGTATGTTTCAAAAATCAACACTTAGAAACTTTTTCAGCAAAAAGCAGGCAATGATATCCTATGAAAGGAAATTCAAGTTACTGGTAAGTACGGTTAAAATTACTTTTGAGGATCAGTACTGGGCTGTAAGATGCAGCACTGAGGTTCTCCTGATAACAGGTGAGTAAATCGGAATTCGTATTTCGGCTGATTTTAGAGGAATATTTTAAAGTTCCAAAACTCCACACTTAGAAGAATTTCCAAGTGAAACCAGTCAATGTTAGCCTGAGAAGGAAATTCAAGTTACTGGTAAGTACGGTTAAAATTACTTTTCAGGACCAGTACTGGGCTGAAAGATGCATCACTGAGGTCTCTCCTGATAACAGGTGAGTAAATCAGAATTCGGATTTCGGCTGATTTTAGAGGAATATTTGTATGTTTCAAAAATCAACACTTAGAAACTTTTTCAGCAAAAAGCAGGCAATGATATCTTATGGAAGGAAATTCAAGTTACTGGTAAGTACGGTTAAAATTACTTTTGAGGATCAGTACTGGGCTGAAAGATGCAGCACTGAGGTTCTCCTGATAACAGGTGAGTAAATCGGAATTCGTATTTCGGCTGATTTTAGAGGAATATTTTAAAGTTCCAAAACTCCACACTTAGAAGAATTTCCAAGTGAAACCAGTCAATGTTAGCCTATGAAGGAAATTCAAGTTACCGGTAAGTACGGTTAAAATTACTTTTGAGGATCAGTACTGGGCTGAAAGATGCAGCACTGAGGTCTCTCCTGATAACAGGTGAGTAAATCGGAATTCGTATTTCGGCTGATTTTAGAGGAATATTTTAAAGTTCCAAAACTCCACACTTAGAAGAATTTCCAAGTGAAACCAGTCAATGTTAGCCTATGAAGGAAATTCAAGTTACTGGTAAGTACGGTTAAAATTACTTTTCAGGACCAGTACTGGGCTGAAAGATGCAGCACTGAGGTCTCTCCTGATAACAGGTGAGTAAATCGGAATTCGGATTTCGGCTGATTTTAGAGGAATATTTTAAAGTTCCAAAACTCCACACTTAGAAGAATTTCCAAGTGAAACCAGTCAATGTTAGCCTATGGAAGGAAATTCAAGTTACTGGTAAGTACGGTTAAAATTACTTTTCAGGACCAGTACTGGGCTGAAAGATGCATCACTGAGGTCTCTCCTGATAACAGGTGAGTAAATCAGAATTCGGATTTCGGCTGATTTTAGAGGAATATTTTAAAGTTCCAAAACTCCACACTTAGAAACTTTTTCAGCAAAAGCAGGCAATGATATCCTATGGAAGGAAATTCAAGTTACTGGTAAGTACGGTTAAAATTACTTTTCAGGACCAGTACTGGGCTGAAAGATGCAGCACTGAGGTCTCTCCTGATAACAGGTGAGTAAATCAGAATTCGTATTTCGGCTGATTTTAGAGGAATATTTGCACAATGGTGAAGGGAGGGGCGGGGCCTGAGGTGACATCTGTGCAAACGCGCCCCGTGGCGCGTTTTAAGTTGGGGGATTAAGTCCCCTTGAATCATGAGGGTCCCTACGGGCCAACTAGCCCACCAGGAACCTCCAGTATGCGCCAGGGGCTGCGTTGCAGAGACATGTACAGAGGCCACACCCCTTTACACCTCTCTGCAACGCAGCTCTGTGGCGCTTTCTGGACGTACCTGTTGGGCTAGTTGGCCCCCAGGGACCCTCAGGATTGAAGAGGATTTAATTCCCCATCTTAAAACGCGCCACGGGGCCTGTTTGCACACATGTCACCTGAGCCCCGCCCCTCCCTTCACCACTGTGCAAACGCGCCCGTGGCGCGTTTTAAGTCGGGGATTAACTCCCTTGAATCCTGAGGGTCCCTGGGGTGCATCTAGCCCACCATATACCTCCAAAAGCGCCAAAGAGCTGCGTTGCAGAGAGGTGTAAAAGGGGCGTGGCCTCTGTACACCTCTCTGCAAGGCAGCCCCCTGGTGCATACTGGAGGTTCCTGGTGGGCTAGTTGGCCCCCAGGGACCCCAGTATTCAAGGGGAATTCGTTCCCCCCTCTGCAAACGCGCCAGGGCGCGTTTGCAGAGTGGTGAAGGAAGGGGCGGGGCCTACGGGCCCGATCGTTTTTTTTTTCCCCTGAAGGGGGCTGTGTGGCCCCCTTGCTTTTCCTAGTTTTAGGCCCTGGGGACCCCATCCCCCAGGGCCTTACCCCTTTTTAATTAAAATAAAAAAAAACGGGAAGGGGGCCGCGTAGCCCCCTTCCCTGGGCCTGTATTGGCCCCGGGACCCCATCCCCGGGGCATGGCCTCTTTTTTTTATTTGGAGGGGGCTGCGTGGCCCCCTCCTCCAGGCCATTTAAGGCCCCGGGGACCCCATCCCCCGGGGCCGGACTTGCACTTTTTTTTTTTTTTGTTACTTTGGGAGGGGGCTGCGTGGCCCCCTCCGTGGCCTCTTATGGCCCCGGGGACCCCATCCCCGGGGCCTGGCCTCTCGTTGGGGACTGTGGGGGTCCCCAAACCCCCACAGTCCCGCCCGGCTCCCGTGTCCTACGGGAGCCGGCATTGCTTTACACATGGGGAGCAGCTAACATGCTGCTCCCCGTGTGGAAAGGCAATCGGCTTTGGATATTGGAAGAGAGGCAGGTTTCCTGCTCTCTCTTCCAATATCCAAAGCAAGTTTGCAATGACAGGACGGGAGCCGCGAGGCTCCCGTCCTGTCATTGCAAACAGCAGTGTCCCGGGGTAGGCACCCCGGGACACTGCAGGAGCCGGCCCTGGGGGTGGCGGTCCCCAGGGCCACCACAGGCTCCAGGAGTGGGGCCGCGCGGCCCCCTCCCTACATTTTGAAAGCCCCGGGGAGGTGGTGGTCCCCGGGCTTGGGGGTCCAAAACGGACCCCCATTTTAATTTTTCTTAGTACCCCGGGGAGGTGGTGGTCCCCGGGCGTGTGAGGGCTGGAGCCCCCACACAGGTTTTTAATTTAAAAAAGAAGCCCCGGGGAGGTGGTGGTCCCCGGGGCTGCGGGAGGGCTCAGAGCCCTCCCGCACCATTATACATAAGGCCCCGGGGGTGGTGGTCCCCGGGGCTTGGGGGCCCTTAGAGGCCCCCACACATAAAATTAACCCCCCCAGCATGCCCCCGGGACTTGGCCCAGCCGGGGCCAGTGCATCGAAGCGCTGGAGACCGCGCTTCGATTTTTTTTTTTTCCGGCAGGGTTCGCGCTCCCTGAGGGGGTCCTTGTGGGATTCCCTGAGCAGACCTAGGGGGTCAGGGTGTTTCTACCCTGCCCCCTTTGTGCGCTTTGCGCACTTGTTTCTGTCCCTCGGTTCTACCGAGGGACAAAATGGCTGCCAACACTTCCTGGTTTGGAGTGTTGACAGCCAATTAACATAAAGCTCGTGCTCGGGAGGATCCGCGGCCCTAGATATCACTATCTTTTTTACTTTTCATTTTCTCAGCAACTACTGAACGGATTTACACCATTTAACAAAAGGGTTCTGTCTGAACCAAGAACTACCTCTTTGCCAAATTTGGTGTAATTCCGTTCAGCAGTTCGGGCTGTAGCCGTGTCTAAAGTTTCCTATGGAAAAATGCATGGGGAAAACGCGTTTTGGGACCCCCTTTTTCTCGGCCCCCGCTGACGAATCCCCCGAGACTTTCAGGGTAGGAGCGGACCGGAGCGGGCCACAAAGTTTGAAAATTTTGCGAAGATACGTCAACCGGCAAGAGAGTTATTTCAAATAGAATGTCGCGGATTTCCTATGGATAATAGGTTGTAACTATAACTATCTACTGGCGACCGCCAGTAGATAATATATATATATATATATATATATATATATATATATATATATATATACAACAGGAGTTACCGCCGCCGCTCCACATGCCCTGGGTGCCTTCTCAAGCGGTGGTGAGCCGCTTAAGTATGCAAACACAGCAGCAGACCAGAATTGTGTCGGCCGACACAAACTAGAGCAGTGGCGAAACGCGTCTGTCAGTGCTGAGGGAGGTTCTGCACGAATAAAGAAAATTTATGCACGAATTCTCGAGAGTGCTCTCGTTTGTGTCGGCCGACACAATTCTGGTCTGCTGCTGTGTTTGTGTGTATATATATATATATATATTGACGCTCCAACTTGCCCTCAAGTACGGCTGCACTCCCCAACAACACATCCGGGTAAAAGCTCACTTACACTTTGTGTCCTTTCAGTCCTCATGTCGACAATTTCTGCCTGACGCGTTTCTGGGCATCCGCCCTCATCAGAGGCTCGACAAGAGATCGTGCATTATAGACACACCCACATTTATTTACAATTAACCGCCCATGAATGGGCTCACTCAGGTGAGTAGACGCATTGCCTTGTGGGCCTTGTAGTCCATGTATTAATTAATTCCATAATGGTTGCACAAATTTATTACTGTCCATAGAGGTCCTGGATGGGCCCCCAAAGCGTGGGTGAGCCATAGATCCTAGTTGTTGGTCCACACCCAAGGCCCAGAGAATTCCAGGCCCCATGGCCCCCAGTCCTTACGGGGTGGTGCAAACCATCGCGGCCGGGCCGGCCGCGTTAAAGATTGACGCTCCAACTTGCCTGTGGGCATTCAGGAGCAGTGAGATTACATGCGGCAGCCCAGCCGCGAAAGGCGCACCACCCCGTGATGACTGGGGGTCCCGGGGCCCAAGATTTCTCTGAGTTCCAAAAGGAACCGGCGGCTGATGGGATTATGTGTTTGGACGTGCTGCTGAGGCACATTCAGGGCTTTCATAGACAGTATCAATCATCGTGTATCCATTCAAGGAATTATTGGTATGACACAGACTACAAGGCCCAGCGAACATTGCGTTCATGCCCATCTGAGGGAAGTTAATTATTGTTAAAATGGGCGTGTCGTACAACACAAACTTTTGTCGAGCCTCTGATGAAGAGCAATTGGCTCAGAAACGCGTTAGGCTTTTAATGATCGACACAAGAGCTGTAAATCTTATCGGGAGACGAAACCAAACCTTACTTGAGTGAGCGCCTTTGTGCGAGCTGCTGGTCGAGTGCGCCTTTGCCTGTGGGCATTCAGGAGCAGTGAGATTACACGCAGCAGCCCAGCCGCGAAAGGCGCACCACCCCGTGATGACTGGGGGTCCCGGGGCCCAAGATTTCTCTGAGTCCCATAAGGAACCGGCGGCTGATGGGATTATGTGTTTGGACGTGCTGCCGAGGCCCATTCAGGGCTTTCATAGACAGTATCAATCATCGTGTATCCATTCAAGGAATTATTGGTATGACACAGACTACAAGGCCCAGCGAACATTGCGTTCATGCCCATCTGAGGGCAGTTAATTATTATTAATATGGGCGTGTCGCACAACACAAACTTTTGTCGAGCCTCTGATGAAGAGCAATTGGCTCAGAAATGCGTCAGGCTTTTAATGATCGACACAAGAGCTGTAAATCTTATCGGGAGACGAAACCAAACCTTACTTGATTGAGCGCCTTTGTGCGAGCTGCTGGTCGAGTGCGCCTTTGCCTGTGGGCATTCAGGAGCAGTGAGATTGCACGCGGCAGCCCAGCCGCGAAAGGCGCACCACCCCGTGATGACTGTGGGTCCAGGGGCCCAAGATTTTTCTGAGTCCCATAAGGAACCTGCGGCTGATGGGATTATGTGTTTGGACGTGCTGCCGAGGCCCATTCAGGGCTTTCATAGACAGTATCAATCATCGTGTATCCATTCAAGGAATTATTGGTATGACACAGACTACAAGGCCCAGCGAACATTGCGTTCATTCCCATCTGAGGGCAGTTAATTATTGTTATTATGGGCGTGTCGTACAACACAAACTTTTGTCGAGCCTCTGATGAAGAGCAATTGGCTCAGAAACGCGTCAGGCTTTTAATGATCGACACAAGAGCTGTAAATCTTATCGGGAGACGAAACCAAACCTTACTTGAGTGAGCGCCTTTGTGCGAGCTGCTGGTCGAGTGCGCCTTTGCCTGTGGGCATTCAGGAGCAGTGATATATATATATATATATATATATATATATATATATATATATATATATATATCTATATATATTATCTACTGGCGGTCGCCAGTAGATAGTTATAGTTAGGAACTATTTTCCATAGGAAATCCGCGACATTCTATTTGAAATAACTCTTGCGTCGGTTGACGAATCTTCGCGAAATTGTCAAACTTTATGGCCCGCTCCGGTCCGCTCCTACCCTGAAAGTCTCAGGGTGATTCGTCAAGCGGGGGCCGAGAAAAAGGGGGTCCCAAAACGTGTTTTCCCCATTCATTTTCCCATAGGAAACTTTAGACACGGCTACAGCCCGAACTGCTGAACGGAATTACACCAAATTTGGCAAAGAGGTAGTTCTTGGTTCAGAAAGAACCCTTTTGTTAAATGGTGTAAATCCGTTCAGTAGTTGCGGAGAAATTAAAAAAATAAGAGTCAAAAAATCAATTTCCCATAGGAAACTTTATGCAAGGCTACAGCCTGAACTGCTGAACGGAATTACACCAAATTTGGCAAAGAGGTAGTTCTTGGTTCAAAAGAACCCTTTTGTTAAATGGTGTAAATCCGTTCAGTAGTTGCTGAGAAAATCAAAAGTAAAAACACATATATATCTGGGCGGAGCCTAACCACACATGTCATCGTGAGATCTGATTGGCTGTCAGCACTTCATCCTGGAATTGCTGGCAGCCATCTTGGGACCAATATAAATGCATTGTAGTGAATCGAAGATTTTGAGGGTTACCAAAAGGAGAACTATAAAGGGTGATAACAGACTTTAGTTACATTAGAATTCATTTGTTGATGGTACCATACTAATTTCAGGAATTGTGGTGTGTTCTAAGGTGATTTTACCCTGTGAAAAATCTTCTGCTGGGATATCATGAATCATGTTTGAGAGAACTATTTTCACATGCTTGTCCCATACAGTTTTGGAAGGTGCTCCAGAAGCTAAAATAAGAGCATATTTTCTGTAAATTCACATTATCTTTCTCAGTCATGTGAGAATGAAGTCTGACATTCTCAGTAAAACATGTACATCCAACAAGGGCAGAGACTGTCAGTTGATTCCTTTGTGTTCTACTGCAGCTTCCCAGAGCGTTCTAAAGCAATAATGTAACTGAACGAAGTACA